>JACEFZ010016145.1:0-173233 GCA_014155875.1 Cepaea nemoralis
GGTCAGTCGAAAACATGTATAAAAAAAAACAAAAAAGGTTTTCGGTATTGGTCATGTTTACCAAAATACACATGTGAACTATGATCATTACTACCCATACACACCTTATTCGTTGAAGAGGAACACCTTCGGACAACATCAGTAGGATATTTTTCGTTCCACGTCACATTAATTTTCTTGAGAGACTCTGGGGCATGACTACTAGCCAAAAGGTCAATATCTTCATCTGAAGACGAATCATCACCCCAAGCAAAGGTTGTCTCTGGTATATCTAAAGCTGGCTGGGTGCCACGAGTAGGATTTCTGGCAGAACAAAATGTCTAATGATAAAGCTGGTGTGAAGAAGCCAGAATCATCCTCCTTCAAAACACTGTCATCTTCACAACATCTTCATCTTCTGACCACGATGTCCGTCTATCAATTAAAGCTGTCATTGTACCTGGTGAATGGAAGGTGAAAAAAGTTTTACACAAGTAGGTTAAAACGTTAGGATTACAATGTGATTCTATAGAAGAATCTCTGATCACAGACCCATACTACAGATACGACAGTGTGAGTGTAGATTCTACGAGTCACAATTATGGACTGGTGTAATGGTTTTCACTAACAACTGACAAGAGGGTGTTTTTGTGAAACGGGAACTCGACACCGGTGATATGTTAGTAGTAGGGGCTTTAAATCTAATGTCTGACAATGTATAAGTATGCATTTCCTTAATGTCGTTGGCGAGGGTATGAGTATTATGTTGGACAAATGACCAGTGGTTGTGTGGTAGATGTTTAGTTTTGGTGATAGGAAAGAAGTGTTGGTAGAATTCTACAGTACAAGAAGCAAAATTTGTTTGAGTCCAAGTGATTTGTCTGTAAGCTCTGTGTGTCATGTGTTTCCTTATTATATGTTTGTGTTCTAGTAGTACTTGTTGGGTGGTTCATCTGATATGGTTTAAGTTTTAATTTGTGAATTGTTTGTATGATATGTTCTTGGTGTCTTTGTGTATCTCATTACGTAATCTTTAATAGAGCCCAAATTTGGGAAATTTCATGTAAAGTGTATATTAGAATAAGTTGTGTTATAGCAAGTTGAAGATGTCAGCCATGGGAAATGGATCTTTTGGAGTACTCGGATGAACTATCCCTGATGGACTCACAGATTACATGGCCATACATGTTGTTAACTGTCATGGGTGTTTCAATGGAGCACGTGTACAGTGGAGGTTTGAAGTTCTTGGTGATGTAACCACTTTGTATTAGAAAGCAACCAAGACTGTGGAGAGATGAGTGTTGTATAAGGGTTTCTGTACCAGATACGGTGAAGGTCTTTGGTAAAGTAAAACAAGGGAAAGGGGTGACATTGATAGCGTCTTTTCAGATAAGACACATTGACTACAGAAGTTACATTTCTTTCTTAGTTTTGTGGACTTACTTTTTCCATAGCTATTTCTGTACTTGACCTTTTCCCCTTTTGGTGACTTATTTATAAGTTTAGTTGAAATATTTCTGTACTTTGGACGATGTTTTTCATATTTGGTTATTTTTATAATATTTGAATTTTGATCAACCTTTTAGTTGTAATATTTATAAGCTTGGTCGAGACATTTCTCTCTTTAGGCCTTTTCGCCTTTGGTTATTTTTCCTAGGTTTTATACATTTGACTGTTCTGTATTTGCCATAACTTCTTCTAAGACATTGTTCATATCTGGTAATGTAAGCTCTGAGCCGACAAGACAACGTCATGAAAACAAACCACTAAAGAAAATCAACAAAAAAACTTGGTTTCAATATATCAAAGAATGTATTATTCATCAAAAACTTAATGATATAAGAAAAAATCAATGACATACATGATTAGTGAAAAACACTTTAGTGATATAAGAAAAAATCAATGACATAGATGAGTAGTGAAAAACAGTTTAGCTATATAAGAAACAATCAATGACATAGATGATTAGTGAAAACACCAAAAAGTTCTGGATTAGTGATCTTCATTCTTCTGGGCTCTGCTGGTTGACTATCAAAAAACCCTGTTGTTGTCGAAGTCATCACACATACCTGTATTTGTTTCGGATCCGAATAAAACATGTATGAGATATCATACAAGATATCTGAATACTTCTTTTTATCATACCAAAACCACCCGATAGCGGTGGTCGACACTTTTTTCTAATACTACCACTTGATTGGGTAGCTAAGCGATAGGTCCTGCAGTACCCCTTTAAAGGGGCTGCCAAAACTGTCTCTATCATTTGGTTGGATATCCTCTGCTACATGAGTGGATGTTCCAGGGTTTTAAGGTGTGTTCGTTCTCGTGAGGGCTGGTGATGAAAGTACCGTTGTAGGTTCGAATTGTATAGATTGGTACGTATCTGACAGGGATAATCATTGTAAATTTTCCCCATTATGGCGGTAAGGTTATCATTGAAGATACAGTGGGGGCAGTCTGGACTTGCGTTAGACTACGATGATGATGTAAATAGACGGGTTTGGTGCTGTCGTCTCTGGTATTGCAGGTTTGGTGTATTCATACGTGGCTGATGACGTATTCGATTGTGTTTTTGTGGGCCATCGTTCGTATTATACCTTATCACATAACTACAGGGATAATTTGGTCTTTCCCCTGGGAATGGTCCGAATGTGACGATTAAGGGTATACTTAACAATAGGCTTTGTCGCACACTGAACACGTGACAGTAGATCTGGTGGTCATATTGATAAACGGGTTTTTTTTTCTTTCTTAAAAACAAAAAAAAAATGTTCTGGTGTATACAATGTTTCACTGTTTTATCAGAGGCCAACGACACGAATAAGGCTCACACCAAGTTTCACCTGCTGTAGCTAGCCAATGTCACTACGTGAAAATAGGTGGTTACTACACGAACAATGCTCACACCAACCTGTTTTCACCGATGTAACCAAGTCAGTACGTGAACAATATCTGCCGACGACACAAAACACTGCTCCACCCCCCTGAACACCTCTGTAGATACCCAAGTCAGCCCCTGAACTGGTACTGAGCTCACAAGAGACGCCTTTTATTTTATACACTGGTTCTGCACACGACCCAGCTGACGTGGCAGTTAGACAAGCTATTCTCACGCCTGCTTCCCACAAACCGATGACTCATACTTAATGACTTTTGCACATGGCGGTGATGACGTAGGGGGTTTCTCGGACATCCGCGTTCTTTACCAAAAGGGGGTATGTGATTTCTGTAGGGAAAAAACCCTTTTTTTTTGTATTTGTAAAAATAGGGGTTTTGTATGTGTGTATGGGTTTTGGTACAAATAGTAATGGTATGGGTGTGGGGTCTGTGAGTATGGGTGAGTGTGTACTCGTGTCTGTATGTGTGTATAGTTGTGATGACAGTAGTAATAGTATGGATTGTCTGTACTTCTGAATCTGTACGTACAAGTGTGTCTGTGTCTTTGTATTTGTCTTTGAGTGTTCTTGTGTATGGGTGAGTGTGTCTGCACATGTGTATAGTTGTTGTGACAGTATTAATGGTATGGTTTGTCTTTGTGGTTGTCTGTCTTTATGTGTATGTCTGTATGTACAAATGTGTCTATGTGTGGTTGTCTTTGTGTTTGTAGGTGTGTATTTGTGTAATTGCTTATGGGTGAGTGTGTCTGTACTTGTGTATAGTTGTGATGACAGTAGTAATGGTACGAGTGTGTCTGTGCTGTCTCTGCACATGTGTATATCTGTTGATAGTGACAGTAGTAATGGTATGGGTTGTCTGTGTATGGTTGCCTTTGTGTTTGTCTTTGAGTGTTCTTGTGTATTTGTTTATGGGTGTGTACTTGTGTATAGCTGTTGTTGTGAGAGTAGTAATGGTATGGTTTGTCTGTACTTCTGTATCTGTATGTGTGTACGTGTGTGTGTGTTTCGTTGTCTTTGTATTTGTGTGTATCAAGTATGTATTGGTTGTCTTTGTGCTTGTCGCTAATATTCGTAGTAGTATATCACTACTATTGATTCTTCCTCACTTTACCCACCACCATTGCACTATACATACTTTCCCCTACAATTTAAGTGGTCACTCGACTACTTGACCACTGCTTGACCACTGCTTGACCACGTCATCGATCACTTTAATCACTACCATAATCTTAGGCACATCGTCCTCTACAATTTAAGTGGTCACTCGACCACTTGACCACTACTTGACCACTGCTTGACCACTAATTTACCACCCTTTAAGCATCACCATGTCGCTACAACTACTTTCCGGTAAAATGTATTCACTTGACCACTGCTTGACCACTACTTGACCACTAATTTACCACCCTTTAATCATCACCATCTCATTACAATCACTTTTCCCTAAAATTTCCCTAAAATTTTCCTCACTTAACCACCGCTTGACCACTGCTTGACCACTACTTGACCACTACTTGATCACTAATTTACCACTAATTTAAGCATTACCATGTCACTACGACCAATTTTCCCTAAAATTTTCCTTACTTGACCACTGCTTGACCACTAATTTACCACTCTTTAATCATCACCATCTCATTACAATCATTTTTCCCTAAAATTTCCCTAAAATTTTCCTCACTTGACCACTGCTTGACCACTGCTTGACACTACTTGACCACTAATTTACCACTAATTTAAACATTACCATGTCACTACGACCAATTTCCCCTAAAATGTTCCTTACTTGACCACTTGACCACTGCTTGACCACTGATTGACCACTAATTTTACCACTCTTTAATCACCACCATATCATTACAATCACTTTTCCCTAAAATTTCCTTACTTGACTACTTGACCCTTACTTGACCACTTGACCACTGGTTGACCAGTGTGTAATTGCGAGCACCTCTTATTATATTTATGACCACCCCTGTATCACTCCTACTTGATCACTAATACCCCTTACCACCATACCCCATTATAACTTTATACGCTTTCCTTTGTAATCGGTGAATATACCACCCTTTACCTTCACTACTATCACACTGTTCAGATGATAGTAACCACCTCTTACTTCGAGTATAACCACGACCCATCACACCCTTGTTCATCACTACCCATACACATTATGTCTACGCCACCACCATATACCCATGAGTAGAACGACCCATCACACCCTTGTTTATCACTACACATACACATTATGTCTACGACACCACCTCTTACTTCGAGTATAACCACGACCCATCACACCCTTGTTCATCACTACCCATACACATTATGTCTACGCCACCACCATATACCCATGAGTAGAACGACCCATCACACCCTTGTTTATCACTACACATACACATTATGTCTACGACACCACCATATACCCACGCGTAGAACGACCCATCACACCCTTGTTTATCACTACACATACACATTATGTCTACGCCACCACCATATACCCATGAGTAGAACGACCCATCACACCCATGTTTATCACTACCCATACTAATAGACGTAACCAAAATAACTTTCCCCCTTCGCTTTCCAGAACCAACTAAACATTTACCTTAATTACTTTTTACACCCCACCAGGCAGCGTCAAAAAACCCGTTCCCACGAAAAATTACGCCGAAAAAAAAAAAATTTCACCCGCCCAAAAATATTTCCTTCAGCCTCCAGGCTGGAGCCATTTTACCCATATTTCCTTCATAAGCCCTATCAGCCTCCAGCCTGGAGGCTAAAAGTGGGGTCTGGGGGCCAGCCTCTACTACTCACTATATACAACAATAAGAAAGAGACAAACATCTTTCTTTGGTCATGTGATGAGAAGAGAGGCATTGGAGAACATCGTGACAACTGGAAAGATCGAGGGGAAGAGAGGCAGAGGCAGACCAAGAGAAATGATGCTGGACGGACTGAGACGGTGGCATGGAGGAATATCATCAGCAGAGTTGATCCAGAACACCAAAGACCGAGATCTGTGGAGAGCCATGAACGCCTACGCCAGCCGGCACGGCACTTGATGATGATGATCTCACGACTCTCGTGTAATAGTATGAATTGACAATGAAAAAGCATAGTTAATATGGGAGTCCGAATAAACGCAAAACATAACTAGAAAGTTCGATATTATAGGAACCACAAACAGATAAAAGCTCCTGTCTGTTCAGTTTATGCGTGTCCTTTCATTGAACTTCCTGGTAACGCTTGGTTATTTCTTTCGTTTACGATATCCTGTTCAACTCTCCTGGGTTGTAATTGGTATACATATTATACATTGTATATGACTGAACATTTTTTTAAATAATAATTCTCATCATATCGCTTTTCAACATATGTTATATTAGTTTTCAATCTATGTAGTGAAATTATGTATATCATATAGCTGTGAATGGTTATACTGATTGTCATATATTATATATAGTTAAGTATTTATATTATACGATTAGTGTTCCATTAGGATTCCACCACTTGTCAATATTCGTACAAGTGAATGTGGAGATCATCATCATCATCATCAAGTGGCCTGCCAGCTGGCGTTGGCGTTCGTGGCTCTCCACAGATCTCGGTCTTTGGTGCGCTGGATTAACTCTGCTGATGATATTCCTCAATGCCACCGTCTCAATCCGTCCAGCATCATTTCTCTTGGTCTGCCTCTACCTCGCTTCCCCTCGATCTTTTCAGTTGTCACGATGTTCTCCAATGCCTCTCTTCTCATCACATGACCGAAGAAAGCTTTTTCCTCTTTTTTATTGTTGTATATAGTGTTCTAGTTTCATTAGCCTCTTTCAGGCAATCATTGTTAGTTACTCCGGCAGTCAAAGGAATTCGCAACATTCGTCTCAAAAACCACATCTCTGTTGCTTCTAAGTTCTTCCTAATTTGTTCATTTACATTCCAAGATTCGCTGCCATACAGCATATATAGCATTTCAGCACTCTCTTTCTTACATTCATTGATAGTGACTTATTGCATAAGATACTCTTCATTTTCTGAAATGCGGATTTTGCCTGCCCTATTCTGCTCTTAATCTGTGTTGTACATCTTTCATCTGATGTTGTTAAGAATTTCCCCTTCAGTTTCTATGTCACATTTTGGTGTCACCATTTTCTTTGATATCACCATTGTTACTGCTTTCTTGATATTCAAGGAGAGTCCTATCTGTGCACTCTCTGTTACTACAATGTCCAACAACTGTTGTAGGTCTGTTGCATTTTCCGCCACCAATATTGTGTCATCTGCATCGCGTATATTGTTTATATTATAACCTCCGATTAGTATTCCTGGGCCGGCTTCGTGGCTTAGAGGTTATGACTTTTCTCCGTAATCTCGTATACTCTCGTGGGTAACGTGATGACGGTGAGAATCAGCAGTGGTTCGAATCGCATCGGTAACTTACGGGGTATGTGAGCCGGCCGCTCAGAAAGCAATGGCAAACTACTGAGCGTAATCTTGCCAAGAAATCAACATACAGCTGAAAGATGCTGGTGTTGACAGCAATGTCCTGTAAAGGATATGCAAAAAAAAAAAAAAAGTATTCCTGGCGTCTCTTTGATCTCTCTCTCATTATTACTTCGCTTTAGAGGGAGAAGAGATCGGGTGACAGGACACATCCCTGTAGTACTTCTAGCTTTATCTGTTCGCGACTACCCTCTTTATTTCCCATTTTAATTGTGTACTTGGTTCCAGTAAATATTCTATATTATTCTTAAATCTTCCCCATCAATGTTGATATTTTCCAACATTTTTATCAGTTCATCATGTTTTACTTTATCAAATGCCTTAGCATAATCTATGAAGCACAAATATATGTCTTTCTGTGTCTCTATTGACCTTTCTATTAGTGTTTGTAATATATATTGCATTGTGTTTACCCTTTCCTTCCACAAAACCATTCTGTTCTTCACTAATTTCCATTTTTATTTTCTTTCTTGTTCTTCTCCTTATAATTCTGAGTAGAAGCTTAGTGACATGGTTTATGAGGTTAATTATACGAAAATCTTCGCATTTAATTGCTCCTGGTCTTTTTGATATAGCTATAAATACAGATTTCAGCATATCGCTCGGTAAATATCCACTGCTGTAAATATCATTCAACATTTTGGTTAATACTTCGAATTCTTCTATTGTGATTTCATCTGGCCCAGCTGTTGTGGGGGATGGGCAAGGAAATCCCCGTTTTAGTCTAAACCAGGGGTGGCCAACTTTTTCAGCAGGCGGGCCAAATTTCAAAAATAATATTTCCTGCCGGGCCACTAAACTAATTTTTTTTTAATCTGTTAATTAAAGTAAACAAGCAAGCGTGCTACAGCTTCGACCACATCGTCACTTCCCTGTAGTGAGATCGTGGTCAAACGCTTACCTGGTTTAATGTAATTTTTAAAAAAAAGAAAAAAAAAAGAAATAGGTATATTTATTATTTTTTTTTTTAAAGAAAATAAAACATAACTGAGAATAAAACATATTTATTAGACAATTTAAAAATATTTAAAAGTGAGACAATTGACTTTGTTTTGCAGAACTAAATGCATCAGAATTGATCTCACTGATAGTGTCGCTACACGCAAACAGTTTTCTGAATGAACATCAGTAATTCGTGTTCTCACTTGTTATTTGATGTGCTTCATGCTACTAAAAAGCGGTTCACGCGCATAAGTGTTTCCAAATAGCGAAACCATCGACAGGGCAAGTTTCTAAAACACAGGATATTTTATTTATCCTTGTCCAAATACGTTTTACATAAATCATCCACACCAACTTGATGGAATGTCTCCTTTAACTGTGTATCACAACACATTTCACAATGTTCCATTTGTAATCTTCCTGGTAATAAACTAAAGTCTACCGCAAATGGAGTTGCAAATGCACAAAAAGCACATGATGTTTTTTTTTTCTTAAATCCTTAAATCGGTTCTCAAATTCGAGGTTTAAGTCAGATGCCAAAGAAGCGTATTTACCCGCTGCCTCCTGTGTGACGTCTGGTTGCAATGATAATGTAGGAAAGTGAGTAAAGTTTGTTGTCCTCAACTGTTGATCCCAAAGACCAAGTTTCATTTGAAATGCAGAATATGATCATACATCTTATTAATTAGATGATCTTTTCCTTGTAGACAAGTACTACCATCATTAAAGTGGCTAGTTATATCGACCATAAATACAAAGTTACAAACCCTCTCTTTGTCTTCAAACTATGGGATACTTTTTGACTTACTTGCAAAGAATTATTGCATTTCTTTCTGCGAATCAAACACCCGTTTCAACAATTTAGCACGGGTCAGCCATCTTACTTCTGCATAAAATGTAATGTCATTATAATCTGAGTCCAACGATTTTAGAAATTCTTGGAACTGACTGTGATTCAACCCGTTCGAATTAATGAAAATCTAACTAAGTAACCTTGAGTGTCAAATAGCGGGATAATTGAAATAGCTAAAATCTGTGAATTTTCCCGAAAATGCGGGATATTTAAAATAACACAAAACAAACAAATTTTTCAGAAAATCAAAACAATGTTTTCCCGTAGTGAATTTTAATAACGAAGACACAAACCATAGAATGTACTATTTATTGCCTGGCATATTTCGCTGCATCTCGTCAGGTACATACTGCAGATGTCACACAACGTAGAGTAAAATAACTAGATACATCGTTCAAGCTGAAATATACACATGTTCGCACAGTGATATCAATTGTTTACCATTGCACGTCATATCTTGGAAACCGGTAATGTAATTGATAGACACAGCGCTTTTTGCGTGTTGCTTCATACACAAAATAATCGTTTGTTACAGTTTGCAGAAACCCCAATAATTCATCTATATAGGACAATTTTGTGCAAACAGAAAGACATGGTAGTCAATTTAAAATTACCTTGGTAAACAATGTGTATATTTAAGCTTGAACGAAGTATCTAGTTATTTTACTCTACGTTGTATGACATCTGCAGTATCTACCTGACGAGATGCAGCGAAATATGCCAAGGCAAAAAATCGTACATTCTATGGTTTGTGTCTTCGTTATTCAAATGAATTTTTTTTTTCTCCAAAAATGCGAGATATTTCACATTTCTCTTAGCTATAATTTAAAAATATATGATACTAACGACTCATGATGAAATGTTCTTTTAGTGATATGTACAATAAATTTAACATTTATATTAATTTGACCTAGCTCCGCGGGCCGCAACATGACACCCGGCGGGCCGCATGCGGCCCGCGAGCCTCGTATTGGCCACCCCTGGTCTAAACTGATTGCGTAATTTCACTTCCTGCAATCCTGCCTTAGAGAAAAAATGGTGGTCGTCTGTCTAGGTTGGGCTGAGACAAACAAACAAATATGTTCAATAGCTTCACTGTTCTGTGTATGAAAATAAAACAAAAGTTCCTTAATACATAGTTTGCTTTAAGTGATAATATACACCACAAATATTATAGTAATTAATATCTCGTGATCATTTTACAACAAACCGGATGTAATCATGTAAACTTAAACTGTACATTGTCGATCGTGCCGCGACCCGAAACGAAAACGGAAGTGATTTACCGCACCACCCCGCATTGATCCATTGTGTCTCCAAAAAATAATCGCTATGTAAAGACCGCTCATGCTTTCGACGTCATTCATTCATTCAAATATCACGTGAGAATAACAAACGTCATCATTGCTTCAGCAGAAAAGGTCCCCCTAATATTCCGTGCATAGCTCATCTCATCTCCTCTGGTTCCTCTTGTACCTTGCGATGTCGAGGTGAAGTTTAAACAGTGCCCACTTATGTGCTTCATGTATCGATATGTCCATGGACTCTGCTATTCTCTCCGTCCATCGTTTACGTGGTCGGCCTCTTTCTCTGCTTCCATCGGGTCTGTACATCATTGCTTGTTGTGGTATACTGTTAGTTGGTAATCTGTTGTTGTTGTTGTTTGTCCATCAAGAATGATGATGACCATTCATTTCATCTAGAGGGGTTGAAAGTATGGAGCCGTAAGTTCTAAGATGGCTGATGAGGCCTATTTTGGCTCGAAATGTTCTTTGACAATGTGGACAAAGAATGCTTGACGTTTCTGGAGGTGGATTTTCTGCAGTGGTTTTTCTGTTCTGTCTTTTCTTCACAGCTCTTGCAGTCCTGGTTGCCTCACAAGTGACTGCACCCTTGCGTAATGATGCACGCCACGAATTTCGGTCTCTGGCTGCAGTCTCCCAGGTGTCATGATGAATTCCAAAAGCATTCAGTGAGATTTTCAGAGTGTCTTTAAAGCGTTTCCTCTGGCCGCCTTGGGAGCGTTTACCACAACGCAACTCGCCGTAAAAAATTCGTTTAGGGAGCCTGTGATCTGGCATGCGAGTCAAGTGACCAGCCCAGCGAATCTGATTCTTCATTAGTAGAGTGTGGATACTGGGCATGGACGCTCTTTCTAGGACTTCAGTGTCTGGGATCTTGTCTTGCCATTTAATCTTCAGTAAGCTTCCTAAGGCAGACTGTGTGGAAGTGGTTTAATTTCCTAGCGTGTCGCTGATAAACAGTCCAGGTTTCACAAGCATATAGCAGTGTGGATAATACAACTGCTTTGTAGACTTTCAGCTTTGTTTGCAGGCTTATTCCATTTCTGTCCCATACATTCTTGTACAGTCTGCCAAAGGCCGCACTGGCCTTGGAGATTCTTGCATTCACTTTATCATCAATTGTGGCAGCTTGTGACACAGTGCTGCCAAGATAGGTGAATTTGTCCACAACACTTAGACTATGACCATTCACTTTGATATTCGGCACAGTGTGATTATTCCCTGGAGCTGGCTGGTACATAACTACAGTCTTCTCCAAATTGATATTGAGCCCAAAGTTGGCACAGGCATGTGAGAAAGCTGAAACATTATGTTGCATGTCCGCCTCTGAGTTGGCGTATAGAGCGCAATCATCAGCAAACAGGAGCTCTCTGACGGTGTCGCTGTCAATTTTGGTTTTAGCTTTCAGCCTTCTGAGATTGAATAACTTTCCATCCATGCGGTAGTTGATGTCTATTCCAATGTCGTTGTTCTCGAAGGCATTCGTCAACATAGCTGAAAACATGAGGCTGAACAGTGTTGGTGCCAGGACACATCCTTGTTTCACTCCATTGGTGACAGGAAAGGGCTCAGACAGTTCACCATTTCCTGTACTCTTGCCTGCATGCCATCATGAAATAGCCGCACTATTTGGACAAACTTTCGTGGACAGCCATATTTTGCCATAATCTTCCACAGTCCTTCTCTGCTGACTGTATCAAAAGCCTTGGTAAGGTCAATGAAAGTGGAGAACATTTCGCAGTTCTGTTCCTGACATTTCTCTTGCAGCGAAAATAGTTGGTAATCTACTTGCATGGCCAAACCATTTTACTTGCTGCCTTCTAATAACATCTTGGGCTGCTATAACCCCCACTTTAGTCCTGATGTCTTCATTTCTGATTTTGTCTCTTCTTGATGGGACGCAGATGTTTCCAAGGCACCAGGGCCCGGTTCTATACTGGCCAAAACCTACTGACACGCCCTTGTCGCGCGTCCTGGGCAACAGGTCCCTTCGGGGTCCTGGCTAACGTCAGTAGGATGTTGATTCCTCCGAAGTCGGAGAGTATCTGCCTGCACGGCGAGGAACCACCAGTCTGCACCCCAATAAGCCAGACATGGGACAACGGATACTGATGCAAACCTCAGGCCCGGTATGACATCACACTGATGTTGGACAATGTCTTCATCCTACATACAGGACTTCGCGCTGGAGTTCACAGCCAGCGAACGCAAGCAAGCAATCTCTTCTTAATACATTGAGTATTCTTCTCAAAAATCTCATTTCTGTTGTTGTGATTTTTCTTTTCTCTGTTTCTGTCATTGTCCAAGTTTGGCATTGGTAGCATAGAGCTGGTAGGAAGATTGTGATGTAAAGTGCTTTCTTAGTAACTATTGATACGTGTTTGTTCTTCAATGTTGATGTCATTTGTCCAATGAGTTGGTTTGCCTTATTGCATCTATTTTTGATCTCGTCTTCTGATTTGCCACTTGATTATATTATGCTTCCTAGGTACTTGAAACTCTTTACTTGTTTCAGGGAATGTTCGTTTAGGTGAATTGTTATTGTGTTTTTTTTTTCTCCTTTAGTTACAGTCATTACTTCTGTTTTACTTGTGCTAATTTTCATAGTATGGTTCCTACACTATTCATGTGGTCTTGTAATTCATCTTCTGATTTTGCTATTAAGCTTGGCCATCCGCAAACAGTTCTCTATTGGTGTAATTTGTAATCCGTGCATAGCGATTGGTTGAAATTATCTTGGCATTAAAATTAATTAAAATTATATATTTCATACTTATTGTAATTAATTTTTTTTCTGGCGCTTTTAATAGACATCCATCAATTATAGATGTATTTTCGAATTCTGCATCCAATTTTACAGATATTTGGAAAGTTTCATCGCTAAACTTGCTTTAATTTTGGTTGAAAAACAGGCGAAAATGTTACGACCATGAGTGCCTTTGTGAATGAGAAACCAAAAATGGCGGCTGGTGTTTGACAATGACTATATTATTAATCTTTGTGGAACAATCGTTGTGTCTTCGCTAGCATAGTGGTTAAGTGTCACGCGGGAAACCGGGGTTATATTCCCCGCCGAGGTTGTTTTTTTTTCATTTTTCAGAAATTTATTAGGTGATATAATAAAGAGTAATAGTAAAGAATAAAGAGAATAATAAGGTGAGAGAAAAAATAGAAAGATATAATAAAGAGAATAGTAAAGAATAAAGAGGTTCTAAACGTAGATAAAGAAATTCAAGAACAATACAGAGTGACTGTGAAGAATAGGTACAATGCAATAGCTAAAATACAGAGTATAAATGTGTATCTTCTTCTACTTATGTGTATCTGCTTCTTCTTATGTGTATCTTCTTTTATGCATCTTCTTCTTCTTATGTACATCTTCTTCTTATGTACATCTTCATCTTATGTGTTTCTTCTTCATCTCATTTGTACCTTCTTCTTCTTATGTGTACATTTTCTTCTTATGTGTACTTTCTTCTTCTTCTTATGTGTACCTTTTCTCTCATGTGTATCTTCTTCTTCTTATGTGTATCTTCTTCATATGTGTACCTTCATCTTATGTGTATCTTCTTCTTATGTGTATCATCTTCTTCTTACGTGTATCTTCTTCTTCTTATGTGTATCTTCTTCTTCTTATGTGCATCTGCAGGTCATCATGGTCGAATGGGTAAGAATGCATGTTCTTAAACATCTGTTGTGCTGATGTCGAGTTAAGGGGTTCAACCCCTACACTGGACAGTTGGACTAAAATGTTGAGATGTCGTCCTTGACTTGGGGTCGTAAATTACAAGTACCTCTGAAGTCGGAGTAGATTCGCCTGATGGCGAGGGACAGTGTTAATAGGGAAAGCTAATCCATACGCAAAATTCAGTCCATCACTACTACAAAAATAGTGTGTATGGATTACGCTTGAGTTCAAAGCGAGCGAGCACAATGGAAAAAAAATGTGCATCTGCTTATTATTCTTTCTTATCTGTATCTTCTTCCTCTTATGTGCATCTTCTTCTTCTTATGTGTATCTTCTTCATATTATGTGTATCGTCTTCATCTTATGTGTATCTTCTTCTTCTTATGTGTACCTTCTTCTTCTTATGTGTACCTTCTACTTCTTCAGTGGCATTTTCTTCTTATGTGTTTCTTCTTCTTTTCTTGTGTGTTTCTTCTTCATCTTATGTGTATCTTCTTCTTCGTATGTGTTTCTTCTTCTTTTAGGCTTTGTATCTACTCAGTTTTTGTGAGCTTATGGTCTTTTTATGCGTTTTATCTAGTTTCAGGGCTGGTCTCTGGACTTCTTTTGTATATGACCTAATTTTTCAGTCTGCATTTGAACAACAACAAGACAAAAAAAATACAAAGTATCCCGCCACAGGTCTGTGATGTGATAGGGTTGTCATATGTGGTATGCCTGAATGCACGGAGGAATAGGTGGCCAGTATTTTTCTCTTATTAGCTGAAGACGAATGCCAAGCGCTGAACCATTGTCTGACAGCTCTCATGACATTATCAGCATGGGGGGAATGTTGGCAATCCCCCCTCCCCCAAACAACAACAACACCTGTCCTTGAACAGACGATAAGACTACACTCTTTGACCACCCAGGGATGTGTTGAGGCATTTTTTAAAGGGGTCTTGTTTATTAAATTGTTAGTTAGCTCGCAACCATTTTATGCAGCTATCTATTGAAGTCCCAGGATTTCATTTGTAGGTGAGCCTGGTTTACCAGTCTGCTCCTGAACACACCCGTAATCTTGTTGTTGTTTTTTTTAACAATTGTGTTCCAAATGCCTTCATATGGAATATAGGTTACAATAAAAGCACTTAAATGCACAGTATTATATAGTACCGACCACTAATCTCTCTTGTAGGTGTGTCATGTATTTTATCAGTAATAATCATCATCCTGTGCCATGCCAATAAGCGTGGGATGTCATATTTCGCCATCTCATAAGATCATCAGTGTCATGGAATAGCTCTGTTCTTGTCCCGATTGTGCCTTGTGGCCACCATCTGGATATTTACCTCATTGCCTTCCCCTAGTTCGTTTCCCCTCAATGTTGCCAGTTGTCACCAATTCTTCCATTTTTTTCTTCTTAATGTGTCCAAAAAGCTTGACTGGTTACGTCTAATTTCTCTAATCAGTTTTACTGTTTTCATGTGATTCTTGTAGGACTTTCTCATTAGTTTTAATAATCAGTAATAATAGTTGTTATTATATGAAGATGATCTGAGTTTGCATCCTCCATTATTTCCCATTTTGCTTTGGCCAGATCACTAAGCTAACAACCACAACCACACAAAAGTTATAACACCAATCAATGATTAACCTCTTTATTCTTTAATACTACAGCATTTAATATTTACACGAAACACAGAATTTCAAAACTAAAAATGAAAATTCATACTGGTGAATATATTTCAATGTGAAATATAACTTACTTTTACACTTGCCACTACAAGTATTGCAATCCTCAAATGGCTGACACCAAACTTATGTAACTTCGCCATAAGTTTCTTCTTTCAGGCATTATTCCCCAAAGGGGCATAGGCCACCAACAAACTTCCTCAAAGTCATTCTATCTTTTGCTATCTCGTGCAGAAGCTCCATCTATGCCTTCCAAATTGTTATTAATTTTTGTCTGTGATTCTTTTCTGCATGTCCCTTTATGTCTTCCTCAATTTCATTTACCTCGTGGTTTCTTGACAAACTTTTTAGTCATACTATTCTCAGGTTTTCTCGATGTATGTCCTATTCAGCACAAGAGTCTTTTCCTGACCTTTTGGTACACTGGTATTTGTTCATTTTTCTCTCCATGTGCTCCACATGTAGAGAACTAAACAAACTCCAGCCAATTAAGAGATGAGGAAAAGTGCTGGGCAGGACTAACATTAAAAAAACATGTTTACAGAATAACTAGAAAGTCAGTTCCCTAGAACTCACAGGGCAAAGGAAATAAAAGGAGACCTAAAATCATGGGGAAGGCCATGGAGGCAGTGGACGAAAATGTCAAAAGACAGGCAGAGCCTAGCATGAGCTGGTTGTCAGCCTATGCTTGAATTGTGAATCCACAGGGGAAAGAGCCACCACGTGATGTTGCAAGTCCCGGTGTATCATTCAGATGACCGTCTCTGCTGATGGCCAAGACTAGCTCAAAGTGCAGATGACTACATTTTGATCTTAACCATAAGGCCGAAAAGAGATAATTTTAAAATAAACCAAAAATAAGAGGGAAAGGCAGTGAAATTATGATGAGAAAATTTTCATAAACAGATCTTAACTCCATTAATGTTATGGAATTTATACAACACAATCTACACATACAAGCTATAAACCTTAAAATCTGAGACTAATGCTTACCAGGAGGTGGAACATATCAAACTTTATCACACTACTCACATCACACTTAATAATTATGAATGCACATAAACGAACACAGTTTACACAACAACTCTTTCAGAGATCAGCAGGAAATATTCCCTCCTCACATGATTACCAATAGGTAATGATTTTGAATTCAATATTGCCAGTTTGCTTCTTAAATCAACAGCAAATGAATTTATTTTAGAATTCATCAGCGTAATTTGCATTCCTAAATCATGAGCATATGGAGCTACTTTAGAGTTTAGCAACGTAATTTTCTTTACTAAATCATCAGCATATGATTTCAATACAGTATTTAATGTGAGACCTCTCCTTAAAATATCTAGATTACTTGATTTGAATTTAGACGACATCAGCTTCAATTGGCTCTCATAATCATTTGAACCTACTTTAGATTTCACAAGTGTAAATTCATAATCCAAACCAGACAAAAATGAATCTAAAGCAAAATGCTGAAGTCTAATTTCTCTATCCATATTCTGAGCATATGTAGCTATTGTAGATATCAACCGCTTAATTTTTCTGTGTAAATAATGCTGATAAGAACCTTCTTTATCCACAGCACGAGTTGCAGGATTTCTTATGTAAGTACGTCTTGCTAGCTGTGTTGATCTGACTGTTGTGGGAACAGATGTAGCTGCAGAAATTTGACACCTCACACTGTTATGCACTAGAGTGTATTTAGGATGTGACCGTGCTTTAGTTAATTTTTTATCACTGAGTAGCTTTGGTTCCTTTCCAAGAATAACAAAACAACGGGCTGCAGAATTGCCAGTCTGTGAGTTTAAACTTGAAGCTTGACTAACGCTTATCTGTCCAGATTTTCTTGAAGGTATCTTCTTAATTCTATATGACCTAGTTATAGGTATATCATTAATAGGTATATGAACTGGTAAGTGATTTCCAGTCCTAACACGCTGGAATCCCAACAGAGGTTCGGTTGAAATTGGTGCACTTGTAGAAGATATGTTTTGAATACTGTGTCCTGGCATCTCTACTAACCAGGCAGTATCTGTGATGGTCTCTACATCCACATCACTATCATCACCTGTGAACAAAGGAATTTGCCACGGGTCAAATAACATAAACCAACATTTATATACTACAAATTAGACAAAATATAGCACCAAGATCTATGTATTATAGCAGGAAGACAAAGAACAACGTCAGTAGAGGTGCTGAACCAGTAGTAGTAGTAGGCCTCTTTCAGTCTTCTAGGACTATAGAGTTGTGCCACTGGGGAGGCACCTGACAGCACCACTGGTGACTGTATAGTCTAATGCGAGAGTGACAATCTCTGTCACAGTTTCCATATCTGTAAGACGAGGCTGGTCCCCCGCTGAACTAGCAAAGGAAATAATCCCATTATCTTATATATAAAATGCAATCTCCGTCTGTATGTCCGTATGTCCTTTATGCGTTCGCGAACGGCCCATCCGATTGAGATGAAATTTTCTACACGTCTTCCTTTCATTCCAGCGCAGCCAACTGTGATATTTTTTTAGTGTGAAATCGGCTGCTTACTGAATATTATTTAATTTTCCATTTTTCATTATAATTTCTATACAGCAAGGGGACTTAACTCTGTAAAAGTTATTTCAAGGGGCATAACTTTTAATAACTTTTCTGTATAACTTATAGTCATATTGTTGCATCGTTTTCAAAGATTTATAAAATCTGTGTCTATAGTTATGTACCGGCATATGAGTTATAATAAATAATGATACAATCTTGAAGGCATTTTCAAAGTTTTCATAAAAATAATGCACAATGCATAACATTGTAACTCATCTTTTTATGCTTAAGAAGTTACTGTAGTCGTGCAGGTGATTAGAAAGAGTTTTCATTAAAAATAATGGATGGTGTGTGGAAGGACATTCTTTTAAGTTACTTTTTTTGTTGTATGAATTTAATGAGACGCTACCCGCCAGGAGCTGGGCAAAGCCACGCCGGGTCAGATAGACAGACAGACCCACCTTTTCGCTGCAGTTGTCTACAGGCATATGCGTTAAAATCCTCCTCCTCCTCTCCCCTCCTCCTCCTACCCTCTTCCTCTTCCCCTCCCCCTCCTCCCTCTCCCTCCTCCTCCTCCCTCTTTCTCCTCGTCCTCCTCCTCCCTCTTCCTCCTACCTCCTCGCCCTCCTCCCTCCTCCTACTCACTACTCTTCCTTCCTCCTCCCTTCTCCTACTCTCTCCTCCCACTCCCTCCTCCTCCCTCCTTCTAATTCTACGTCCTCCCCCTCATCCCTTCTCCTCCCTCTTCCTCCCTCCTCCTCCTACCTCCTCCCCCCTCTCCTCCTCCATCCTCCTCATCCCTCCTCCTCCCTCCTCCTCCCTCTTCCTCCTCCTCCCTCTCCCTCCTCCTCCTCTCTCCTCCTCCTACCTCCTCCTCCCTCTCTCCTCCTCCTCCTCCCTCCTATTCCTCCCTACTCCTCCTCCTCCCTCCTCTTCCCTCCTCCTCCTTCCTCCTCCTTCCTCCTCCTCCTCTCTTCGCCTATCTCTTCCTCCCTCCTACTCCTCCCTCCTACTCCTCCCTCCTCCACCTCCCTCTTCCTCCTCCCAGCTCCTACTCCTCCTTTTCCTTCTTCTGCTGATGCTGCTGCCGCCGCTCCATTTACCCAAGTTAATTGTTGGGGAAGATGTAAAGATCTTTCAAGTGCTCTTTCTAATGCTTTTTGTAAGTTGGTCTTCGTTTATCTAAGGTTATTCTAACTGCAACCAATAAATGATTAGACAGACAGACAGACAGACAGACAGACAGACAGACAGACAGACAGACAGACAGGAACGGGAACTTATATGACTACTTATATGAATTAAATGAGATGCTCGCCATCAGGAGCTGGGCGAAGCCGGGCCGGATCAGACAGACAGACAGACAGACAGAAAGACAGACAGACAGACAGACAGACAGACAGACAGTCGGTAACGGGAACGGGAACTTATATGACTATTTATATGAATTAAATGAGATGCTCCCCACCAGGGATTGGGCGAAGCCGGGCCGGGTCAGCTAGTCTATATATATATAAAAGACAATGTTTGTTTGTGTCTTTCTTTCTTTGTTTGTATGTCCTATATGCGTTCGCAAATGGTCCATCCGACTGAGATGAAATTTTCTACAGATGTTCTTCTCACTCTCGCCGAGCCAACTGGCATAGTTTGTTAGTTTAAAATCAACACTTTTTCCGCAAGAACGAAAGAAAAAGGCATGCACTTCAGAAAAACAGACCAAGGAATGTCCGGCCATATTGCGGGAAGGGAACTTACTCTCTGATTAAACCAGAAATTAGTTATGAACAGTTGTTATTCTTCACTCAAGCGGATCAAACTGAAATAGAAAGGGATAAATAGATAGATATACAGACAGACAGACAGATAGACAGACAGACAGACAGACAGACAGACAGACAGACACACACACACACAGATAGATAGATAGATAGATAGATAGATAGATAGATAGATAGATAGATAGATAGATAGATAGATAGATAGATAGATAGATAGATAGATAGATAGATAGATAGATAGATAGATAGACAGACAGACAGATAGATAGTCAGATAGACAGACAGATGGACAAACAGATAGATAGACAGATAGACAGACAGATGGACTGATAGATAGATCTCCGCCAGGGGCTGGGTGAAGCCGGACAGACAGACAGACAGACGGACGGACGGATAGATAGACTGGCAGATAAATAGATATACAGACAGATAAATAGATAGACAGACAGATATACAGATATACAGATAGATAGATAGATATGTAGATAGATAGATAGACAGATAGACAGACAGATAGACAGACAGACAGACAGACAGACAGACAGACAGACAGACAGACAGACAGACGGACTGACGGACGGGCGGACGGACGGATAGATAGATAGATAGATAGATAGATAGATAGATAGATAGATAGATAGATAGATAGATAGATAGATAGATAGATAGATAGATAGATAGATAGATAGATAGATAGATAGATAGATAGATAGATAGATAGATAGATAGATAGATAGATAGATAGATAGATAGATAGATAGATAGATAGATAGATAGATAGATAGATAGAATTGAACCATGGCTAGCAAGAAGAATATTAGAAATAAAATATATATCAGAAAGAATCATAACAGTTAGAATAAAAGAATAGACAATTACTACATATGTACAAATATACACACCGTGTAATATGAATAAAAATTAGCAAGAATGCGAGGAGTTCTTCAAAGACAGCCATGATGTACTAAATAAAATAGAGAAGCAGGATAACATCATAGTTATGAGAGACTTCAATGCAAGACTGGGACTTAACAGAACAGGAATAGAAAAACATCTTGGGAGCATTTGGAGACCAACATAATGAAAGAAATGATAAAGGAAGTAGACTGATAGTGGTATACAACCAACTCGAGCTGTATAAAACAAACACATTTTATAAACACAAAGACTCACAAATATACACCTGGTACAAATGGAACGATCTAGATACCAAAAGCCAAATTGATTTTATATTAAATAAGAAATAACAGAAAGAGAAATATATTAGATGCATAGGTAGTGCCCAACTTAAGTATAAACACAGACCACAACGCAGTTATTGCCACAATAAGAACCAACAGAAGAAGAAAGAAAAGACCAGGCAAATATATGCCATGCAAATCAGTCCTTCGTCACTAGGAAGGAAGAAATACCACAATGTAATATGCAAGTAAATGGGCATATTCTTAAACAAGTGAATTGGTACAGCTATCTCGGAACAGTCATAACATCTGATGGGAGATGCCTTGAAGAGATTAGAACAAGAATTGCCATGGCGAAGGTAGCCTTTTGCAAGATGAAAAACATACTGACCAATAAAAAGATATCAACTGAAACGAGAAAAAGAGTGTTGAAGTGCCATATAGAACCTGTACTTTTATATGGATGTGAAGCGTGGACAATGAGAAAACAAGCTGAAAAACATATGATGTCTGTGGAAATGTGGTTTCTGAGGAAAATTCAAAGAATACCATGGACAGACAGAAAACCAATCAACAAGTCCTACAAGAAACAAATGAAGATTGTAAACTGATTAGAGACATTAGACGTAGACAGTGAAAATTCTTTGGGCATGTTATGAGAAGAAATGAATTGGAGAACTTGGTGACAGCTGGCAAGATTGAAGGGAAGAGGCCAAAGGGAAGACCAAGAAGTAAATACCTGGATGGCTTGGTCACATGGCATGGTCGAGACAGAAACACGGAGCTGATCCACAACTCCGGTGATCGAGTGAGATGGCAAAACATGACCGCCCACGCTTCTACTCATCTGTAATTCGCCAAAGAAGATGTCCTTTGGTATTCTACCATCATCCATCCTCCTAACATGTCCTATCCATCTAAGTCTATGAAGACGGTGCATGGAACATACCGTCACACAACCTGATCTTTCCAATACTTCAGTATTTGTGATTTTGTCTTGCCACTTAATACCAAATATTCTTCGCAGACCCCGCATATGAAAGCTGTTTAAACATTTCTTTTGGTGTGAGTAAGTTGACCAGGTTTCACTGCCATAAAGAAGAGTACTAAGGACACAGGCTCGGTAGACAAGGACTTTTGTTTTGGCAGTAAGCTTCCTGTTCTCCCAGACTCGTTTTGCCTAACATGTTCATTGTTGTTGCTGCCTTACCAATCCTGATGTTTATTTCCTGATCTAGGGATAATTTGCTATTTACCTCTGATCCTAGATATGTAAAATGGTCTACTATCTCCAGTTCGGCGTCGTCAATAAAGATTGATGGTACCCCATGTGCACCTTGTGACATAATCTGTGTCTTCTTTTTGCTAATTGTTAAACCAAATTCAGAACAAGCATTGGAGAATGCAGATAGTAGATGTTCTAATTCTTCCTCAGAGTGGGTCGTAATTGCAGCATCATCTGCAAAAAGCAACTCTCTGATCAGTACCCTCCTAATTTTGGTCTTGGCCTTCAATCTCTGAGCATTGTAGAGGCCGCCATCTGAGCGTGAGTGAATGTATATACCACCATCCTGATCACGAAAGGCATATTTCAGTAGAAGTGAAAAGTATATTCCAAAGAGGGTAGGAGCTAGTACACAACCTTGCTTAACTCCACTCTTGATTTCAAACTCTTCTGAAGTTGCACCATCAAACTTGATTATACCCTTCATGCCTGTGTGGAACGATTCCACAATGGACAGAAGAGTTGGTGGGCAGCCAATCTTCTTTAGTGCCTTGAACAGACCCTCACGACTGACCAAATCAAATGCCTTTGTGAGGTCGATGAAGGCAATAAACAGTGGTTGATTCTGTTCACGGCATTTTTCTTGCATTTGTCGCAATGAGAATATCATATCAATGGTAGACCGGTTCTGTCGAAAGCCACACTGTGATTCGGGGTAGACTTGATCTCCTAGGACTTGAAGTCTGCGCAGAACAATTCTGGCAAATACTTTTCCAACAATACACAGAAGTGAGATACCCCTATATTTGTTGCAGTCGCTTCGATCGCCCTTTTTCTTGTACAGTGTTATGACGCTCGAATCTTTGAAATCCTGTGGGACTTGTCCTTCTCGCCAGCATAGCTCTATTAGCTGGTGGATCTGTAGAGTGAGTGTGTCTTGCCCACTCCTGATAACCTCTATTGGAATCCCATCCTTACCTGGAGCCTTGCCAGATGCAAGTTCATTTATAGCACACTTAACTTCTGTTATGGTGGGAAGTGTGTCCAGGTGGTCAAGAGTTGGTAGAGCCTCTATGGCGTTGAGGGCATCATCCGCTAGTTTGGTCTCACTTGAGTAAAGCTCCAAATAGTGCTCTACCCATCTGTCCATCTGCTGTTTCTTATCAGTTATGATTTCTCCAGTCAAGGTTTTCAATGGTGCACTTCTTTTGATCATTGGACCACAGGCTTTCTTTATTCCTTCATACATGCTTCTGATGTTTCCCTTATCACTTGCGATTTGAATGGACTCACATAACTTGATCCAATAATCATTTGCACACTGCCTGGCAGCCTTTTGCACATCCTTCCTAGCTTGCTTTAGCTCACTCAGAGTGTTACGCGTTGGTCTTTCCTTGTTTCTTAAGAGAGCTATCTTCTTCTTATCAATCAAGGGCTGCAGAGTCTGGCTGTTTGCCGCAAACCAGTCCTGCCTCTTATGATCCACAGTGCCGTAAACCCCTACGGCAGTTTTATAAAGAGTTTCCTTAAGTTGATCCCACTTTTCATTTACTGTACAATTTTCTGATGTATCAGTGAAATCGTCTTCAAGTTGCTGTTGAAACTGAAAGCACTTTTCAGGATCGTGAGTGTTAATAATATTAATCCTGGGGCTAGATTTGTGTTTAGCTGTGTAGATTCTCTTTGGTCTCAGTCTAACCCTTGCAACAACCAAAGAATGATCCGTATCACAGTCAGCACTGTGGTAACTTCGAGTCAATGATATATGGTTCAGATGTTGTATCCGTGTGATGATGAAGTCCAGCTGGTGCCAATGGCCGGATCTTGGATGTTTCCATGTGACCTTATGCAGCTCTTTTGTTTTAAAAAAGGAGTTTGTAATACATAGGTCATTTCTGGTGCAATGCTCCAGCAGCCTTTGCCCATTTTCATTCATGTGACTGATGTTGTATTTTCCAAGGCACACTGGCCATGAACTCGAGTCCTTGCCCACACGAGCATTGAAATCACCGAGCATATAAATGTAGTCAGATTTTGGAACTGCCTTGATCACGGAGTCTAACGCCTCATAGAATGAATCCTT
This sequence comes from Cepaea nemoralis, assembly GCA_014155875.1. NCBI lineage: Eukaryota > Metazoa > Mollusca > Gastropoda > Stylommatophora > Helicidae > Cepaea > Cepaea nemoralis. Next base: position 24,637 of record JACEFZ010016145.1, read on the forward strand.
CACATCATCAGAGGAATCGAGTGTCGGTGCATATACAGTAATAGTGGTGGCAAAACCACAAGAGGTTGCCAAGCGCAGGGATAATAGTCTTTCATTTCCTCCTGCTGGAATTTCAGTCATTCCCAGTAGCGAATTCTTCACTGCAAAGCCCACACTGTGTTGCCTTTTTTTCTGCCTGCCCTCTACCCTTCCAAAAAAAGGTGTAATTGTTTTCGCTGAGTGACCCTTCCTCAGCGAGGCGAGTCTCCTGCAGGCCAGCCATATCAATGTTAAGACGATTGAGTTCGGCATCAATCACAGCCGTTTTTCTCACATCGTTAATATTGGTCAAGTCAGTGGAGAATCCTGGACACATGGTTCTCACGTTCCAGGCTGCTAGCCGTAGCTTGAGGTTTCTATTTTTCTTTTTATTAGTACCTGGTGCATTAGTTCACATTAGCCCCAGTAAAATAGAGGTAATGACTATAACCAAAGAAAACAAAGATTCATCTAAAAGAGCACCCTTGCAAACAAGTAAAGAGCTTCAAATACTTAGGAAGTATAAAAGCATCAAATACCCGGGAAGGTTAACCAGGTCAACAAACACCCACAGAAGTCGGATGTGTTGGCCTAAGGGCGCTAAAAAGCTTGCCACAACGCAATTACATCTGAAAAGATACTGGATGAACGCAGAAGAAGAAGATATCATCAAATGGCAAATCAAAAGATGAGATCGAAAATAGATGCAATAAGGCAGACCACCTCATTGGACAAATGGCATCAATACTAAAGAACAAACATGTATTAATAGTTACTAAGAAAGCACTCTACAACACAATCTTCCTGCCAACTCTATGCTACCAATGCCAAACCTGGACAATTACAGACAAATAGAACAGAAAAATCACAACAACAGAAATGAGATTCTAGAGAAGAATACTCAAAAATCAAGAAAAGAGAAAATCAGAAATGAAGAAATCAGGACTAAAGTGGAGGTTATAGCAGCGCTAGATTTTATTAGAAGACAGCAAGTCAAATGGTTTGGCCATGTAACTAGGTTACCAACTAACAGTATATCACAACAAGAAATGATGTATAGACCAAATGGAAGCAGAAGAACAGGCTGACCACATAAACGATGGACAGAGGGAATAGCAGCGTCCATGGGAATCTCGATACGTGAAGGCCACAAATGGGCATTCTCCCACTTTTTATACTTCACATCGACACCGCAAGGTACAAGAGGAACAAGGTGAGATGAGATGAGATGAAATAACAGAAGGAAATTTGTATAAAATTTTACATAGCCTCATAATATATAACAGCATAATAGACTTGCAATATTCAGACTCCATAAATACATTAATAACCATATTTTTTTTTTATTAAAAATTACGTACCTCTTATCCCACCATAGCAATTCATTCTCCACAATTTGTATGACCAACCAGCTGTCGTTCTGTATAAATCGAATCTGGGAATAAGGACATATAAACACTAAGAAAGTTATATCCAATAAGACAATTCATTTGGTCTAGCAATTAAAATAAATGTATAACAGAAAAATGGACAACAATGTGAGCCAATCTCAAGGAAAGACATGTATATAAATTAATAAATAATCTAACAAGAACATGTCAAATTAGAATTAAGCTTAACATTCCCTGCAACAAAACATTACTGAGATTTTGAATAACGAAGACACAAACCATATATAGTACGATTTATTGCCTGGCACATTTAGCTGCATCTCGTCAGGTACTTACTGCAGATGTCACACAGCGTAGAGTAAAATAATTAGATTCATCGTACTCCACAGTCCACAGGATTTATAAAGTGCCACTGCCAACAGCCGAAACCAAAATCAGACATAACTACGGTCCCTAAGCTCAAGGTATTTATACAGCTAACCTTTCGAGGGGATGACGTAATGCAATGTCTACAGGACCGGCTCGTTACAGCAGTTGGCCGAACATTCTGTGCTGCAACTCCAGTTATTAGGTACAGAATCACACCTATTCCCACCCCAGCAATAAAAGAATCTACCCCTCTGTACGCCACATCTAATAGCATTTACCAATTCACATGCAGGTGCGAGTCTACCTACATTGGCAGAACAGAGGCAGTTACACACCAGGATTGTTGAACACATACCAAAATGGGTTGACAAGAAACTACACACAAGTGATGGGATCATGGGAAGTGTGACACACCACAATTATAAACTTCCGGCGTCGTCCATTGCACGTCATGTCTTGGAAACCGGTCATGTCATTGATAGAGACAGCGCTTTTCACGTGTTATTTCATACACAAAATAGTCGTTTGTTAAAGTTTGCAGAAGCTATAACGATCTTTCTGCTCAAGCCAGTTTTGCTCGGGAAGGTTAACCCGGTCAACAAATGCCTGCAGACGTCGGATGTGTCGGCCTAACGGCACAAGAATGTAGTTCTGCTGTAAACAGGCACAACGCAATCACGTCTGGGGAAAAAAAATTCCGGATGAATGCAGAAGAAGAAGAAGAAGAAGCCAATTTTTTGCAGACAGAAAGACATGGTAGTCAATTTAAAATTACCATGGTAAACAACTGATGTTACTTTGTGAACATCTGTATATTTCAGCTTGAATGATGAATCTAATTAATTATTTTATTCTACGTTGTGTGACATGTACAGTAAGTACCTGACGAGATGCAGCGAAATGTGCCAGGCAATAAATGGTACCATATATGGTTTGTGTCTCCGCTATTCAAATTCACTATGGGAAAACATTGTTATGATTACTGAGATTACAACTTGTATGAGCATATTTCATCAACAGAGAAGACAGTTGTGGTATATGCCAGAAACACAATAACATACAGCACAAATTATTGGAATGCGAGAAATAGTAATTACAAAGAAACCCGCTCACTGAATATTTAACTCACTGCAATCTGCCAATGACAGTGGAAAAAATATTATAGAAAGATCGCCCTAGGAAAGTGCAGGGAAGGATAAAACAATGTATGACCAGAACAAAAGTGTCTATGTAGGTGGTCAATATCAGAAAGCAAAATATTAATTACTAAAGTTAAAAACTGTAAATATACTCACAGGGATGAATGTGAAAAGCATAATTAAGAATATTATAAATATACAACAGATAATCTCAAAATCTGGCATCATGAAATGGCAAAGGAAAAGCTGAAATCCATTATTTGAATGAAAAATAAATTCAACAAGAGAAATAATATCTCCAAGTACACTGAGTGGTATGAGCAGACAAGCTGAAAAACATCTGATGACTGCGGAAATGTGGTTTCTGAGGAAAATGAAATAATACCCTGGGTAGACAGAAAACCCAATGACCAAGTACTACAAGAAACAAATGAAAATCGTAAATTGATTAGAGAAATTAGATGTAGACCGTCAATTTTGGACATGTTATGAGAAGAAGTAAATTTGAGAACTTGGTGACAACTGGCAAGATCGAGGGGAAGAGAACAAGGGGAAGACAAAGAAGTAAATACCTGAATGGCTTGACCATGTGGCATGTTTGAGATAAGAACACTGAATTTATCCACGACTCTGGTGATCGAGTGAAATGGCGAGTCATGACTGCCCACGCTTACCGGCAATGAACATGATGGATGGGTGAAAAGAAAGTAAAATTAAGAAGAATATATAATAATATTAATAGAATAATAAAGAAATAAATAGTAAACAAACGCAATAGTGACTAAAGAAATCTGGCTGAATCAACAACACTCAATACACCAAGATTGAGGCAAAGAATTCCATATACTGTATTAAAACGCTGAAGGTTTAACAGAATATTGATGATAAACAAGAAATATCGCATTACATTAGGTACATTACAGTTACTACTCTGACTCATTAATTACTCTTCTTATAAACTTCTCTGATAAATAAATAATACTATTTGTTTTTAAATTTAATCTGCAGACTTCTTTTGGAGAACTTTAAACCTTTATCCTTAGTATATTTAGTAAATAACAAATTCTTACCGCAGTCACTAATATTTATTTCATAATCGTTATACTCCGATAAAGCTGAACACCTCGGTGCTATCTCTTGTGCTGTTTGTTTGAAAGCTGTCGCAGGCTACCACGTGGGTTTGTTTGGTATGGTTCTATAACACTCAAGCGTGCCTTGAGGCGCAGAAGTGTTCCCGCAACCTGATTGAGATGTATTCGACGTAAACATCGGTGGAAACAACTCTAACAATTACAGTTGTGGGCTGTCTGCTAGGCTGTGTGCGTTTGATGCCTAGAACTTTCGTCTATGCGAGAGCCCCTTTTCACAAAATTTTGTGAATAGTATGAGACACTAATCACAAAAATGTGTGTTTACTACCGCCGTCGATTGGCTTCAGAAGACTCTATTATTATTATTCTCTCTTGTCTGTCTTTTGTTTGCAAGTTCTTTTTCTTCAAACCTCACAAAGACAATATTTGTCGACAAGGACACACTCTACGTAGAGTGATATTTTATTTGGCAAATAAAATTCACATTAAACAAAGACATCTATGGGATCCCGACACTCGATCACTCCGTCTGGTTTGTGTCTCCGTTATTCAAATTCACTATGGGAAAACATTGTTATGATTACTGAGATTACAACTTGTATGAGCATATTTCATCAACAGAGAAGACAGTTGTGGTATATGCCAGAAGCACAATAACATACAACACAAATTATTGGAATGCGAGAAATAGTAATTACAAAGAAACCCGCTCACTGAATATTTAACCCACTGCAATCTGCCAATGACAGTGGAAAATATATTATTATAGAAAGATCGCCCTAGGAAAGTGCAGGGAGGGATTAAAACAATGTATGACCAGAACAAAAGTGTCTATGTAGGTGGTCAATATCAGAAAGCAAAATATTAATTACTAAAGTTAAAAACTGTAAATATACTCACAGGGATGAATGTGAAAAGCATATTAAGAATATTATAAATATACAACAGATAATCTCAAAATCTGGCAAAGGAAAAGCTGAAATCCATTATTTGAATGAAAAATAAATTCAACAAGAGAAATAATATCTCCAAGAACACTGAGCGGTATGAGCAGACAAGCTGAAAAACATCGGATGACTGTGGAAATGTGGTTTCTGAGGAAAATGAAATAATACCCTGGGTAGACAGAAAACCCAATGACCAAGTACTACAAGAAACAAATGAAAATCGTAAACTGATTAGAGAAATTAGATGTAGACCGTCAATTTTGGACATGTTATGAGAAGTAAATTTGAGAACTTGGTGACAACTGGCAAGATCGGGGGGAAGAGAACAAAGGGAAGACAAAGAGGTAAATACCTGAATAGCTTGACCATGTGGCATGTTTGAGATAAGAACACTGAATTTATCCACGACTCTGGTGATCGAGTGAAATGGCGAGTCATGACTGCCCACGCTTACCGGCACGGGACATGATAGATGGATGGGTGAAAAGAAAGTAAAATTAAGAAGAATATAAAATAGTATTAATAGAATAATAAAGAAATAAATAGTAAACAAACGCAAAGTGACTAAAGAAATCTGGCTGAATCAACAATACTCAATACACCAAGATTGAGGCAAAGAATTCCATATACTGTATTAAAACGCTGAAGGTTTAACAGGATATAGATGAAAAACAAGAAATATCGCATTACTGTTCGTCACAATAGGTACATTACAGTTCTTCTTCTTCTTCTTCTTCAGCGTTCCGAGCCATTGAGGTTCTTTGCTACAGATACAATCCGTCTCCATTCGTCTCTCTGGTGGGCCTTCTCTTGCCAGTCGTTGATTCCAAGTGCTTGTAGGTCTGTATATGTATTATCTCTCCACCGCCTTCTTGGTCTACCTCGGGGTCTACGGTCATTTATTTCCTGAGTGTAAGCGACTTTTGTTTCCCTATTATCTTCCATTCTTTCTCCTCTTCCTCCTCCTAATCCTTCTTCTCCGCCTCCTCCTCCTCCTCCTCCTCCTCCTTCTTCTTCTTCTTCTTCTTCTTCTTCTACTTCTTCTTCTTCTTCTTCTTCTTCTTCTTCTTCTTCTTGGTGTGTGAGGATGTGTGTGTGGGTGGGGAAATGTGTGTGGGTGGGGAAATGTGTGTGGGTGGGGGATCAGTGGGTGGGTGGCGGCATGTATGTTTGCCTGGTTCTGTGTGAGTGCGTGGAGGTATGTGTGGGTGGGTGGGGGAGGTTTGGTGGGGCATGTGTTGGTGGCTGCGGAATATGAGGATGGATGGGGGATGTGTCTCACAACATTGCAATATGCACTGTTTATGTTTACAACTTTCATTTGACAATGTTTTTTTTTTCCTCATGTGAATGTATCATGCGTAATATGCATTGTTTATGCTTACAAAATCCATTTGACAATGTTTTTTCCCCCTATGTTAATGTAACATGCACATTTTATGAATGAAAGATGAGTGATTGAAAGGGCCGAATGTAAGACGGGCCTGCGTGCCCAATTTGTTACCCTTTCAAAATAAAGTTTGTTCGTTCGTTCGTCTATACGAGAGCCCCTTTTCACAAAATTTTGTGAACATGTCCAGAATAGTACGAGACACTAATCACAAAAATTTGTGTTTACTACCGCCGTCGATTGGCTACGTACAGTGATATTTTAAATGGCAAATAAAATTCACGTTAAACAAAGACATCTATTGGATCCCGACACTCGATCACTCCGTCGCTGCCTGGGGGATGATTTCATGTGTTGTGGGCGGTTCACCAGTTCGATCTTGGTGGGCATAGGGGAGCGATATCGTACTTCCTCTGTTGCTTCTTCTTCTGTCTCTGCTCTTGCATCTTCTGGTTCGGGTGTGGCTGTCTGGCTCTTGAGCAATGCTAATATTAATAATATCTCTTGTAGAGTAGCTTCTGTCCTTTCTTTCACATCTTGTATTTTTTATAGCTGTTCTTCAGTCTCAACCTTTATAGCAGTCATTCGCGCGACACCCTGCTCAATCTTCTTTTGAACTTGCTTCATTTCGTCCAGAATGTGCTGAACGGCCGTTGTCCAAGCTTCTTGCGTCTTGTCTTTTTCTTCTTCCATGTTTGATAGCCGTTCTTCTGTCTCCGCCTTTATAGCAGCCATTCGAGCGACATCCTGCTAAATCGTCTGCTGAACTTGCTTCGTTTCGTCCAGGATGCGCTGAGCGGCTGTTATCTGGGTCACTTGCGTCTTTTCTTTTTCTTCCTCCATGTTGTTGAGCTTTGATCGCAGGTCCTTCAGTTGGCCTTCCAGTTGTGCATTGCAGCTTTTTGTGAGTCGATTGGTGGCCTCGTATTGCCTTCTAGCCTCTTTATAGGGTAGGTTAGTTTTGATGGTGATCTTCATGGCTTCCTTGATGTCTTGGTGGCAGGGGCAGCCGAGGTACCTGGCGCCGTGGTTGCAGAGGCAGTTGGCGCATTTTCTGGTTAGTGTTAGGCCTCCTGAAGTCCTTGTCGATCTTTGCATGCTGGCACTGACTGTATGGATGAGGTCCAGAGCAGTATCTGCATACCTCCACCACCCCCTCTTGCATGTGGCACGTGTGTGCCAAAACTTCTGGCACTTAGAGCACTGCAGTACTCTCGGTATGTAGTGCTCTGGAACTTGGTCTCTTTTGTCCCATCTGATGAATTGAGGGATCACTCGGTCCTCCGATGTTACTATGACGACTGTGGAGGGGATGTTATTCTTTCTGATGATCCTCTCGGCACTGGTGATCTTGAGTTTCTTGTTCTCCCTTGTCAGCATCTCCCTGATCTGGTCATTGGTGAGATGGATCCTGGCTCGTTAATTACCCATTGTTTCAACATGCTGTGTCGGGTGGCTTCCAATAAGATGCCGTGGTGAAGCTTGATGTCAGCCTTCATCAGGTGTCTTGCGTAGCTGGTAGATGCTGTTTCTTCCAGCTCGTTTTCCAGCAGCTTGATTATCTTGTCTGTTGGTAGCGCCGACCAGTTTGGCTTCTCCCACGCTTGTCTGTTTTAGCAGCAATTTGCCGGTGAAGTCCTCAGTTGTAGTTTCCTCCGGTGTTGAGATCTTTAGTAAACTGGGCTGCTTCGTCTTGGTGCTGTTGAAAACTTCACGGCTGCTGCTTGGCTTCAGTTAAAGTTGTAGTTTATGATGTCGGTTGAGCTACGGGCACGGCTTCATCTTGTGTAGAAGTGGTAGCTTCATTTAACGTTTCTTCAGGTTTCTGGCGTTGTGCTGCGGCTAGCAGGACACGTTGTCTTCTTGCATCATCTTGATAGTCTTGGTGGCTTCACGCTGCTCATTTGAACGTCGGGTGTCTAGTGGAGTTTTTTCTTGCCACGTGCCATTTTCTAACACGCGGCCGGCTTCCGATTAGGCGACTTGCTCTCGGTAGCACGACGAGTCGACTGTGGAGTGTGTGATATCTACAGTGATATCTCCACAAACATTAATAATGTAGTGAAGCGGTTTATTTATGTGAATAGGGGCTCGTACTATTCACAAAATTTTGAGAATAGTCACTCCGTATTTAATTGGGGAGGGGTGGGGGCATATCATAAGTTAATATTTTTAAAATAACTCCTGTTGGTTAAATACAGCTTGACTTTTTGATGCATTTTTGAATTCTGCGTTCAATTTTACACACACATATAGACAGGAGATCAAGTGGTTTGGCCATGTCGTTAGAATGCAACACCAACAATTACCATCACTGGCCTTACATCAAAGATCATCTGCGACGAGACCAAGAGGATGTCCAAGAAGAAAATAGATTGACGACATCAAAGACATTGTGCAATCACACGGAATGACACTATCAAGTGCCGCTCACCGGGCGCTGGAGCGCAAATTATTCCTCCCCACGACGCTTGACGGCAGAAGTGGATGATGATGATGTTGATGATGATGATGATGATGATGATGATGATGATGATGATGATGATGATGATGATGATGATGATATAAGGGAGACGTTATTCGCAATTGAATTGCGAATAATACTGAGTGTTATTCGTGATCGAATTGCGGGAATTAACATACATGTCACAGCGTCCGCTCACTAGTATAACGGTCCCAAATTATTTATTGTAAAAAGTATCCCTTACAGAGCCTAATTATGTCATTATGCTAGTTGCGATATGCTGATTCAGGTGCGATATTGTATTTGGCAAATAAACAAACACATCTATTGGATCCATGGATTCCGAAACTCGATCACTCCGTCGCTGCCTGGGGGGCCAACACACACCCCCCCCCCCCCTCCCCCCCCCCCCCTCCCCGACAGCTTCCGCAGATCCATAGAGCACAATTTATTCACAACCTTCCAGTTTCTGAGTTCTATATTTCATTTCGTAATGTTTAATATTTTTTACTGAAAATTTTATTTTAAAAAATGTCTCTGCGGCGGGGAATCGAACCCCCGGGTGACAGGCGGAGATACTACTTTGTGTCGACAAAAATTAATAATATAGTCAAACACATGTCCCGTTGACGTCACTTACGTCAAGTGACCAGCCGCAATTGCGAATAACGCTCTGAATTATTCGCAATTTGATTGTGAATAATCACTTCGTGTGTGTGTGTAAGGGATTCAGCAATACCTGCTTTTAACTGTGTTCAGGAAACTGTTTAAGTTTAGCACAACCATGTACCATGAAAACGAGATAACGCAACTATAACACAACATTCACAGTGGCGGCGCCCATGCTATACTATAGCTGGCCTGTATTTATTTTATAATTTTTTTTTTTTAAAGCATATCCTTTACAGGACCTCGCTGTCAACACCAGCATCTTTCAGCTGTATGTTGATTTCTTGGCAAGATTACGCTCAGTAGTTTGCCATTGCTTTCTGAGCGGCCGGCTCAGTGTCCCGTAGGCCTATGTCACCAGCGGGGGACGAACCGCTCCCAGCTCGCTCCCGCAACGAGACTTTGCGTAACAAACGGGATTACGGAGAAAGTGTTGTAACCCCACAGCCAGAGAGACCGACTATTTTATAATTAGAAATGGCAATTTAACTACTGAAATTAAACAGAATACAAGTTTCATTTGTAGAATTTGTAGACTGGTGATCGTGTGAGATGACGAAGCATGACCGCACATGCTTGTCGGCATGGCACATGATGATTAAATCATAGTTATATCCCAAAGTAAAAAAAAAATTAAGGAGCGAGCCCTAGTTCGCATGATATATCACCAAACAAGCTTGCGACGCCTAACGGCATAGAGCAGTAACGGACAAAAGAAAGAAGAAAAGAAAGATAAAGGCTGAAGTTGCTTTCCTATATCAATCAATCAGTTATCATGTCCACAATGAAGGTTGGCTGCAGTGTATCTCAAACACTGACCATTTCTCTCCCTGACTGTACTTTCTGTTAGACTGATGTTTGTCCATCTCTTGATGTTATCTTCCCACTTGTATCGTTGTCTACCTTTTGCTCTTTTGCCTTCAACCAGTATAGTTTCTATAGGAGTGTTATGTCTTTTAACTTGGCTGAAATATTTTACTGCCTCTTTTTTATTTCTTTCATCAACCTCTTTTCGTTCCCAGTTTTTCTAGAACCTCTGCATTTGATTGTGTTTGTTTCCATGAAATACGACATGTTCGCCTGTATATTCACATCTCCAGGGCCTCTATTCGACTTTCTAGATCAGTGGTTCTCAACCTTTTTTGGCCCATTCCCACCTTAACCATATGTTCAGAACATCATCCCCCCCCCCCCCATCTTTCGAATCTTCTCCCTATAAATCCCCCAACCCTTACACAGTATATACATAAAAATGGAAGCTAAATTTAATAACACATACTAGAACAAGTCTAGACATCTACATAAAACGTGATTTGCGAGTCTACTTACGTTATAAAACGAATTTCATTAGGGCGAGAAGTACAGAACCGTAAAATTTAGAGGGGAAAACAATATCAAGTGACTGGTTCTTGTATTAATGCGATCTTGAAATAATCTTAATTCCCCCCCCCCCTGAAACCCTAAAATTCCCCCCCCCCTCCTGAAAAGGGGGGGGGGAATTCCCCACCGGTTGAGAACCATTGTTCTAGATGCTTGTTCAGTGTGGTATTGAATATACATTTGACACTACTCATTTTAATGCGTTGTTAATCTCTCTAGATATTAATACTGATTTCATGTTGCTGAAAGCATTTTTGGCTATTTCTAATCTCTTTTTGATTTCTATTTCATTCTGCCATAATCTGTTAATACATGCCCAAGATAGGAGAAACTTGTTACATGTTCTAGTATCTCTCCGTTTACTGTGATGTTCATTGATGACCTTTCCTATCCACTGCTAATTATCATAGTTTTCGTGTTTGTTTTTTCTAAGTCGCATTCTACATTATGCCAGTTTGCTGGATCCACAAGGTTTTGTAACTCTTGCTCGCTTATAAATATGATGTTCATCTGACTCAACTACCAGGGACCGTTGCATAACTGGTAAATGCTGGGAGATTTTCCCAGCCAAAATTTGCGCACATTTTACCCGGGCGAGTCAGTTCTGCAGCGGCCTTCGCCGAAGGTGGGTGGATCAGCCTCAAGTCAGGAGGGGAATGGAAAAAAAAAAAAAAACCACACACACACACGCACGCACGCACGCACGCACACACACATACACACAACACACACACACACACACACACACACACACACCTCTATATAGAACATGATATAGGTTACAAATGTTACCAAGTTGTTCCTGAGGCTGTGACTCCTTAATCGTGATCATGGGGCGGGAACATTCCTGGGTGTTTCTTGTGGTTTTTCATTTCCCTCCCAACTAACCAAATAGTCGAGTTTTCCATATTATAGTTTATGCCTGTGTGGTTGGTGCTTGGCAGCAGTTCTCTCTAACTGTGGGATTTTTTAAATTCCATTTTCTGTACGCATTAACTTTTGGCGAGCCCTGGGGTATCATCAATAGAAAGTCTGTCCCTGTTGTTACCATTATTAGTCTTTCCTCTTGAGCCTAAGGCGGCGCATAGGGCAGAAGTCCTGTCTCTCCATGCTTGGCGGTTCGCTGCTACCTGTTGTAGATCTTGGATATATTACTTGGCCATTGAATGATCCTTCTCTAATGATGGTTCTACGCAGGGTCTCTCTTGGTCTTCCCCGTTTTCTTTTCCCTACTGGTGACCATATGAGGGCTTGGTAGGGGAGTCTTGACTTGTCCATTCTGAGTACATGGCCGATGTAGTTCCAACGGCGTCTTCTTATGAAATTGGAATACTGTATCTTGCTTAGTCTCTTGTCTTATTTGCGAATTGGTTCTGAAGTCTGTCCAGTGGATGTTTAGAAGTCTTCTAAGACATTTGTTCTCAACATTGTCTAATTTTTTATCTAAAGCTACCGTTGATTTCCAACTTTCACATCCATACGTTAACACTGGAATCACACAAGAGTTGAAGATTTTAAGTTTTGTGTGTTTGCTGAGTGTCTTTGACTTCCAGATGTTTGACAGTTTATTGAAGGCACTAGATGCCAGTGCGATTCTAGATGATATTTCTGGTGTTGAGTCCCCTGTAGATGTCATTTTGCTTCCTAGGTATGTGAAGCTGTTGACTTTTCAAGAACGTAGCTGTTCAATTTGATGTCATCTGAACTGTTGGTAAGATCAATAGTCTTTGTTTTTGTGGTGTTAATTTGGAGACCAATTTGCCCTGAAACATTTTGGAGGTGGTTTATTTTCTCTTGGGCATCCGGGTGTGTTGAACTCAAAAGCACTATGTCGTCGGCAAAGTCCAGGTCTTCTAGAATTTTGTCAACCCAATAGATACCCATATTTGTGTTGTTTGTGCATTTGCGCATGACCCAATCAATAGCTATTCCAAAAAGCATCGGTGATAAGACACAACCCTGTTTCACTCCTGTTTCGACTGAGAACCAGTCAGAATTGCTTGTTTCTGTTCTTACGCAGTGTCAAAGACTGAAGTATAGAAGATCACTCAAGTAGATTAGAGGTAACCCAGTGCCCCTACATGAGGGCAGGGTAGGTGATAGGGAGGGGAACTATTAACTAGTTCTCTCATGAGACACGGAGATGTCAACCACAGAGAGTAAGCACTCTGATCACGGCAGAATCACGCCTACGTGATAGCCACGGAGAAGTGGACTGCCACTCAAGAGTAAACGGCTACTCTAAGCGTGCTGAGTGTCGCAGCACGCAGAAAGCCGAAGGACGCACAAGGTCCTTCCGCGTGGTGTGTAGCCACGCGAGTAAACTAGTCAGACGGGGGACTTACTTTCATAGTGAGCGCATCGATTAGTGTCGATGCGCGTTTCCTTAGCCAAATAGATAGAGTTAGCTATAGGATTAGGATATTGACTAGATAGGGAATTCTGTGTCTTTATGTGTAATTTAATAGCGACCGTTTTGTGCAGTAATCCATTGTTAAAGAGCCAGTGATAATAAAAGGCATCATCCATACCTCTCGTACGACTTGCAATATTTTTGTGTGGTACGGGAGAAGTTGATCCTGTAATGCTGATGCATCGGTTGCTGACAGGCTAGGATTAAAGTGGTGTCAGAAGTGTGGCTTGGACAATTGTTCAAGCTAAAACACTCACCCACGGCTCTGAAATAGTATTATTGTTATATAATCACGGGGGTTTAATTTGTGTTAGCGTGATAATGACGTGTGCAGACTAGGTCGAGTTGCGAGCTGTGATGTGCCTATCGTGACCAAATAATATTTATTTGTGCTTAATGAAATATTTGTGCTTATAATCATGTGTTCTTCGAAGTTGTAAGTATTGATATTATTGTTTTCTATCATTTATTTATGTAATTACTTATTTGTTTATGAATATGTGTCAAATATGATTCATGGCGGAGCGATACACAAAACAAAATGAGCCGAGAACATTATTGATTTTCCAATCTAAAAATAGCGCTGCGCCTCTGACGTGGTGCGGCTGACAAACAGCTGTATTACGCCATTTGCAATCGGCGACGGATTGTTGACAAATCGCAAAGCGGCTGCTCGCCTGAATCATTGGCTTATACCAAACATTATTTGTTCAAATACGTTATTATTGAATATATTTATTTATTTAAACATTATTATTACCTTTATATTTATTTCAAAGCATTTATTTATTTATTTATATACCTATTCTAATTTGTTACCGTCACGATGGCACTACTTTGCGAAGCAAACAAGACTTGGCCTGCACAAACACTTCCATAGATTAAACTAGAATAGGAAAAGCAAGGCATACGACGTTAGAACGAAAACAGGACATTGACATTTAATATTAATTAGACTACATTGTACTGTTCTGTCGGGGGCATGTGATGTGATTGTATCAAATTGTTTAAATTCATATATCATTTACAAGTTGTTAATTGTTACTGCTCCTGTAAACCAGGCAGAACAACAGCTGGTTGGAAGAAAAGCACAAGGTGTATGTCATAGTGCCTAACAATTTGACCTGAGGTGCCAAACGATTGTACCTGATTGATCTGGAACGTGAAGATGAGTATACCCAAACTATTTTCAATGCAATATGATTAATAATGCATCTCTTTTTCAGAGTGTGACTTATGAGTATAATTTTTTTTGGGTGATCCATTGTGACAGTGTGTAACTGAACATTATATTTGTGTACACAGGGAGTTAAATTACTTCATATTTCTAATATAAATAAGTCAATAAATATTGAAGTGCCTGTCAAAGCTAGCTAATAATCCAACAACATGGCAACTTTAGCTGATTTAATAAAAGCAGGCAAAGATCTACAATACACAGGAAAGGAGCTAGAGCAATATGCTGATAAAAAATTTAAGGAAGCACAAGATGCTGAGAAGGAAGCAAAAGATGCTGAGAGAGATGAACGTGCACGAGAAAGACAACATCAGAAGGAAAAGGAAGAACGAGATAGACAACATCAGAAGGAGATTGCAGAACTAGCTGAGATAACAAAACAGAAGCAGTTAGAACATGATAAGGAGATTAAACAAAAAGAACTAGAATTAAAGCAAAAGCAACTAGATCAGGAGAAAGAACTAAAGCAAAAAGAGATAGATGAAATGGCAAGAGTTGAGGAAAAACAAATACAAGTGGAATCAGAGACACAGTTAAAGATGAAAGGGATGGATGTAGATTCACACTTAGAGATCTCCCGCTACTAAACTAAAGAGTCAGCAGGAAGAAAATAAATTTAATAAGTATAAGAATATTATTAAACCATTCTGTAAAGAAGACTCCATATCAGCCTGGACAGAAAATGTCGAATATCAGTTTAAGTACCACCAAGTACCAATCGAGATGTGGGCTATGATTTACATGAAGAACCTTAGTGGGGAGCCCCTTAAAATGATAGAATCAATACCAACTGAGCTTAGATCTAACTATCAGTACATCTATGATAGGATAATGCAACATTTCTTACTTGATGCCCCTGGGTATCAAGTACAGTTTTCCAACCTGAAACCAAACCCCAGTGAGACTTTCATTGATTACGTCTCAAATGTCCTGAGCGTACTAAATAGATGGCTTAATGCTGCAAACATAGGAAAAGATTTTGAAAAACTTAAAAATGTAATAGCCATGGATAAAGTCATATCCACAATACCTTCTCCTTTCGCTAAATTTCTTCAGCAGTCAGACATTGAGACCATAGAACAATTTGAAAAAAAGGCTCAGCTTATTTTTCCTCCAATAGGGAGATTTTTAAAACATCTAATAGCGACTCTGAAATAGTTTCGTTTGTTAAGGACCAACCTAAAAACTATCGGAGTAATAAAAAAACCATTTCAGAGAGTCGACAAAAAAGACCATAAATTACCCAAATGTGTGTATTGCCAACTTTTTCATGATACTTATTCTATGTGTGATAAATCGCCTAACTATCCGGCACATCTTGAAAATGTCATTAAGAAGCAACAAAACAAGAGAACTGCATACAGGCGTGCAGTCAAATGCTTCTTCTGTTCCAGCTACGGCCATTATTCAAATAAGTGCCTGGGCCGCCAACGTATGAAAGCAAACAATGCAGTGTTAATTGATACATCATCTGATAGTGAGAGTGAGACTAACGGTGAAGTTGAAAATGAATTACCTGTTAACCAAGCTG
The DNA here is from genome assembly GCA_014155875.1 of Cepaea nemoralis. Classification (NCBI taxonomy): domain Eukaryota; kingdom Metazoa; phylum Mollusca; class Gastropoda; order Stylommatophora; family Helicidae; genus Cepaea; species Cepaea nemoralis. The sequence continues at coordinate 40,676 of JACEFZ010016145.1, forward strand.
AAAATGTGTGTTCTGTAAATGATGTATTGATCTTTGACAATTGTGAGCAATGTCACCAATTTCATGCAGACGGCAGACTTAGATGTGGACATATTGTAACATCCTCCTTTGAGAATGCTAACGCAGCTGTAGCCTCCAGAGGCAATCTATTGTTTCACTCTGCATTGGTCAATGATAAGCCATGCCGATGTTTGCTTGACAGTGAAAGCTCTATTATTGGTATTAAAAAAGAACTTGTTAATTCAAAGGATTATACTGGTGACTCTGTAAAGTGCCGTACGTTTTCTGGTAACATAGAAACCTATCCTCTGGCAAGAGCCCGTATAAACACCCCGTTCCTTTCTGGTACCTTTACATGTGCAATATTAGACAACCCTTGTACTGATTTAATTCTTGGGTGTCTACCCCAGCTAAGGCACTGCACAGATGAAGAAATATCCGCCTGGGAGGAGAAAAATAGACTAACTCCAGTGAACAGTGCACATATCCTCAAACATCCTAACAAAAGTGCTAGACCCATAATACTTGAAACAGATCAAGACGTAATGGTGCTACTACCAGACAAGCATAATAAAATAAGAACTTCTTGGCAAGGGCCATTCAAGGTGATACAGAAACTTTCAGATGTCGAGTATGAAATATCGATAAACAGACACTTAGAGATATTTCATATCAACATGTTGAAACCCTACTTTTCACGACAAGAGACAGAAGTAGAGACAGACGAACACAATGCATCCACACCGATTGATAAGACGACGAACATACACAACGCAACTACACTAGTTAGCGAGACTGGCAAATCCGACGATATCCATACACCTAGTGAGTTTACAGAAAACGCACTTAGCACCACATCTGTACTGAATCAGGTAGACGACGACGGAATGGAACTACCTGTTCCAATTGTCGACAAGACTGCGACATTAGATTCTATACGAGTAGAACAGGGACTAACAGACGAGCAACGACGACAGATAATAGAGCTAGTAACAGAATATAAGGACATATTTTCCGACATTCCAGGTAGGACGGACAGAATCGAACACTCCATCCTTCTTTCGGACTCTAAGCCTATCAAATGCAGGCCGTACTTTATCCCACTCAGCTATAGAGAAAGTCTAAATAAGGAAATTCTTAATTTAGAAGCTAGTGGGATCATTCAGAAATCTACATCTGAGTACTCCTTTCCAATCGTCCTTGTCAAGAAAAAAGACTCCACCATTCGTCTTTGTGTGTACTATAGAAAGCTCAATAATGTCACTAAGATCGACGCAGAACCAATTCCTTCCTGTGAAGATCTTATTCTGGACATGTCCACCTCCAAAATTTTCTCTAAATTAGACCTTACTAAGGGATATTGGCAGGTCCCTATGCAGACTGAATCTATCCATCTTACTGCTTTCTCAACACCTTTAGGTCTCTACGAGTGGCGTTTTCTTCCTTTCGGACTTCGTAACGCTCCTGCCACTTTCGTACGCTTAACTAGAGATTTACTGCATGGAGTGACGAATACAGTGACATATATAGATGATATTTGTGTCCATACAGATGACTGGACAACACACTTACTGAAACTCAGACATGTCTTCGATAGGGTGCGACTCTTCGGTCTCACTGTCAAACCGAGCAAAGTCGAATTGGGCCTACAAGAAATTGATTTTTTGGGTCATGTCATTTCACAGGGACAACTAAAAACTGACAATAGAATTATTACTAAAATTATGAACCTGACCATGCCTACAACAAAAAAAGCAGGTCAGGAGTCTTTTGGGTTTAGTAAATTACTATAGTAAGTTCATACCTAACTTAGCTGAAATTACAAGTGTATTTTCAAATGTGTTAAAAGCATCAGTCAAATTAGATGTTAAAGATGCATTATTAATTTCTGCATTGTCAAAATTGAAAATGCTATTTAGTAATGTACCAATCCTCCACTTGCCTAATCCTAGGCTCGTTTATTATCTCAGGACAGATGCCAGTAAGATCTCCATCGCTGCAGTACTAGGCCAGTTTTATGATGGCATCTTCCATCCGATTTGCTACGTGAGCCGTAAGATCACACCGGCTGAGTCCGGATATTCCATATCAGAGTTGGAAGCCCTTAGCGTCATCTATGCGGTGAGGAAGTTGCATCGATTTCTAGCGGGTGTTCACTTTGTGGTCCAGACTGACAACTCCCCGATCACGGTCATACAAAGTGGAGTACATCGCAACGACCGCATCTACAGGTGGTCATTGATATTACAGAATTATAATTTTAGTATAGAACATATTAAGGGTAGGGATAACATTCTGGCAGATACCCTGAGTCGACCATCTGAGGTAGAAATACCTGATATTCCACATGAGTAGTTAGTATAAGAAAGGTTAATTAGTACTCTTAAAGGAGCCTGTGTAGAATATCCTATTTAGTACATAGACATGATTTTCAGGACTGTGTGCTAAGAACATTAAACTACCATGTGTCCGTAGACAGCAAAATAAGAACTATGCTCCAGGAACAAGTGTATCACCGTGTGTACATAGACAGCTCGTTACTTACTATGCTCCATTTGTGCTCCGGTGAATCACCTATGTTACTCATATCAGAACAGTGTCAGAACATTGCATAAATAACAGACACGAATTTACTGGTCTACGTCACGTGCGGAATCTACGAGCGAAATAAGACCCATAGGACACAAGTATGACTGTGTAGTGTATTTAGTATACCCAGGATAATTATGTATATATAAACTATGCCAACGAAAACAATTTCTGAACATTGTGGCAACCAATAACCTGAGGTAAATAGATACCATGTATATATACCTAATATTGTGATATGTATTATAACAAGTTTTAATATAGTGTTAAATTATAGTTAGATTAGTTACTTTAAGATAGAGTAGATTAGAGTTAGAGAATATAAATACATTTTTTTTTTTTTGTAGTTTAAATAAATCATTAATTTACCCACTTACGTAGGATAAAATTAGATTAGGACAGTACTTACACTTAATAATAGCTAATTAAAAAACCAGGATAGAAAGATTAGATAAGACCAGTATTATTTAGTGTAGACAGGAATAACACCATTTAGTTCATTTCATTTCACTTTATTTCATTCCATCTTAATGAACACTTCAACAACATCATCATTTAATATTAAATGTAGTTTACACCTTATAGGATTAAAGTATGCAAATAACATTCATCAATTACACCATTTGGAATAAAAATATCAATCATATATTTTTTTTTTTTGCATTAAAACATTAGTTAGAATTTTGTTACACTTCACATCACCCATTTCAGAAAGGTACATAACTCATCTCACATCATTTTCATTTTAGATAGTTAGATTACTTCCCTTAAATTAGATTGATTTTCTACAACAAGTTACAATATATAGAGATAGAATTAGTATTAGTATGTCATTAGAATATAGAGTTTAGTAATATCAGGGTACAATTCTATCAACAATATTTCATCCATGTACATATTTTGTAAATACATGACTCGTGCAGTAAGTTAGGCACAGTCATGCAGCTCAACGTTTTCAAACGAGCTAAACTTGTACAGTGTCACTTCAAGGTTTTTAAACAGGTGGGAGGATAAAAGATGTGTGACAGAAGTGTGAAAGTGAGAGAAAAAGGAAAAATATACAAAAGAGAATGGGGACAACCAGCGGATTTTTTCTGCCGCTCAACGCGACTTTTTTGTTTTTTGTCTGCGTCAAGCGTTTGCTTTCGATAGTGAAAATGTATTGTCTTCAATGTGGTGTGTGTAGTTTAGTATAGATCTTAGATAAAGTATTTTAAGTCTCATAACGCCAGTTCTGTGTTGGTTTATCAATCTTCTTTGGCTTCCTGCGTAGTGTTCTTGTTTGGCCACCCCTCTTTTAATTTGCTGCTCTCGCAGTCTGGCCATTGTTGTAGATTCACAGTCATTACTTGGTTCTTGCAAAAGTCTCACTTCTCGTAGAGCATTCAGAATGTCAGCCTGGTCCATGGCGCGTCCGCCCTCCACAGTAGCCTCACCTGCGAGCTTGTCAGCCCGCTCATTTCCTTGTACTCCCGCATGCCCTGGCACAAAGATGAAACTAATCTTTGCCAGCCGAGACCGCTTCAGAGGCAGCAACCATTCTCTTCGGATCGACCCCTCCTCTATCCTCTTGATCATGTTCATTGAGTCGCTAAGGAAAAAAAAACTTACTGAAATTACTTACTAAATTAATTGAATTTTGTATACACGTGCTTGCGTAATCTATTGTGTCATGTTCTGAGGCGCAGAAAAAACGACTTGTTCTGGTCTGTCCATAATGTGGTAGTCATCTTGAGAAGGTTTTGGTGGCTTTCTGACTGATCTGATCATTCTTTTATTTTGGTGGTATGTAACGGGAACATCAAGCTGTTCTTCTTTGGCTCCTTCCTTAGCCAATTGATCAGCTCTGTCGTTTCCGGGTACTCCACAGTGGGATGGTATCCACTGTATGGTGACCTTACGTTGACTGCATGACTGCTAAGTTCAGAAAGTAGTGTCCTTAGTACTGGCAATTTCCCAGACAGGAGCGCTGTAGTAAGGTTGATTGTTATACCACGTATTTTAGTATCAAATCACCCAATGCCTGTGTTATTGGGGTTGTATAAGATCCAACCACCGGTAATACACACAATATGTGTAGGCATAGAGAAGCAAGATCACTCTGAAAGAGAGAGAGAGAGAGAGAGAGAGAGAGAGAGAGAGAGAGAGAGAGAGAGAGAGAGAGAGAGACGTTGGTATAGTTCCTGCGATATGCCACATGGGGTATGTGGAGTAGGTCGGCCTACAAATACGAGGCTTCACCCATACTGTTCCCTATGAAATAAGGTCAGTAAGGTTGATTGTTATACCACATATTTTAGTATCAAATCACCCAATGCTTGTGTTATTGAGGTTGTATGAGATCCGACCACCAGTAATACACATGATATGGGTAGCCATAGAAAAGCAAGATTACTTTGAGATTAAAATGACGCACAGTTCGTGTCCAACACCGTGTGATCGTGTGGGATTTTTCTGTGAAATCGGAATTATTTGCATGAGTGTCCAACAAATGCGGAAGAGAGAAAAGTATTTTGTCCTACGCCCACTCCGTCTGAGGACAAACTGTATGGAGATGCCAACAAGCCTAAGGTGACTGCTGCTTTCGTTTGATTAATTCATATTGACGTCTGAAGGTGAACAAAGAAGAAAGGGCGGGGGGGGGGGGGTGATTTAATGTATCTACCTCACGACTCTCATGTAATAGTATGATTGACAATGAAAAAGCATTGTTAAAATGGGAGTCCGTATAAGTGCAAAACGTAACTAGAAAGTTCGATATTACAGGAAACACAACAGATACACAAGCTCATGTCACTGCATGTCAGTTCAGTGTGTGCGTGTCCTTTCATTGAGCTTCCTGGTTACGCTTGGTTATTTATTTCGTTTATGATATCCTGTTACACTCTCCTGGGTTGTAATTTGGATATATATAATATTATACGATATACATGGTTGAACATTCTTTTTTTTTAAAAATATAAATTCCCATCATATCGTTTTTTAACATATGTTATATTAATTTATAATGTGCGCATAGTAAGTTGTGAATGGTTATACTGATTGTCATATATTATATTTAGTTAAGTATTTATATTAATTATTATACGCTTAGTGTTTATTTATTATTATGATTCCAGCACTTGTCAATAATATCCGTACCTTATTGAAAGTGGAGATGGGTAGGGAAATCCCCGTTTTATGCCTGGACTGATTGCGTAATGTTTTCACTTCCTGCCTTGGAGACAACATGGTTGTCGTCTCCGTCTAGGTTGGGCTGAGACAAACAAACAAATAATATGTTCAATAGCTTCACTGTTTGTTGTTTATGAAAATAAAACAGAAGTTTCTAAATACATAATTTGCTTTAAGTGATACTATACATCCCAATTAATAATTCGTGATCATCATTTTACAACAAACAGGATACAAAACAAGTCTGTAGGTACACTGTCTGAGTCTGTCTGTACTGTTCTGTTTGTGTTTGTTTGACTGTTTGTTGTTTGTAGTGTAGTTGTAGTCTGTAGACGTTTGTTAGCTACTGACACGAACAATGAACTGTAGTGTACTGTACTGTATGATATGTTATAATATATCATATGTAGTACTGAGTTCACTGACGCACCTTTTCCGGAACTATCAAGTATCATTATCAAGTCTATTAAACGTGAGTTCTTAATCTTACTTTTTTTTTTAAAAGACACTGTTACAGTTTTGATTGATTGATTTAAGAACCGACATCACAGCATTTTTAACTTTTACATGTTACAGCTTTTTCGTTGTGCCTCCTACTACTACCAGTAACTACTAACTAAATTACTATTATTACTAACTAATTACTATTAACTTGAAAATAAATTGTAAAATGTGCTGAATTTTGTGTCGTAATTTAAAATCAGGAAATGATGTCCTAAGAGATAGGGGAGATTTTATCGCGGCTCATTAAATTGGAAGCTGAGAAATTCTGCCTTCTATTACTGTGGCTTGTTTAATTTTAAACGGACAACATAGACCCATATATCATTGCGTCCGGAGTGGTGAGACCTAACTTGACGTATTATCTATTTTTCAATAGGATGTGCCGTGACCTAATTAACAATAAAAAATGGCCGCCAATTGTTTATTATTCATTAATAGTCTGTCACATTGCTAACAAACCTGGTAAGATGTATATTTTATTGTGCGTTTTGGTAACAGGAAAGTAAAGGTCACATTCCTCTTTTGATAGAATGTCGAGAGGATCAACTTCATTGCACCAGGTTTTACCCCATATGGCTCGGTCTCTTTCCGCACTGGCGGCCTGCCGAAAGCATCGTACAAAGCACGAGAGTCTCAGAGTCTCTGACAAAAATGCACTCGACTTTTAAGACTTTTCGATAGGATGTGCTGTGACCTAATTAATAGTTAAAAATAGCTGCCCATTTATATTAATTAAATGTCATGTGAAATGTTCGTCGTTAGTGAAAGAACAATTCATGAAAATGTACTCATATTGTCTTAATGTACCAACTGCATTGTGACAGCTTTCTTTTGTTGATTAAATATCATGCATTAATGTAAGTAAATAAGTTTGTAACTGCTGCATAAATTAAGCAGCAGTTAATTAATTATTAAAATATTAAATAACAAAAATAAAAATATTAAATAATTAAATATTCACTAAAATTGATTTCTACTTCTGCTCTATAAGTACACTGTTCTGTACCTAATAGTGAGCAATTAATAATTAAATACTAACTTATTTAAAACATATAACTTATTTTACAGTACTGTATTCAAATTTAAATAATTATGTACTGCTGCGCTGCTTAGAAAAAAAGTACTCCTTACTTACACTACTTACAGGTTTACAGACAGGTCTGAAAACTGGCTTTCAAAATTATTTTCAGTCATGTCAAATGCTGAAATATTATACAAGTACACAGATACATTACTGCTACAAATGACACTTGTATTCTGTTTAATTTTAGTAGTTAAATTACCAGTTCTAATTATAAATAAATACAGGTCCACTATAGTTTATTGTCGCAATCTTGAATTTTGTGTTATGACAGGCCATATCACTAAATATTTTTTCCTGAACGTCAGCAAACACCAGCAATGTTGAAACTCTTCACATTTATGTAAAATTGAACAGGGGCTTCAAAAATTCAACAAAAAGTTAAGGTTTCTTTATACTTCAGGAGTTATAAAACAAATTAGCTTACTATTTGTGAATAGATTCCAAGAAATTCAAGAGAAAACAGTTTCTCGGCCTCAAACTCTTGGCGCTTAGCAGAAGGACCTCTACTGCAAATATCAGAGTAGTTTCCCCTTTCATCGTACCACACTGGTTTCGAATAAATCAAATCTAACCAGACATGGTAACAACCGGAAGTGAATCATTGGTCGCAAAGAATAGCGCGGGAAATAAAAATTGGGCATTCCCCCCCCCCCCCCCCCCCCCCATGGCAAAGTTCGATAACTCTGACATTGCTAGTAGTAACTAATATATAAATTTAATATGCTTTACACAGAAAATGTATGCTGCTTGCTTACGAATTTTCATCGTTATTTTCCTTCTTGTTCTACTCATTATAATTCTGAGTAGGAGTTTGATGACATTGCTTATGAGGTTGATTGTGTTACATTCTTCACACTCAACTTCTCTTTGTCTCTTTTTTTTTAAAACTGATTGCCTGCCAAACAAAAAAGTGGTCCTGACCAAACAGAAATTCATGGCAGAAAATGGGAAGTAGGGGTGTGTGACAATATTGTTGTGAAAATGGTTAAAATTGTAGCAAATATACCGCATGATATATCAAATTAAGGGAGATTGCACAGGGAAAACGACAGTGTTAATAATTAATTGATAGGTTAAAAATATTATGACAATAATGAGAGGTTTAATAATAACAATTTAAATTAAAGGGGTGACAGTTATGACAAATTTCCACTTACAAAGGCTTTATTTTGTATCTGCTGCAGATAATCCAGTTCAATTTACTGAATAATGTTAAATACACCACTTGTATATAATAATATCACAAGAACTGCTCCATAACACCAATAAAACACAAAACATAATATTTTGAAGCACATAATTTTCACACAAAATGGAAACGAAGTGTCTATTCGCAATCGAATTGCGAGTAAACGCAGTCTCTATTCGCAGTCGAATTGCGACTGGCCACGTGATTTTCGCAATTGCTGATGGTCACGTGACGTATGTGACGTCATCAAGACTTGTGTTTCAGTTGATATTCAGTTGATGTTCAGTTGATATCGTGGTCTCAGTAGCATAGTGGTAAGTATCTCCGCCTGACACACAGGAGACCAGGGTTCGATTCCCCATCGGGGAGCATTTGTATTTTTTTTTTAAATAAACAATATTAAACATTTTTTTTGTTCGCATATCCGTTACAGGACATCGCTGTCAACATCAGCATCTTTCAACTGATTGTTGATTTCTTGGAAAGATTACGTTCAGTAGTTTGCCATTGCTTTCTGAGCGACCTGCTCACATACCCTGTAAGTTACCAATGCGGCAAGAACTGCTACCGATTCTCGCGCAGGTTACATTACTCACGAGAATATACTGGATTATGGAGAAAGACGTTAACGCCTAGGCCAGGGAGACCGGCATATTAAACATTACGAACTAAAATATAGAACTCAGAAACTCGAAGTTTGTGAATAAAGTGTGCTCTATGGATTTGCGGAAGCTGCCGGGGGGTGCATCCCCCAGGCAGCGACGAAGTGATCGAGTGTTGGAATCAACGGATCCAATAGATGTCTTTGTTTAACGTGAATTTTATTTGCCAAATGAACTAAAACTGGCTTGTGAGTGGGAATAAACGAAGTTCTATTCGATTGCGAATAGACACTTCATTTATTTGCAATTCGATTGCGAATAAACTCTCCCAAATGTCCGGGACACACCAGGCAGATTGTACTGAGATTGTACTGAGAAACAATATAAACACTATTTCCTATTTAGTTATAATTATTATTCTTTTAAATTTAATTATTTAAATTAGCCACTTTAGTAACCGATTACTGAATTTTAACGAAAATACTCTTGCGGTTTTGTTTGGCAACTATTTCTTGTCTATTCTAAGCGGTAAGTAAACCCGTAAATACCAATAGTCTCCTGGTCCATAAAATATACTGATACATTTCATTGACCTGGACCCTCAGGTTGACACAGCCTAAAATGGGTACCAGGAAGTGAAACTGAAAGTAAAGGCAGCCAGTGTGGTATTGACCACATCACTCATTGAGTATCAATTGGTCTAAATATATTTGGTTAGTACCATATACTTATAATACATAAAATCTCATTTACTTTTCTTTTTAACTTACTAGAGAAATTGGAAATGGAAAGGCTATTGGAAGAAATAAAATTGCTACATTAAAAGGCATGACATATAAATTATACTAAATTAAAAGTTTCCCTCTGTTGTGCATCCTCCTTGATATGGTAAAGGGACTTGCATGTTTCAATGACCTCTATAGGTATGCCAACAGTAGCACAGCTAATGATGGGGTCTCCCATGTCAGACAGGTTGAGGGATAAGGACCCGATAAAGAGATGCACAAACCTATTGCCTTGTATGTAAACTGGGGACAGTCAACAGCTAGGGAAAGCAATCTCAAAAACATTCTTGTAAATGTCAGATTTACTACACCACTGGTTTGATAAAACAGTGTGACACAACTCACATAATGATATAATAATGATGAAAAACTTGAATGCAGACAAGAAGTAGGCAGCGGTATGCATGCAAAGATAACATCACAGGATGGATGAACTAGTCTGTCAGAGTGTACAGCCACAGTGAGAAACAGGAAAGTTTTGGAGATCCATGACAGCCAACCTTAATTAGGAGACTATGCTTAATTAGTTGAATTAAAAATGAAGTCATGAGCATATTGTGTGCTTGAACGTAGTTTACATAGTCATCTACACCGATGGTCAGTGGTGAGAAACATACGTAGTGGCTGGGGCTTTATTGCAAAGGTTAATGGGCGATTCTTGAAAAAGGAGAGCCTGGCATATGAGACTACGACCTCCAGCATGAGAATGGTGGTGGAGGCAGTAACAGCGGCATTCCGGTGGCTAGAGGAGACTACTGCAACACACGTTGTGTTCATTATGGATTCAAAGAATATGCTTAGCAAGGTGGAGAAAGGAATGTTTCGTGTGGAATGGCTCTCATCACTTCAGAGGTCACAGATTGTGAGAATTGTATGGATATTTTGCCCTGGCCATGCGGGTGTACGGGGGAATGAACAGGCTGATAGGCTAGCAGGGAATGCACCTCGTGGTGGTATCTTGCCTATGGACAAGGGGGAGGTGGTCGTGTACTTGTGGGACCAGGTGGAGAAGGCGGAGGAACAGATTGAGAACCCATATGTGGAAAGAATGAGATTGCGGGGGATCGACAGGGGTTCTGGAAGAATCTCAAAACTAGAGTGGGAAGACCAGGAGAACTTTTAATCAGATAGCGGTGGGAACGATTAGTAGTATGACTCTTCGCTGGCTGTTGAACGAGGGGACTGAGCACGTATGGGAATGTCCTGAGTGCGGTGATGTCGGTTCTTAACTCAACTCAACTCAACGTAGTTTATAATATATCATCTTTATCTGTTGACAGGCAGACATGGCAGATTTAGAAGAGATTGCTAACGAGAATGTCGGGCGTCTTCCAGGCATGTTGAGTCTGTCAATTCGTAAACACCTTGATACAAGTGAGCAGAATTCAGGATGGAGGTTATTCATTGCAGTCCTAAATGGAGATTATAATCTGTAAGATAATTCTGCTGTGATATCATAAGATTTTATACTAATGTGTAGGCTGTTAAATTTATTTGTATTTTTTTAGCATCCTTGAATGGAAGTCACAGTCTGTAGTAAAAGGAAGCATTGTTGTACAGTATCACTTTATTATGAGTAAATTTATTTATGTAAATGATTATCAAATATATAAAACAGTGAGAACAAGTTTGTGCATTTCAAATATATCTAATGAATTCACATTGAAGATGACAATGCAGCATTCACATAAAGAAGAGGAAAATGTTGAGGATGGACACAGGACATTGTGGATATCTTGGGCATGAGACAGGAGAAATGACACGATATTAAGAAACTTTTCAGTGAGTGGTGATGAGAGCATCATTCTGCAAAGTACCTGCCTCATAAAGATGATATGATTCATTCATGATACAACACCTGTGGAGTGGAGTGGTTTAGATGTTGTGACATCTGCATGTAATCGTGCAGGCCTGGTTCGATTCATGATGTGAACTGTGTGGGTATTTACAAAATCAGAAAAGAAGGGGATACCCCTCCTGTTCCTGAGGTAGTGGAAAAGATGTCTATCCTTCTCAGACAAGAGTGACCAATTAGGAGGACCTGTATGCAAGTCAAAAATTCCTTGGTAGTTACACAGTTAAAAGAGCAAGTTGAAATGGCAGCTTTTCAGGCTCATCATTGTCATGTGCCATGCCGATAAGCGTTAGTGGTCATGTTTCACCATCTCATACAATCACCAGAGTCATAGATCAGCTCTGTGTTCTTGTCTCGACCATACCATGTGGCCAAGTCATCCAGATATTTACTTCTCTGTCTTGCCCTTGTCCTTTTGCCCTCAATCTTGCCAGTTGTCACTAAGTTCTCCAATTTATTTTTTCTCATAATGTGTCCAAACATGATGACTGTCTACATCTAATTTCTTCAAACAGTTTGCGGTTTTAATTTGCTTCTTTAAGAAGTTGGTCATTGATTTTTCTGTCTCTCCATGGTATTCTTTGTATTTCCTCAGAAACTACATTTCCACAGTCATTAGTTGTTTTGCAGCATGTCTGCTCATTGTCCATTCTTCACATCCATACAAAAGTACAGGTTCTGTGTAACACTTCAACACTCTTTTTCTTGTTGCAATTTACATCTTTTTATTGGTCAGTATGTTTTCCATCTTGCAATAGGCTACCTTCACCATGGACATTCTTGTTCTAATCTCTTCAAGGCACCTCCCATCAGATGTTATACCTGTTCCGAGATAGTTCTACCGATTCACTTCTTTAAGAATATTCCCATTTACCTGTATATTACATTGTGGTATTTCTTCCTTCTTAGTGACAACCATAATCTTTGTCAACTTACAGTTTAATTCTAACCCTAGTTGTTCACTGTTTGCAACAACCGCATCTGCTAAATGTTGCAGATCCTGCGCATTGTCTGCAATCAATACTGTATCATCTGCATATCTAATGTTATCGATGTTACGTCCCCAAGTAATGATTCCTCTCATATCTTCTAAATTTCTAAACAATATTGTCACTGTATAGGAAAAGAAAGATCTGGAGACATTACACATCCCTGTGGCACACCTCTCTTAATAGGCTGATATTGACCTACTTCATTATCAATCTTTATAGCAGCTTGTTGTTTCTAATATATGTTTTTTTTTAAACAAGTCTAAGGTCTTTCCCATCAGTTTGTATATCTGCAAGCATCTTCATCATGTTGAGATGTCTTACTTTATCGAAAGCCTTTTTTTTTAATGCTACATTTTACAAATTAGAAAACCAACTTAATAAAGAATATTTAAAGCATGTGAAATTCTGGTATACACGCATTTGGATCCTTGCCTGTGCTAAATTGTTCATGATCTGTGCTTTTCTTTGTGTGATCAAGAGAACGAGACTGGAGCACTTATGGAGATAACTGTGTGCAATCAGGGTGATTTGTATCTGAAAGTGTACAGCGCAGAACAGCCACTCTCAGCTTCCTTGATGAAGAATACTCACAGTCTACACAGATGGGTCAGCACAAAATGCTGTTCGAAATGGAGGAGCGGGAATGTACATAGAATACCCAAATAATACTATGGACACAGCCAGAGTACCAACAAGAAAGCACTGCCATAACTATGATGCTGAAATTGAGACAATCAAGATAGCAACAGAGAAATTACTAAATACCAGCCATGGTACACAACCCGTAGTGCTATTAACAGATGCAAAATCAGTACTTGAGGCTCTCCTGTCTGGGAAATTGCCAGTACTAAGAACACTACTTTCTGAACTTTGCAGTCAGCATAAGGTCACCATACAGTGGATACCATCCCACTGTAGTACCCGGAAACGACAGAGCTGATCAATTGGCTAAGGAAGGAGCAAAAGAAGAACAGCCTGATGTGCCCATTACATACCACCAAAAGAAAAGAATGATCAAATCAGTCAGAAAGCCACCAAAACCTGCTCAAGATGACTACCACATTATGGGCAGACCAGAACAAGTCATTATTCTGCGCCTCAGAACAGGAGACAATAGCTTACGCAGCCACATGTATATAGAATTCAAGATTGGTGAATCAGCCATGTACACATATGGATTGGTGTCGCAGACAGCAGAGCACATACTCCAAGACTGCCAAAAATACAACATATCCAGGCAAACCTTCTGGCCTAGAGAGACACAGTGGAAAAACTCTGTGGACCGCTGAGTGAACTGAAAGGCAGTTTAATTCATTCAAGAGACAACATTGCAGTTGTAGACATATTTCAAGCGAACGAAAGGAGAAGAAGAAGTAGCTGAAAGTACACTAAACTCGATTTCTTGTCATTTCTTCTGCATCATAACCAAGGTGTCTGCAATGTTTTTTTATCCCTGCCTCTTCTCCCTTGGAACCATGCCTTCCATCACTTCCGAAAGTACACAAAACTTAAGGAAGTCAAACTTTTAATTTGTTTTATTTCCTTCCCCACAAAGAAGATTTAAATGACAAGGATATATTTATAGCTGTTTCGTAGATATTTTGTGTTAGTCCTTATAAGACGCCTGTCACTGAACTATCATGTTTGTGTGTATTTGTTAATACTCAAGAATCTGTAACATACCTCTATTGAGTACTTCCTAAGATGATTCTAAAATGTTGTTATTTTTCATTCCAATTTTAAAGAGGACACTTTGCTGCACTTGAAAATGAATCCAGCCCCACAATGACACTGTTGAATCGTCTAGCAACCAAAGGAATGAGAATAAGGGAGTTTGTTCATTGTGTTGTGAAATATGCTGAAGCATCTCAGGATTATTCTATTTTGCGCCTTTTTAATATGTTCAGTAAGTTTTAAGTTTGTTCATTGTGCTGTGAAATTTGAGGAAGCTTCTCAACAATACTCTATTTTTCACCTTTTTAATACCTTTTTAATATGTTCAGTAAGATCTGAGTTTGTTATACATGATCTTTTTATCATCTAAAGTTTTATTATCTAAAGCCTTGCTTTATAATCTAAAGTCTGTTTTATTATCTAAAGAAAACATGGTGGTATAGTGGTTAGTTTACTAGCTTACTAACATGATATCTCAGATTCAAGTCCCATAATTGACAATAATTTTTTCTGTCTACTGTGGTTCTGGGATTGAACCTGCCTTGTAAAAGTGAGTACTAGATAATTTTAAGAATTATTTGACAAGAAAAAGTTGGAAAAACATGGAACCTTATTATTTGTTGACCTAGTAAATGTGTGGGGATAACATCTCAGACCTCTGTGGCGTCTACTGCACCTACTGTTGGTAGTGTACAGGCAGTATACAAGAGAGGGGCAAATGCAGTCCACCAGAGATCAAGTGTCCACAAAACCAAGCGTCCACCAGAATAAGTGGACACTTTTGCATCTGAGCAGAGCAGAGATCTTGTCCTGGCAGCTGGAAATTGCTTTCAAAGGCAGAGGTCACAAACCACCCATTTATGTGTGGAATTCTAGGGGAGGCCTTGACGTTGTCTTTTAAAAAATTAGTTGACATGCAGGTCAAAAATTTGGAATTGGGGGAGTGACATGTTCAGAAGCTTCAAACCAGTCTTTGGACTGAATAACCTGACACAACAGTGTCTGCCACATGATGACCTTGACCTGTGAAGTGTAGCGTAAGTTTTCAGCTTCCTGTATCATACATTGTACTACTCTGATGTGGTTAGTTACAGCATTTTGTCCGGATGTCAGCATGGCCGATAAGAGTGCTCGTTCTTAAAATAAGAGTGCTCGTTCTTAAACATCCGGTGTGCTGATGTTGACGTATTGGGTTCAGCCTCTACACTGGTCAGTTTGACTAACATGTTGACTTCTCGTCCTTGACTTGGAAATCTAAATTACAAGTACATCTGAAGCTGGAGTGGGTTTGCCTGATGGCGAGGGACTCTTGTAATATGGAAAGCTAATCCACATGCAAAAATCAGTCTAGTGCACTAGAAGTAGTACCACATGTATGGACTGGGTTTTAGTTCATAGCAAGCGAACAGGGGAAAAAATCCTTTTGCCCTTGTGACCACTAATGGAGTATAGACCCACAACCATGCATGCCAAGCCCTTTGTAGGCCAGTTCATGGTTGTTTGAATGTTAGCTGTTAGTTTCTACAGTGTGAGATACCCAACCTTTAGTCCAACTCCCTTAGTCACTTATTTTAAAAAGTCGCTTAAAAGTCGACAGGGTTGACTTCATTGCACTGAGTTTTATCCCATATGACTCGGTCTCTTTCCGCAGCATGTAAAGCGTTGCACAAAGCGCGAACTCCGCAGCTCCAGCAACGACCCACAGGAGTCTCCGAAAAAATTAACTCATGAACAAATTATGTGGCCCAGAATCAAACCCAAAACCTTCAAAACCTGCATCAAACGGCTTGACCACTTTGCCACGGACACTCCAAATGTCGAGAGGATTTACTTCATTGCTGGGTTTTATCCCATATGGCTTGGTCTCTTTCGGCAGGATGACCTGCCGAAAGCGTCGCACAAAGCATGAACTCCGTAGCTCTGGCGACAACCCCCAGGAATCTCAGAGAAAAATGCACTCATGAACCGTAAGACGTGACCCAGAATCGAACCCACAACCTTCAGAGGCAGATGGCTTGACCACTTCCACCTATTACATGGACATAAGCTCTCTTAGAGTGTTGAGGGGATACATAGAGCCTGTTCTTTTGTATGGATGTGAAACTTGGACAATGGGCAGTCAAGCTGAAAAACACCTGATGGCTGCAGAAAAGTTGTTTCTGAGGAAAATGCAATACCATGGACAGACAGAAAAACCAATGACCAAGTACTTACTACAGGAGACAAATGAACATCGTAAACTGATTGGAGAAATTAGACGTAGACAGTCAAATTTTTTGGACATGTTATGAGAAGAAATGGATTGGAGAACTTGGTAACAACTGGCAAGATCGAAGGAAACAGACCGAGAGGAAAATACCTGGATGGCTTGGCCACATGGCATAGACGAGACAGGAACACTGAGCTGATCCACGACACTGGTGATTGAGTGAAATGGCGAGTCATGACCGCCCACGCTTTCTGGCATGGCACATGATTGATTGAAGCTCTACCGTGTTACTATTCTTTGCTTCACTTTTGAAACCCCAGTAACACACAAGTTTTATCACAAGTAGGCTGAAGCTTCAGTAATTAGGTGTTTCCAACCAATTTTCTGCACACTGAAAGGCTGTATAATGAATATGTGATTACTGTGGGTAAACTAAATGCTCCACATTCGAACAGTATCAGTGACTATGTGTATTTCAGCCAAAATATAATTCATATTTTCGCTTCACATGAAATACCACTGTAGTGTGCACTCGACAAGATGCAGCGAAATATGCCAGGCAACAAATTGTGAGAATTTTTGTTTATGGCTTCTTTGTTTTAACTTAAATATAACCAAATATGTTTTCTTAAATTTATTTAATTTTATTTATAAAAATTATTTATATATATGCATAATTTAAATTCATAAAGTAAATTTATTTTCTGTTTTTGTTTCAAGTTCCAGTTGAAATTACCCAGCAACCTTTGGAGGAAATGCATGTGTTGGAAGGGGAGATGGTGACGTTGACAGTGAAGGCTACAGGTCTACCACCCCCAAAGTTTCAGTGGTACAAGAGTTTAGACAAACTTGATGGAGCAGACAGTGGAACATATTGTTTCCTGGCAGAAAGGTCAGTGCAGGGAACGTAATTTCTAAATATTAAAATAATGTCCCTGTCTTAGTGTTTTTTTTTTAATGGGGGATTAATGGCAAACAGCTGTGGAAATGTGGTTTTTGAGGAAAATGCAAAGAATACCAAGGACAGGCAGAAAAGCAAATGACAAAGTCGTACAAGAAACAAATTAAAATCATAAACTGATTAGAGAACAATTGTTTGGTCACGTTATGAGAAGAAATAAATTGGAGAGCTTGGTGACAACTGGCAAGATCGAGGGGAAGAGAATAAGGGGAAGGCAGAGAAGTGAATACCTGGATGGCTTGGCCACATGGCATGGTCCTGACAAGAACACTGAGCTGATCCATGACTCTGGTGATCGAGTGAGGCGGTGAAACATGACTGCCCACGCTTATCGGCATGGCACATGATAATGATGATGATGAATGGCAAACAAAGAAGAAGGAAGAATTATTATTTCATAGCCCTTTGTTTAACTATTTTTTTTTTCACATATCCTTTACAGGACATCGCCGTCGAAAACAGTATTTTGCCACTGTGGTTGATTTCTTGGCAAGATTACGCTCAGTAGTTTGCCATTGCTTTCTGAGCGGCCGGCTCACTTATCCCGTAAGTTACCAACACGACAAGAACCGCTTCCAATTCTCGCGCACTGCGTTACCCTACGTGGATAAACGGGATTACGGAGAAAGTCGTTTAACCCGTTTAACTGTATTTTTTTTTTTTGCATATCCTTTACAGGACATCGCTGTCAACACCAGCATCTTTCAGATGTATGTTGATTTCTTGGCAAGATTATGCTCAGTAGTTTGCCATTGCTTTCTGAGCGGCCGGCTCACATACCCCATAAGTTACCAAACCACTGCTGATTCTCACCGTCATCACGTTACCTACGAGAGTATACGAGATTACGGAGAAAAGTCATAACCTCTAAGCCATGAAGCCGGCTTTAACTATATACATAATAATAATTAAATTATCTGCATAATTGTTCAGTTAAAACAATGTAGCATTAATATTTAGTATTTGATTTGTGAAACATCTGTATAAATGTACATTTGTTTGAAGGTTTTTAATTACTGACCCTCAGTGAGCTATGCAGAGAAACAATGATATCTGTTATGGCACAACCATTAAAGGAAACTTTATAGTTGCCACAGTAGTGAAAGAAAATGAAACTTAATTGTCCAGTTCTCTGCCTTTTGTTTCTTCCACTGCTGATTTTTCTTTCTCAGTGGAACATTGGCCCTCACGCAACTCATTCTACAATGGAACATATCTATATCTATAAAACAGAGTGTATGTTTGTTTGTGTGTGGGGATTTATGTATTGGATGCGTTCGATAACGGTACATCCGATTGAGATGAAATTTTCTACACGTCTTCCTTTCATTCATTTGCAACCGACTATAATAATTTCTTAATGTAAATCTTCGACTTATTTAATAACATTTACTTTTCCATTTTCATTATATAATGTCTATATAGCAGGGGGACTTCACTCTAGAAAAGTTATTTCAAGGGGCATAACTTTTAATAACATTTCTATATACTTTATAGTCATATTGTTGGACTTACTTGCACTATTGTTAAACTCTTTGTCTATAGTTATTTTCAGGCATATGAGTTATAATAAATAATGATATAATCTTTAAGGCATTTTCAAAGTTTTCATAAAAATAATGCATAATGCATAACATTGTAACCCATCTTTTTCTACAGTTTTCATTGAATGGTGTGTGGAAGGACATTCTTTTAAGTTACTGTGCGCCAAGAGCTGGGCGAAACCACGCCGGTCAGACAGATAGACAGACAGACAGTCGGGAACGGGAGAGCTTATATGACTACTTATATGAATTAAATTAGATGCTCCCCACCAGGGACTGGGTGAAGCCGGGCCGGGACAGACAGACAGACAAACAGATAGTCGGGAACGGGAGAGCTTATATGACTACGTATATGAATTAAATGAGATGCTCCCCACCAGGGACTGGGTGAAGCCGGGCCCGGTCAGACAGACAGACAGATAGTCGGGAACGGGAGAGCTTATATGACTACTTATATGAATTAAATGAGATGCTCCCCACCAGGGACTGGGTGAAGCCGGGCCCGGTCAGAGACAGACAAGACAGATAGTCGGGAACGGGAGAGCTTATATGACTACTTATATGAATTAAATGAGATGCTCCCCACCAGGGACTGGGTGAAGCCGGGCCGGGTCAGACAGACAGACAAACAAGCAGACAGACTGATAGATAGATAGATCCCCTCCAGGGCCTGGGCGAAGCCGGGCCGGGTCAGCTAGTGTAAGCAATATAAAGTAACACAAAGTAGTGCAGCTTTACAGAACAGAATTACGACACATACAGGGCGTTGCGGTGACTAGCCTTCATCAGCAAACAAATACATGCACGAAACACAACATATAGTACAGGATAAGATCATCTGGTGACTACATTCAGGCATAAGGACGGGATGAGAAGAATAAAAAGATGGGGAAAAAAATTAGAGCAATGAAGAGAAAATGGGAAAAAATGTTGCTACTTATCTCAGAGTCCGAGGCTGTACTGCTACTACGAATGTAATCATAATCCTCTTTTATACATAGCCGTGGGAGTCTGTGGATCATGGGGACCGAGGTAGGGGATGATACCAGGGTAGTGGGTGGTCATGGTTCAGTGACAGTCCCAGGTAAATGAATGGAAGTCAATTGCGTTCTAGTCATAGCTGTGGGTGATTTGGTAGCAGACCGCCTTGCATTGGTTTCTGCACAATGGTATGAGTGCTGGTCGTTCAGAAAGCAATGGCAAACTACTGAATGTAAACTTGCTCAGGAATCACAAACAGCCAAAAAATGCTGGGGTTGACTGCTACATCCTGTATATGTACCTAATTTTTAACCTGGGATTCCAGGTTGACCTATTCTAAAATGGGTGCCAAGAAATGTTCAGGAAAGTAAAGATCGCTGGCATAAAATTGACCACATCACATATCGAGTGCCGATTGATCTATTGAAATGTGGGGTCAACACCATTTGGTTGATGCATATCAAAGGCCAGAAAAAGGTCCTTTTCTTCAAAACAATGTCCGTTATTTTTCTTCAAAACGTGTCCTTAACTTTTCTTCAAAACAATGTCCTTAACGTTTCTTCAAAACAATGTCCTTAACTTTTCTTCAAAACAATGTCCTTTACTTTTCGTCAAAACAATGTCCTTAACATTTCTTTAAAACAATACCCTTAACTTTTCTTCAAAACAATGTCCTTTACTTTTCTTCAAAACAATGTATTTCCTTAGTAAATTTTACTTTTCCATTCATTTTTTTTTTCTGTGGATTCCAGAGGAAGGACTGTCTACTTATACATATAAAAGATTTTCTCAATGTGTGTCCTGTCCAGCAGCAGCTTTTCTTCGTCTCTTGATTCACTGGAATTTCTTTAGTTCTCTCCACATTGGTGATTCCTTCATGTTATTTTAGTAATATAAAGCAAGTAAAATATGCTTTTCCACATCTGAAAAAATATTAATGGTATGGTGTTAGCCCCAATCAGCACTTGAGTGTTGATGTAGCCATGATTATACCAATCAGCACTTGATTGTTGATGTAGCCAAGATTATACCAATCAGCACTTGATTGTTGATGTAGCCAAGATTATACCAATCAGCACTTGATTGTTGATGTAGCCAAGATTATACCAATCAGCACTTGATTGTTGATGTAGCCAAGATTATACCAATCAGCACTTGATTGTTGATGTAGCCAAGATTATACCAATCAGCACTTGATTGTTGATGTAGCCAAGATTATACCAATCAGCACTTGATTGTTGATGTAGCCCAAGATTATACCAATCAGCACTTGATTGTTGATGTAGCCAAGATTATACCAATCAGCACTTGATTGTTGATGTAGCCATGATTATACCAATCAGCACTTGATTGTTGATGTAGCCAAGATTATACCAATCAGCACTTGATTGTTGATGTAGCCAAGATTATACCAATCAGCACTTGATTGTTGATGTAGCCAAGATTATACCAATCAGCACTTGATTGTTGATGTAGCCAAGATTATACCAATCAGCACTTGATTGTTGATGTAGCCATGATTATACCAATCAGCACTTGATTGTTGATGTAGCCATGATTATACCAATCAGCACTTGATTGTTGATGTAGCCAGATTATACCAATCAGCACTTGATTGTTGATGTAGCCAAGATTATACCAATCAGCACTTGATTGTTGATGTAGCAAAGATTATACCAATCAGCACTTGATTGTTGATGTAGCCAAGATTATACCAATCAGCACTTGATTGTTGATGTAGCCAAGATTATACCAATCAGCACTTGATTGTTGATGTAGCCATGATTATACCAATCAGCACTTGATTGTTGATGTAGCCATGACTATACCAATCAGCACTTGATTGTTGATGTAGCCAAGATTATACCAATCAGCACTTGATTGTTGATGTAGCCAAGATTATACCAATCAGCACTTGATTGTTGATGTAGCCATGATTATACCAATCAGCACTTGATTGTTGATGTAGCCAAGATGACATCATCCACCTTTTGCCTCCCAGAACATTTTCTGGTACCATTATTTAAGCTGGGTTGACCCGGGAGTTTAGGTCAATGTTTAGAAATCTCACGCCAAGGGGGACTTGAACACGTGACCATCAGGTTGGCAGGCAAGTGTTCTGCTAGCCACTACACTGCCACAGTTTCCATTTTAGCACAGAGTGATATGAAAATATGTATTTTTTATAATTGATGTGCAGTCCTCTGTGACTTCACAATATTCAGTGCTGAGTTCCTGAACTCTATTAAATCATTTTTGTCATCAACAGTGAGAATGAATCTGGTGATTACTGCTGTCTTGTATACAACAGTACTGATCCAGCACTTTTTAGGTTGACCAGGCCTGTTACAGTTAAAGTACTGCCAGCACGTAAGTCTTTGGATTAATGATTAGTTCATTGGGCAGTACAATAAGTGTAAGTTCATAATGCCATTGTTTTTTATTAGATTCAGCAGAAATAAGTCATTTCCTGGTCACCCCTTCTGCAGTATAATTCAGATGGATATAGTGAATGTTGTTCTTATATGATCTTGTGCACTGTTTCACTAATATATTTTAGTATATGCTGGCAAAGCTTTTGAAATCTTCATCTTAATGTTGAAATTAATTCTGCAGTTTTTGTGTCCCCTTATAAAGTTTCTCTTTCTTCTTCTTCTTTTGCATGTTATTTTCCATTGAGCCATAGAGTTTCAGCCAACTTCAAGCCATCCTTTCTTTAGCTGTGCATGCAGCTCTGTCCATGCCATCACCATATTATTCATTTCAACCTCTACTTCCCTTCTCTGTGTGGTTTTTAGGTATTCCTCATGTTCTTTTGCCTGTGGATTCCAGTCAAAGACCTTTCTATGTATACAATTTTCAGGTTTCCAGTGCCAGCGTCGTTTTCTTCACCTCTTGATTCACTAGAATTTGTTTGGTTCTCTCCTTGAGCTCCACATTCTGTCATAACCATTTTAGTTTTTCTATGTTGCATAGGCACCAGTTAATGAATGCTTGTAATTTATTAGTTATCATTTTAGTCATTCTCCATGTTTCAGATCCATACAATAGCACTGATTTAATGTTAGATTTGAATATTCTATGTGAGGTGCTAAGTTTAATTTCCTTGATGTTCACAAATTTTCTAGTGGTATAAGGCTGCTCCTAAAGTTTCCCTAGTCACTGGAAATTACTTCAGTTATATAGAAACTACTAGTTATGTAGTTCTAAAATACAACATGAAGTACATTCATGGGTTTTTATATTCTTTAACAGTATAGTGAAGTCTTCTTCTTCATTTTTTGTTGATATTCTCTCAAGTAACTATGTCTATCTCTCTTGTATAGTTAGCAAGTGCTGTCTATTTTATGTTTGTCCTGTCATTATTTGGTCTTGGACATGCTACACTATTGGTTTGCCCTCTACATTTGAACACATATCTGTCTATTGAATTTTTTTTTCATTTGTCATTTGTATGCATGTATATGTCTCTCTCTCTCTCTCTCTCTCTCTCTCTCTCTCTCTCTCTTCTCTCTCATCTCTCTCTCTCTCTTCTCTCTCCTCTCTCTCTCTCTCTCTCTCTCTCTCTCTCTCTCTTTTTCTCTCTTTCTATGTGTGTGTGATGCGTGTGTGCATTCATTCGTTCATGTTTACAGTGTGTACCATGCCTGCTACAGTGTGTTCACAAAAGATTGCCCTCATTCACGATCAATTGTTTGAAAACTGTTTGTTGCTTCGTTATAAAATTTGTCCTGCCGTCTTATATTTACCCCCATGAATATGTCTTTGAAAGGTCCAAAGGCAACTGAAAAACATAGAAAGTTTCGATATTTCTTTGTTGTTTTGGCGAAAATGTAGTGAATTGATGCTAACAAACTTGTTTAAACAGTAATTCACGTCAAGTCGGGTGACACAAGGTGTATCCATATTCGTATGGAAGTGGGTGCAATGTGTAATATTAGTAAAGACAGAATTTACAGAGGCAAGGGGTAAATAATGGGGAATGGAAATGGACAGCAAAGTAGAAGGAATATATTTCTTACCTTATTTTCATTTCCTTCTTGTTTCTTCAGCTTCTGGTTAATAATGTGTACACAAGGAGCCATGTTACTAGGATGTATTTAGCTTTTTATATGGAGTTCGTGAAAGCTTCCAAACAGCTGTGTGTTAATGTGCGTATGAAGTGATCAGAGATGATACCGCAGTTTAGGTCCTCATGTGTCATTTTTAAGGATCTGTTCAGTTGTCTGTGTAGTTTGTTCATACATCAACATGGGTGAAGAACAGCTTTGAGTCTTTGTGAGAGATTGTCTACTCTGCTGTTTAAGGCATTTTCAAAGTTTTCATAAAAATAATGCATAATGCATAACATTGTAACCCATCTTTTTCTACAGTTTTCATTGAATGGTGTGTGGAAGGACATTCTTTTAAGTTACTGTGCGCCAAGAGCTGGGCGAAACCACGCCGGTCAGACAGATAGACAGACAGACAGTCGGGAACGGGAGAGCATATATGACTACTTATATGAATTAAATTAGATGCTCCCCACCAGGGACTGGGTGAAGCCGGGCCGGGACAGACAGACAGACAAACAGATAGTCGGGAACGGGAGAGCTAGCTTATATGACTACGTATATGAATTAAATGAGATGCTCCCCACCAGGGACTGGGTGAAGCCGGGCCCGGTCAGACAGACAGACAGATAGTCGGGAACGGGAGAGCTTATATGACTACTTATATGAATTAAATGAGATGCTCCCCACCAGGGACTGGGTGAAGCCGGGCCGGGTCAGACAGACAGACAAACAAGCAGACAGACTGATAGATAGATAGATCCCCTCCAGGGCCTGGGCAAAGCCGGGCCGGGTCAGCTAGTGTAAGCAATATAAAGTAACACAAAGTAGTGCAGCTTTACAGAACAGAATTACGACACATACAGGGCGTTGCGGTGACTAGCCTTCATCAGCAAACAAATACATGCACGAAACACAACATATAGTACAGGATAAGATCATCCTGGTGACTACATTCAGGCATAAGGACGGGATGAGAAGAATAAAAAGATGGGAAAAAATTAGAGCAATGAAGAGAAAATGGGAAAAAATGTTGCTACTTATCTCAGAGTCCGAGGCTGTACTGCTACTACGAATGTAATCATAATCCTCTTTTATACATAGCCGTGGGAGTCTGTGGATCATGGGGACCGAGGTAGGGGATGATACCAGGGTAGTGGGTGGTCATGGTTCAGTGACAGTCCCAGGTAAATGAATGGAAGTCAATTGCGTTCTAGTCATAGCTGTGGGTGATTTGGTAGCAGACCGCCTTGCATTGGTTTCTGCACAATGGTATGAGTGCTGGTCGTTCAGAAAGCAATGGCAAACTACTGAATGTAAACTTGCTCAGGAATCACAAACAGCCAAAAAATGCTGGGGTTGACTGCTACATCCTGTATATGTACCTAATTTTTAACCTGGGATTCCAGGTTGACCTATTCTAAAATGGGTGCCAAGAAATGATTCAGGAAAGTAAAGATCGCTGGCATAAAATTGACCACATCACATATCGAGTGCCGATTGATCTATTGAAATGTGGGGTCAACACCATTTGGTTGATGCATATCAAAGGCCAGAAAAAGGTCCTTTTCTTCAAAACAATGTCCGTTATTTTTCTTCAAAACGTGTCCTTAACTTTTCTTCAAAACAATGTCCTTAACGTTTCTTCAAAACAATGTCCTTAACTTTTCTTCAAAACAATGTCCTTTACTTTTCGTCAAAACAATGTCCTTAACATTTCTTTAAAACAATACCCTTAACTTTTCTTCAAAACAATGTCCTTTACTTTTCTTCAAAACAATGTATTTCCGTAGTAAATTTTACTTTTCCATTCATTTTTTTTTTCTGTGGATTCCAGAGGAAGGACTGTCTACTTATACATATAACAGATTTTCTCAATGTGTGTCCTGTCCAGCAGCAGCTTTTCTTCGTCTCTTGATTCACTGGAATTTCTTTAGTTCTCTCCACATTGGTGATTCCTTCATGTTATTTTAGTAATATAAAGCAAGTAAAATATGCTTTTCCACATCTGAAAAAATATTAATGTATGGTGTTAGCCCCAATCAGCACTTGAGTGTTGATGTAGCCATGATTATACCAATCAGCACTTGATTGTTGATGTAGCCAAGATTATACCAATCAGCACTTGATTGTTGATGTAGCCAAGATTATACCAATCAGCACTTGATTGTTGATGTAGCCAAGATTATACCAATCAGCACTTGATTGTTGATGTAGCCAAGATTATACCAATCAGCACTTGATTGTTGATGTAGCCAAGATTATACCAATCAGCACTTGATTGTTGATGTAGCCAAGATTATACCAATCAGCACTTGATTGTTGATGTAGCCAAGATTATACCAATCAGCACTTGATTGTTGATGTAGCCAAGATTATACCAATCAGCACTTGATTGTTGATGTAGCCATGATTATACCAATCAGCACTTGATTGTTGATGTAGCCAAGATTATACCAATCAGCACTTGATTGTTGATGTAGCCAAGATTATACCAATCAGCACTTGATTGTTGATGTAGCCAAGATTATACCAATCAGCACTTGATTGTTGATGTAGCCAAGATTATACCAATCAGCACTTGATTGTTGATGTAGCCATGATTATACCAATCAGCACTTGATTGTTGATGTAGCCATGATTATACCAATCAGCACTTGATTGTTGATGTAGCCAAGATTATACCAATCAGCACTTGATTGTTGATGTAGCCAAGATTATACCAATCAGCACTTGATTGTTGATGTAGCAAAGATTATACCAATCAGCACTTGATTGTTGATGTAGCCAAGATTATACCAATCAGCACTTGATTGTTGATGTAGCCAAGATTATACCAATCAGCACTTGATTGTTGATGTAGCCATGATTATACCAATCAGCACTTGATTGTTGATGTAGCCATGACTATACCAATCAGCACTTGATTGTTGATGTAGCCAAGATTATACCAATCAGCACTTGATTGTTGATGTAGCCAAGATTATACCAATCAGCACTTGATTGTTGATGTAGCCATGATTATACCAATCAGCACTTGATTGTTGATGTAGCCAAGATGACATCATCCACCTTTTGCCTCCCAGAACATTTTCTGGTACCCATTATTTAAGCTGGGTTGACCCGGGAGTTTAGGTCAATGTTTAGAAATCTCACGCCAAGGGGGACTTGAACACGTGACCATCAGGTTGGCAGGCAAGTGTTCTGCTAGCCACTACACTGCCACAGTTTCCATTTTAGCACAGAGTGATATGAAAATATGTATTTTTTATAATTGATGTGCAGTCCTCTGTGACTTCACAATATTCAGTGCTGAGTTCCTGAACTCTATTAAATCATTTTTGTCATCAACAGTGAGAATGAATCTGGTGATTACTGCTGTCTTGTATACAACAGTACTGATCCAGCACTTTTTAGGTTGACCAGGCCTGTTACAGTTAAAGTACTGCCAGCACGTAAGTCTTTGGATTAATGATTAGTTCATTGGGCAGTACAATAAGTGTAAGTTCATAATGCCATTGTTTTTATTAGATTCAGCAGAAATAAGTCATTTCCTGGTCACCCCTTCTGCAGTATAATTCAGATGGATATAGTGAATGTTGTTCTTATATGATCTTGTGCACTGTTTCACTAATATATTTTAGTATATGCTGGCAAAGCTTTTGAAATCTTCATCTTAATGTTGAAATTAATTCTGCAGTTTTTGTGTCCCCTTATAAAGTTTCTCTTTCTTCTTCTTCTTTTGCATGTTATTTTCCATTGAGCCATAGAGTTTCAGCCAACTTCAAGCCATCCTTTCTTTAGCTGTGCATGCAGCTCTGTCCATGCCATCACCATATTATTCATTTCAACCTCTACTTCCCTTCTCTGTGTGTTTTTAGGTATTCCTCATGTTCTTTTGCCTGTGGATTCCAGTCAAAGACCTTTCTATGTATACAATTTTTCAGGTTTTCCAGTGCCAGCGTCGTTTTCTTCACCTCTTGATTCACTAGAATTTGTTTGGTTCTCTCCTTGAGCTCCACATTCTGTCATACCATTTTAGTTTTTCTATGTTGCATAGGCACCAGTTAATGAATGCTTGTAATTTATTA
Organism: Cepaea nemoralis; assembly: GCA_014155875.1. Lineage (NCBI taxonomy): Eukaryota > Metazoa > Mollusca > Gastropoda > Stylommatophora > Helicidae > Cepaea > Cepaea nemoralis. Next base: position 68,962 of record JACEFZ010016145.1, read on the forward strand.
GTTATCATTTTAGTCATTCTCCATGTTTCAGATCCATACAATAGCACTGATTTAATGTTAGATTTGAATATTCTATGTGAGGTGCTAAGTTTAATTTCCTTTGATGTTCACAAATTTTCTAGTGGTATAAAGGCTGCTCCTAAAGTTTCCCTAGTCACTGGAAATTACTTCAGTTATATAGAAACTACTAGTTATGTAGTTCTAAAAATACAACATGAAGTACATTCATGGGTTTTTATATTCTTTAACAGTATAGTGAAGTCTTCTTCTTCATTTTTTGTTGATATTCTCTCAAGTAACTATGTCTATCTCTCTTGTATAGTTAGCAGTGCTGTCTATTTTATGTTTGTCCTGTCATTATTTGTCTTGGACATGCTACACTATTGGTTTGCCCTCTACATTTGAACACATATCTGTCTATTGAATTTTTTTTTCATTTTGTCATTTGTATGCATGTATATGTCTCTCTCTCTCTCTCTCTCTCTCTCTCTCTCTCTCTCTCTCTCTCTCTCTCTCTCTCTCTCTCTCTCTCTCTCTCTCTCTCTCTCTCTCTCTCTCTCTCTCTCTCTTTTTCTCTCTTTCTATGTGTGTGTGATGCGTGTGTGCATTCATTCGTTCATGTTTACAGTGTGTACCATGCCTGCTACAGTGTGTTCACAAAAGATTGCCCTCATTCACGATCAATTGTTTTGAAAACTGTTTGTTGCTTCGTTATAAAATTTGTCCTGCCGTCTTATATTTACCCCCACCCAAGGAATATGTCTTTGAAAGGTCCAAAGGCAACTGAAAACATAGAAAGTTTCGATATTTCTTTGTTGTTTTGGTGAAAATGTAGTGAATTGATGCTAACAAACTTGTTTAACAGTAATTCACGTCAAGTCGGGTGACACAAGGTGTATCCATATTCGTATGGAAGTGGGTGCAATGTGTAATATTAGTAAAGACAGAATTTACAGAGGCAAGGGGTAAATAATGGGGAATGGAAATGGACAGCAAAGTAGAAGGAATATATTTCTTACCTTATTTTTCATTTCCTTCTTGTTTCTTCAGCTTCTGGTTAATAATGTGTACACAAGGAGCCATGTTACTAGGATGTATTTAGCTTTTTATATGGAGTTCGTGAAAGCTTCCAAACAGCTGTGTGTTAATGTGCGTATGAAGTGATCAGAGATGATACCGCAGTTTAGTCATCATGTGTCAATTTTTAAGGATCTGTTCAGTTGTCTGTGTAGTTTGTTCATACATCAACATGGGTGAAGAACAGCTTTGAGTCTTTGTGAGAGATTGTCTACTCTGCTGTTTACTTTTCAGAGACGGGACATGAATACCTGTTTTGCACGACAAATATAGTTGTGAATATCTTAACGACCATCTTTCAGTGGATACATCCCATTGCACTTTATGCACTTTTTGTGTGTGCTAATCTTGTGTTAATGTGGTAATTATGTGCCGTTTAGACAATATTTATATTTTGTATTTACTTGTCCAAATATTTCCTTATGTTTTTATTGCCCAATTCCATGAAGATATTGAGCAGTTTCTTGCACTGGTTTTTGTTACCTAGCTGAGCTGGAGATTAAAGAGCATCCTCGATCATGTGCCATAACTCTAGGTGGCAATGCTTTGTTTAAATGTGAAGCGTGGGGAGATTATGACATGCAGTACCAGTGGTTTCTGGATAATAACATGCTGCAAGATGAGCCCAATGTCATTCAAGGTCAGTGTGATTATTTTGTTGTCGGAATACTTTTCTATTATGATGCTACTTTGTTTCATCAATTTTGTTTTGTGTTTGAGAACTGTTATTCATGTTTTTCTGTACAATGATTTTACCTTATGATATTGTTTACCCAAGGTTCTACTAAAATTGTATTTGCACTTGTATTTGTTCTGCAGCTGGTGCTTAGGTTCAGTTAATGCTCTTCACAATTCCCAGACATACCAAGTCCAGGGTTTGAAATCAGCTGCAGATGATCTGGAAGCAGCCTGCCTTACATTGATTTTGATGGTATGGGTGTCAGTCGTTCAGAAAGCAGTGGCAAACTACTGAACGTAAAAATTGCCAAAATATGCTGAGGATTATTGTGACGTCTGGTAAAGGACATGCCACTAACTAACTTGTTCAACAAAGAGTTGTCTGAACCATGGTCAATCGTTTTTTTAATATTTGAAAGTGATTAAGTTAAGGAGTTGTTATCAGACTTGTCTATTCTGATTGTGTTTGTATTCTCACTTTCCATGAAACAAAACAGAGAGAGCAGCAATTAGTGCCCTGACAACCTTCTAGATTGGGAAATCTACATGCTAAGCAGGACATGGCAATGTAGTTATCTGTTACAACATAGATTTAATTCCTAGTGGGTGTTGTTGTTGTTTTTTATTGTAATTTTGTTCAGTTAGTGTTGCTGTGGGAACCACAGTAGTGCAGTGGCTAGCACACTTGCCTGTCACCCATTGGTTGTGTGTTTGAATCTCCATTGAGGATGGTATCTTTTTATTTGACCAGGACTTCCGGGTCAACTAAACCTAAAATAGGAACCAGGAAAGTAAAGTTGGTCAGTGTGATATTGACTGCATCACCCATCAAGTGTTGATGGGTCTGTAAAACTGTGAGGCTACCAACATATACCCAGTATGCCTCAAGGCGAGGAAAAGGCACCCTTACTACTACTTACAGTGTCACTGTGAGGTCAGATCAAGGCTTCTAGCCGGTTGGTTGGGTGTGAATCCTCTGACAGAACGACTGTTTGACTGAAGTCCAATGTGTTGACATTCAGGTCATCTGAGCCGTAACAAGGATTCACATCTGGTGAAGTGAGGTTGGTGTGGAGACTTTTCTCCCAGCCCGGTACCAGAGTACCATCCCCACAGGGACTGTTGTAGATCTGTCCTTTCTCTCTTCATGCTCAAAAACCATTGGGGTGTGTAGTGCTGGTGCTGGAACTATCCATCTGCAGAGAGGGATATTAAGATTTTAATCATCAAACCCGACAGCCTACATTTTGCCAACGGATTCTGGCGGAGGAGCACAAGCTTTATCCTAGTGTGAGGAAATGCAACCTAAAGACAAAATGCCATGGCAGGGCAGACCAGGCCCTTAGCCTAGGTCAGCAACTGGTCTAGGATGGAAGCTCAGGCAGGTGGACAGTTAAAGAGGTTATTATGCTTTTTTTTAAGCACAATGTAACAATTGATCGTCTGTCAAGACGGCCAGGTGCCAGTCAGTCAGGTATTGACTCTATATGCAAGCTGGCTTGGATTAGGCCTAGATCGGCCATGTTTCCTCTGCAAGGTTTTAGACATTCTATTATCGAAGGAGAACTTGGGGACAATGGGCAAGATCATGGGAGAAAGAACAAGGGGAAAGCAGAGAAGTAAATACCTGGATGGTTTGGCCACATGGTATGGCCGAGACAAAAACACAGAGCTGATCCACGACTCTGGTGATCGTGTTAGATGGTGAGACATGACCGCTCACACTTATTGGCATGGCACATGGTGATGATGATTGTCAACAGAATCGCACCCATTGTACAGGGAGAACTCAAATTCATAACATAGGTACAGAAATGTCTCTAGAAAAGTCAAGACATGATACTAACCATATGACTTATTCAGTGCCATTCAGTAATTGAAAATGCAGCAGTATGATATCCTAGTTGTGCCTCAATAACTTGTAAAAAGGGTACCCTACTTTTGCTTTACTTGGCACTAGGTTGAATGTTACTCATATTTCTTTGTTTTTCCTTCTGATTCAGTTTCTGTATAAATAACTATTGTTTTTTATTTTCTTGAAACTTGGCGAAACATAAAGGTTCAAACACAAATGAACTGCGACTCTACAATGTTACCTCTGAACAGTGGATAGGCTGTTACTCCTGCCTGGTGACCAGAGAGCCCAAGGCTATGATGACAAAAGGTGCTGTGCTGCAGATAATAAACTTGCCGGGTCCAGTTACAAACTATACAGGTGGGTGATTGTCACTGGTAGTTAACTGTTTAAGGAATTTAGTTTAAAATAAGGTGGTTAGGTGGGCATTTTTGTTGTGTCCAATTTTGTTGGTTTATTGAAATATTTTTTTTCACTACTGTTATGAATGTAAATCAGAATACAGTAATAGAGATCATCCTAAATATGTAAGCACAGAAGTACAAGACATCTTGCTGTTAGAATCTTGTTGATTTGAGTTGTGCACTCTTGTGTGACGTGAAGAATTGGGGAATGATGGTCGAGTTCCATCCCAGTAGGCTAGCATCACACTCATTCTGAACATGCTCATGAGCTCTCCAAGAGGGAAGAGCAAGACAGGGATGCTGATTATCTATGATCGTTATAGGTAATTGCTGTGACTCTTACAGTCTTGCCAAGTTTGTAGTCCTCGGCAGGCTCCATCACAGTGGAAACAATTGTTGATCTTCCCTTTGTTAGCCAGACTACTGTCTGTCCTGGATGTCCCACAGGGAGGTGAAGAGAGGGCTTGGTCAGGATGTCCCACAGGGAGGTGAAGAGAGGGTCAGGATATCCCACAGGGAGGTGAAGAGAGGGTCAGGATGTCCCACAGAGAGGTGAAGAGAGGGTCAGGATATCCCACAGGGAGGTGAAGAGAGGGTCAGGATATCCCACAGGGAGGTGAAGAGAGGGCTTGGTCAGGATGTCCCACAGGGAGGTGAAGAGAGGGCTTGGTCAGGATGTCCCACAGGGAGGTGAAGAGAGGGCTTGGTCAGTATAACAGTGCAGTGGTGGAGATGATGAATATGGTCCGTGTCGATAATGGAAGATGAAATCATACTCAACGCGTTGGTTTGAGTTCTTCTAGCGTTTATTGGTTGGCACGTAGCAAAAGGAGTATGCAATTATCCAAAACATTGATGGCAGTACATCGAACCGTGAACGTTGTATGTTCATAAAAAATATAGAGTCCGCATTTCTTTCAGATGACTTCCCAAGTACGACCGGTTCGTTGGCTCCCCTATCAGTAACTAACCATGTGACCATTCTGTCGTCACAGCCTAGCTACATAGTAGCCCTTAGCTACTTCCTACTATGGTGCTTGCCCGTGCACTGCTCCATTATTGACTATGCACACTTCACTGCCCCTTCCTCCTATAACTAACTCTGTTATATCAGGATGTCCCACAGGGAGGTGAAGAAAGGCTTGGTCAGGATGTCCCACAGGGAGGTGAAGAGAGGGCTTGGTCAGGATGAAGCCTGACCCTGAAAGATCTGCTCCTACATGACAAAGAGGAAAACGTAGTTATCTGAGGCTACACTAGACACCAGACAGAAATTAACAATTATAGGCATGCTAGAGTTTAAGCTTTCCATCTTAGAATTGGCAAAATGGCAGTGAATCTTGGAATGTAAATGAACAAATTAGGAAGAACTTGGAAGCAACAGAGATGTGGTTTCTAAGATGAATGTTGCAAATTCCTTGGATTTCTCGAGTAACTAACAACAATTGTCTGAAAAAGGCTAATGGAACTAGAACATAGTTTTTACATTATATACAACAATAAGAAAGAGACAAATAGCTTTCTTTGGTCATGTAATGAGAAGAGAGGCATTGGAGAACATCGTGACGACTGGAAAGATTGAGGGGAAAAGAGGCAGAGGTCGGCCAAGAGAAATTATGCTGGATGGATTGAGATGGGGCCTGGAGGAATATCAGCAGCAGAGTTGATCCAGAACACCAAAGATCGAGATATATGGATAGACATGAATGCCTACGCCAGCTGACATGGTACTTGATGGTGATGATGATCTCAGAATTTACCTTACTGATCTGCCTACACACATGACAAGAAATGCATTAGGTTTTCCTCAGGAGTTCCCCAGTTCTTTGATATCTATGGAATTTTCCCCTCATACATAGTAAGTTATGTAAGTCAAAATAAAAAGGTTTTTATTGCCAGAAGAATTATTTCTACCATATCTTTGTTTTTGTTGTCTGTAAAATGTAACACTTGTGTCATTCAGGTTTTTTTGTTTGTTGGAAGTTAGTTGTGCACTATGGAGAACTTACATATCAACATTTTAACTATATAGTTTGTAGTAGAAGAAAAGTGACTGATAAGTAAAAGCTAATTTATCTTGTCCATCTACAGCAACTGATAAAGTTGCCCTGCTGATTGGCAACTATGACTATCGCAGTGACAATCCGCTGGTGGCACCGAAGCATGATGTGCAAACACTTTCTAACATTTTTCAGTCTCTTGGTTTTAAGGTATGTGAACTTCTTAACATTACCAATTTACTGTTATAATACAATAGAAGGTCAGAAAATAAGCTTCAATATTTAGTTACCACCAATATACTGACACAATACGGAAGTTTAGACTTTGGCATCTAGGTGGTACCACATGTTAAACCCGTATTCTGCCATTTTCATGAACCAGGCAGTTCGCAGATGACTGCTGCACAGTTGTTTTGTTTCAGTGCTAGGTAGCTCAGTCCATGATGTGCAAGTATTTTGGGTCACTTCATCACCAAGCTGCCGGTTCTTTGTAGAATGTCATACATATCTCTGCCTGTCAAAAAGTCTCTTGATCCTTGGTCACTTCTCCGGCCTCATGCATCCCCATCTCCTAGGTGTCTGCAAAGTTCTATGTCCATCTTCGTGCTGGGTTCACCACTGCCTCTCCTTCCAGTAACCATGCCTCTTGCCTCACTGCTGGTTTCCAAGCTCCTATGAATTTTAATATGGCCAAAGCATTTCACTGTTAGTTTTCTTCAATGCTCAGATCTTGTTGAAGGTTAGTATTTTTTCTTCATCTTAGGACACAATATTCTAAAAACTTTTCTGTGGTATTTAATTTCAAAAACTCTATTTATCTTTGTTAGTGACTGCAAAATAGTTGATGACTCACATTTGAATGGTGCCACATTTTCTCAAAAATGTCACCTGCTGCTCATAAATTCATGACACGACCAGCCCTGAGAAGCTTATGCAACTATATTTTGGTATGTTTTGGTGTGTTTCTGTTGGATTTCACTCATTGTACGGCAACAATAAATGCTTCTGCTGATCATGCCACTCTCAAGAAACCGAAGAGAGCTGTTCAGTGCAAGAGATCTCAGATGGCAAGCAAGGAGGTGCTGTTGTTGCCTGATGACTGCCCAATAAAACTAAGGTGTAAATAAATAAATCTTTTAGAAAGCTGTAACTGGGAAATTCTTTAACGCCTAATCTACAGTCCAGATTAATTCAAATTTCCAATATTTAAAAAGACCTGCATGGCAACTGAATCCAATAAGAAGATCATGTCAAGGATTTTATGCAAAAGGCTCATCAAACTTGATCCTGCCTTCTGCCAACAGGATTTTGATTTATATATTTCCTATTTAACAAATGCCTTTTCAGAATAGGCAACTATATTGATAAATAGTGGAAAGAAATGCCTTTTTAAGATGTACAGCTAGTTCAGTAAACATTTTAAAAGCTTTAAAGAACTATTTGACTTGCTTTCTGACTTAATCTTAGTTACTTTTAATTCTTACAGATCAACTTTTCTGCTTTGCTGTTTTATTTGTTTTATTATTTTGCTATATGTGTTAATATAGAATACCATATTGTTCTGAGTATACAAAACAATATAATGGATACTACCCCCAGAATGTCAAATTCTGAACAGTAGTCGGTCATGAACTGTTCGCTTAAAGTCGACTTAATCACTTAAAAGTCAACACCAGGTTTTATCCCATATGGCTCGGTCTCTTTCCGCATCGCAGAAAGCGTTGCACAAAGCATGAACTCCGTAGCTCTAGCGACGACCCACAGGAGTCTCAGAAAAATTTCACTCGTGAACCAAAGGACACGGCCCGGAATCAAACCCACAACCTTCAGAGCCCGAGTCAAACAGCTTGACCATTTCGCCACGGAGACTCCCGTGAGTCTGTTCATGTGGAGTAACCATCTTCACTTTATTGCTTCCCTTCTTTCCCCAATTTAAGACACAGTCAGCACATATTTTACCTTTTCTTTTCATTCACTTGTAATTGCCTATATTTGCAGATTGCCATGAAGTTTGGCATCAAGGGGTGTTTCATTAACCAGACTTGCTCCTATCTGAATAGCATTAGTCTCTTCTTATTTTGTCCCTCATCCTCCAGTGGGACATCGGCCCTCAACCAATTCACCCCCAAGCCATCCTATCCTTAGCTATCCCATGCAGGTCCATCCTATCCTCCCTATGTTACATTTCTGTCTCTACTTCTCTTCTCCTTGTATGTTTATGTCTTCCTATATTTCATATGCCCTGTGGAGTCCAGACAAAGACCTTCCTAATTATACTATTCTCATTAGAATTAATACAGACATAAAATGTCTCTACTTTATTATTCATGAGCATGACTTTTCTTAAATGCCTTCGTAATTATATTATTCTCATTAGCATTAATTAATACAGACATAACATGTCTCTACTTTATTGTCCAGGATGACTTTTCTGAAAATCAGTCAGCCAAGACTCAGATACTTCTGATATTGTATTGCTATTTATTTGTTTACTAACTGTGTTTCCTAAGTGGTACAATCATTTTACTCAATGCTACTGCATGGTACTAGTGTAAATTAGTGTAAATATGTGTGCAGTCTGGATAAGTAGAATTTCTGATAAGTAGAACAAATTCCTTCGGCCCCTGTGACTTCCACTTATCCAGACTCCACTGTATCTGGTTTCTACCACTATATTACCAGATCCAGCCAAGATTCAGATATCTGGTTTCTACCCCTATATTACCAGATCACATAACTAAATGGTATTTTTCCACCTTTTTTTGCACTTTCTCACTTTGAACTCAAGTGTAGTCCACACAAACTACTTCTAGTAGCACTGGGCTGAATTTTGCGTGCAAATTAGCTTTCCCTGTTACCAATGTCGCTGGCCATCACGTGAACCCACTCCGACTTCAGAGTTACTTGTAATTTACATCCCCAAGTCAAGGACATTAAGTCAACATTTTAGTCCAACTGTAAAGTTAAGGGTTGAACCCCTTACCTTGGCATCAGCACACCGGATGTTTAGGAATGGGCATTCTTGTCCATTTGGCATAAATGGTATAACCACTAAACCTGTGAAAAAGATATCAGCTAAGGGTACACAGTTTATTGTTTTTAAATAATTTATCATCTTTATGTTAGTAGTATATGTTTGGTCTGTGATTTGTATGTTTGTTTGTGATTAGGTTGTATCCTTGTTGAACCTGACCAAGGCAGAGATGATTGCAGCAGTGCAAGAGTTCAGAAAACTGGTTGGCTCAGGAGTCTACTGTGTCTTTTACTTCTGCGGTCATGGCTTTGAAGTAGCGAACCAGTGCTATCTGGTGCCCACTGATGCACCTGTGTTGTATGACTACAAACCTTGTGTATCAGCAGACAGCATCTTCCAGAGTTTGCTGCAGCAAAAGCCGCAGATTTGTTGTATGATTTTGGACATTTGCAGGAAATCGTAAGTTCTTTCTGACTAGTGTTCTCATTAAAATAAAGTCTTAAAAGTCGAGAGGATCGACTTCATTGCACCAGGTTTTATCTCATATGGCTTGATTTCTTTCCTAAGGGCGGCCTGCCAAAAGCGCAGCACAAAGCACAAACTCTGTAGCTCCTGCGATGACCCCCAGGAGTCTCCGAGAAAAATGCACTTGTGAACGGAAAAACATAGCCCGGATCGAACCCGTTACCTTCGGAGTGCAAGACAGACAGCTTGACCACCTCACCATGGAGACTCTGGGGTGGGGGGTGGGGGGTAATTAGCTATGTCTCAGTTTAGGCCTGCGATCTTTTTTAAGTGCAGTACTGAAGGTTATTTTTGGCACATTGTGCCAAATGTGTAATTGTTTATAGTTTAATGTCTTAGGATAATATTAAGTGCTGTACTGAAGGTTACTCTTGGCACAATGTGCCAAAGGTATAATTGTTTATAGTTTAATGTCTTAGGATAATAGTAAGTGCAGGACTGAAGGTTACTCTTGGCACATTGTGCCAAATGTATAATTGTTTATAGTTTTGTGTCTTAAGATCATATATTGGCTTCTTCTTCTCCGGCCCTTTATCCACCATTGGGGCATACACCCTCAGACAAACCATGCCAAGCCATCCAATCATTTACTATCTCCTACAGCTCCCTCCATGACCTCTCAATATTATTCATGTCTGTTGTAATTCTCTGTGTTTTTAGATCTCCCTTTTTTTTCTTTTTTGCCTTGTGGGTTCCAGACAAGAGTGTCTAGTTATATTGTCTTTAAGTTTTCTCAGTGGATTTTATCCTGGGTCAGCCTCTTTTCCTCACCTCTTGGTTCACTGGAATGTGTTTAGTTCTCTCCATGAGCCCTACATTGGTAATTATGTCATACTATTTTATTCCCACTATTCTATACGCATACAAACAGCTTTTTTGGTCATGTGATGAGAAGAAAAACGTTGGAAAACATCGTGACAACTGGAAAGATCGAGGGGAAGAGAGGCAGAGGCAGACCACGAGAAATGATGCTGGATGGATTGCGACGATGGCATGGAGGAATGTCAATGGCAGAAAAAAACCAAAAGACCGAGATTTGTGGGGAGTCATGAACACCTACACCAGTCGGCATGGCACTTGATGATGATGATTCTATACGCAAGCGCCAAAATATATTGATTTAGGGTAGTTGAAAGTTATAGTTAAGTATTATGTTATAGTATAGCATTATAGAATAGTATAATGTTATAGTTAAGAATGGAAGCCATGCTAGCATAGTGGCAAGATGCTTGCCTGCAAATCCAGTGAAATGTGCTTTGAGATAGATTTGTATTTAATTGACCTGGTCAGCTCAGTTGAAAATATGTACCAGGAAACATCTTGCAGAGCAAAAGCAGCCAGTGTAATATTGACACATCACCCACTGAATGCCCATTGGTGTATAAAAATATGGGTCTAACACCATTTCCCATGTGCCTTGAGACACGTAAAAGTGTCCTTTACTTTACTTACTTTCTATAGTTAGGTGCAGTGTTATAGAGTAGTATTATAACATGATATTCCTGATAATTTGCTTCTACACGATAGTAAATATTTGCTTCTATATGATAGTAAATATTTGCTTGAATTATTTAGTATTTTTCTCAGGTTTAGCTGAACGGCACATTGTGTCTACAGACTGTAATATTTTCTCCATATGCATTCTGTGCTCCAAGATCATGATTTTGTATTGTAAGAAATTTGAGCTGTTCTCTGCAACATAGGCTAGGTAATTACATGTTTTGTTATGACAGTAGACATACATTTTATTCATGATGATATAAAGTGGTACATTTTTTCTGTACAACATCACAGGCGTAATGAACAAACCAGGCCAGGTATATTAGAGAGGGATGCAGTCGAGACAGGAAATGCTATTGTGTGTTACGGGACGTAAGTAGTGTTGATTTTCTGTTTTATAGTTTTTCTACCATGGTTTGTCATGCATTATTGTTGTCTGACCTAGATATTATTCTAGTTTTATCGTAATATAGCAGGTCCTTTGCAGAATGGTACTCTCATCATATTCTTCTTCTTCTTCTTCTTCTGCTGCGTTCATCTGGAGTCTTTTTTCAGATGTAATTGCATTGTGCCAATTTTATTTGCACCCTTAGGCCGGCACATTCAACTTCTGCAGGAGTTTGCTGACCGGGTTAGCCTTCCCGGCTCTCATCATATTCTGTCACTGTTGTTTCCAAGCCGACTTATAAGGTCAAAGTATATTTGTTCCGTAAAATGATACTGTTTATGAGCCAATTTATTTTTTATATTTATACTTTATATGAGCTGTGTTGAAATGTTGTAGAATGACGGTATTTTTCTTCTTCCTGGTCTACAATATTCAAAGAATTTTTTGGTAGCTTGTAAGCTCAAAAGCCCCAATTTTCTTCTTTATTGATGATGAAATGGTTGTTAACTCAAAATAAAGATATGAATGTATTTTTAGATATAGTTATTTGATTGTATTTGAGGGGAGTGTGCTTGAGAGGCTGTGGTGTCCACCTCGGGCTGGAAGATTTCAGGTTCAATGTCAGCATATGGCTGAAAATATTCCCACGAGCCAGGGTATCTAATTATATTACACACTCCCCTGATCTCTTGGATGTTAGATCGGAGACTTAGCCTTCTTGGATATGGGCAAAAAACCAGAGGTCCTGTGTGTAAGTTGTGAATGTGAACATCACACAACTGTTGCACATTGCAAATAGTAGGCCCTAAGAACGCTGCCCTCGTAACATTGTTAGGAAATAAAAATATCCATAGATAGATTGAGGCTGGTAGCTTAGATAGAATCTATCTAGAGGAAGAAAACTTGACACAAATGCATGCTGGAGTTGGATACACTGTTCTTTGAGGTGTATAACTAAGAGTGACACACTCCCCTCGGAAGTTGGACACATTGTTCTTTGAGGTGTATAACTAAGGGTGACACACTTCCCTCAGAATTTGGATACACTGTTCTTTGAGGTGTATAACTAAGGGTGACACACTCCCCTCGGAAGTTGGACACATTGTTCTTTGAGGTGTATAACTAAGGGTGACACACTTCCCTCAGAATTTGGATACACTGTTCTTTGAGGTGTATAACTAAGGGTGACACACTCCCCTCAGAAGTTGGACACACTGTTCTTTGAGGTGTATAACTAAGAGTGACACACTCCCCTCAGAAGTTGGACACACTGTTCTTTGAGGTGTATAACTAAGAGTGACACACTCCCCTCAGAAGAGGAATGAAGAAGAAATAGTATTTTATATTTTTATTATGTTCTATCCTGAGTGTTTTATATTTTAATTTATGTTCTCTCCTATCCAGGTCGTATGGATTGGCTGCATATGAAAAGAGACAATATGGTATACTTGTGAGTCACCTGAAAAACATCTTGAGCCAGCGTTGGGACATAGAGACTGTGTTTAAAGAGCTTCGTAAAGGTATGGCTGACTTTTGAGTTGTTGTGTTATGATATGATTGTTGCTATTGTACAATGTCTTGTTTAGAATATGATTGTTTGCTATTGTACAGTGTCGTGTTTAGAATATGATTGTTTGCTATTGTATAATGTTGTGTTTAGAATATGATTGTTAGCTATTGTGCAGTGTTATATTTAGAATATGATTGTTTGCTATTGTACAATGTCATTGTCACACGTTTCTCTTGATGATGATATCACGAAGTTCTCACGATGATACTGTTCATGATATTGATGATAAGTTTTTTGTGTGATGGTCGTTGTCTAGGTAACGATACTCATGGTGTGTCAATGGAGATATCTGTCTTGCAATGTAACTCACCCCCGCAGTGCATATTCACCAGGCATTAAACAAGATTCCGTTGGCGCACATAATCCTTTATTACAGAAATAAGACGGACAAACGGAACATGTTTATACATCCAGAAACATAATGTCATCCATAGAATATAAATATCCTCCTCACAATTTAACCAGCACACATCAATGCCTTCTCACGGCTGGCTTCTAATCTCAATCCACAAGACAGGTAATCCAGCTACAATCCTCGGCTGGATCTCACACAATACAACCCACACATTGGGTTGGAGCCACTGCTCAACTATAGAACCCACTCTGGGGTTTGGCCCACACTCAATACAGAACCCACTCTGGGTTCAGGCTTGTCTTCACAACTCCAAGAACAACACACCGCGGAGCTCTCTCTTAAACGACCTGACCCGCAGTCGGTCTCTTCCCTCACTGCCTTTCCATTCGCCTGACTTCACACAACACACAACTCTCCCTCGACCCATCCCCCCCTGGGGATTTTCACTCATATCCGCCCCATTATTTCTGAGGGTTGATTGTGTTCCTTGTAGCCAGGTCAGTCACTTTACTGTCTCCCACTCTCATCTCCATTCTTCCTCCTGCCCGGTCACTCAACTCAATGTCAGTGACCCAGGCTTATGTCATTACCCCCCTCTTAAAAGAAAACTTCGTTTTCAAATATTGGGAGACTCAAACTTACTAAACATGTGACCCAGACATATAGCCTGGGTAGCCCTAAGTATGGCTGCACCTTACTCCAGCTACCACACTACATAATACATCAAATGCTCATAGTACACTCCTATATTCATCACACATAAATACAACCATCTATCTTGTGTATCAATGCATGAACTAATACATCACATCATAATAATAATACATCATAGAAAAGCATTATACTTATGTACCCACAGGTCTCTTACTACTTCACGACCCCACAATACTATTTGTGTGCCGACCCTATATCAGGTGGTTCTGTTCTTGCATTAACCCACCTCTGATTCCTGTCGATGCTGTGTCTACCTTTCATGTACCCATGACTCATGGTACCTCTACAATTACAACATCTGTTTGCTATCCCTAGCCCTGGGTCAGTAATGTCGCGAACACTCTTTTGACCTGACTCCACTTTCCTATCTGCATATTGCACCATTACACCTGCGTCTCTGTTTAGTCTGAGCTCTTTATTCAATCTTGGCCCATATACCTGGCACCTTGCTTTCTGCTGCATACGCCTTATGCCTATGTGCCCTGCACATGCACTATCCTGAGCTGTTCTAGTATATCGGTCTCTATGTGCTAAAGGTACTGCTCCTTGCCCACGTGCAGTTCTGCTATCTGAAAACCTGCGAGTGAGAACATTGTTCTTCCTCTCGAAGCACCATCTACCTTTCTTTGACTGCCTATGTTCTACTCTCCTACACCCTTGGGAACATTTGTTCAGAGTAGTATTTTGTCTCTGGGATTCACTAGCACTATATTTGGGATGCATTCTCATCTGCTCAGCTGTACTATCCTTGTCCTGAGTTCCTGTGTCTACTTCAAGTGCCTCTTCTACCTCAGCTATACTCTCTAATTTAGGTTCTCTTGTGGTAACTACCTCGTTACTGCTTACACTATATTTTCGGTCCCAATAAACTACTTCCTCTTCTGTACAATCTTTAACTCCTATAACATTTCCTATGATCAAATCAGCCACTGGTGAGTCCAAAACACACGCTGACACTCTTCCAGTGATATATGGTGTTTTTACAGTTATTATGGCTACTGGGTAGAACTCTACTGTGCCATTGAATGTTATGCATCTAATCTTTTTCCCTGTATAATCCGAGGGATCTATTAAACTTCTCCTCACTCCGATAGACGTACATCCGGAATCCCTAATTGTTAACGCTGGTCTATCATTGACAAATCCCTGATGCAGCTTCAGACTTCCTCCTTCATGCACTGCTGATCCTGCTTTTACTGTATGACCACATATTAGGACTGGCTGACTGTCTTTTTCAAAAAGAGGTTTGCACCCACTACAATCTTCATTGTTCAGCGTCTCAATTACTTGCGCTGCATTTGAGTGCTCTGTTTCTCTCATCCTACATTGATGGCTGATATGCCCATTCTTTCCACATTTGAAACAAGTAATCTCCCTTTTAGTGTTGTTCGTTGGTCCATCTGATGGTTGTGCATCACACTCTGCTGCCCTGTGTCTCCAGCTCCCACAATTCCAACATCCGGCATAATTTGGACGTCTCTGGAAGTTCCCTCTTCTATATGGGTACCGTCCTACTCTACCAACATTGTTTCCTCGGAAACCATTATCTTGAAGTTCTTGCTGCTCACCTTTCTGTGCTGAATCCACACTTTTCGCCCTTGGTCTGATAACTGGATTCTGGTTCTGTTTAGTGTACGCTGCACAGACTATTTCCTCACTCATTAGTTTCCCAATAGATACGTTAGGATGTGCAGTCATGTAGTTTTGCCCTAACTGAGACATTGTGTCTATGTCCTTTGGCTTCCGTTCCTCAAAGAACGCCACTAAATTAGAATTGCATGCAGATACAACCTTGTCTCTTAACATTAGATCGACTAATTTATTAAAATCTTTCCCTACTTCTGCAAGCTCCATCCACTTATTAAATGTATTCTTTACTGTGTTAACAAAATCTGTGAAATCTTGATTTGTCTCTGGCCCTAACTGTCTAAACTTTGTTCTATATCCATGCTCAGTTAGTTGGAACTTTGTCAGCAAACGTTGACGTAAGATAGTGTAGTTGTTCCTTTCATCTACAGGTAAATTAAACATTGTTTCTAGGGCCTTACCCGTTAAATACTCGCCCAGTCTAATTGCGTACTCGCTTTCTGGGATGCCTAATACCTTCACTGATGCTTCGAATCTCGAAAGATAGGCCTCAAGGCAATCCCGGTCCGTAAAATATGGCAGTTTTAATCTCTGTGACGACTGCGACGGTTTTCTACTTTCCTCACTTTGACCCTTCGATGCAAATTCTAACTTTTTAATAGCAATTTCCGCTTCCATCTTAATCTTCTCTTTCTCAATTTCCATTCTCATGTGTGTCTCTCTCTCAGCTAACTTTTCTTCCTGTAGACGCTTGTTTTCCATTTCAGCTAGTTTTACTTGCGTCTCTTTCTCTTCCTGTAGACGCTTTGCCTCGCGTTCATTATGCCTCTCCTCTCTTTCCGTCTGCTTTTGTTCTTTCGCTTCTGCATACTCCTGTAACTCTTTACCTTTCAGGCCTATTTGTTCACCTGCTTCAATATATTCCATTAAAGTAGGCATCTTGTACTTGTGGACACGTTGCTGTCTGTCAGCCAACTATAAATGTGACGACTCTGCTGTTAGTCTTTGTGTCGCTTCCCTAAGTACACCCACACTCCCTGTGTACGTAAATCCGTAGTGCTACAATATCACTCTGTACTCACCCAGTCACTCTATAAGCACTAGGTAGTGAGGTAGGGAAGTATCACCTATACTCCCTTATATCTATATATCTGTGACCAAAAGTTCATAAAGTCCCTGGAAATATTGTTAAACATACATATCAATACATATACAAACAAATGGATGATAATACTAAGTGATGACTATCCAACGCTAGACTTCACAAGCTGAGTACACGGAGACGATGATGACACAGAAATAAACCACAGTAACAACCACAAGCTTGTGTAGAGACATCCACAGTGCGCGTAAAATAAAAATATAAGCAGAAATGACGAAAGATCACAATAAAAACATATATCCGAACACAACAAATATTATATGTAAATATAACGAAAAGAAAGAGAGAAGAAAAAAAAATTATAGCATAAAATTATACAGAAATTTGACAGTCAAACACAAACTGACACGTTATATAATTCAGGACCGTCCCTGCAGAACCAAATAAACCGACCTTTCGATTTTCTTCCCAGACATTATATATGGTGCACCTCAGAAAGTAACTTTTCGCCCTGTCTCCCGGCCTTCGAGAAACAACACAAAAATTCCCTACTCTTGACAAACACTGGACCACATACAAATAATTGCGTAACACCCGACAACAAAAAATATGACGATGGGAGCAAAACAATAAAAAATAATGTGTAGCTGGTTGGCCGACAAATATGGGCCTATTAATCCGTCGCCAACAGTTCTTATTTTGCTGTTAATAGTTCTTCACAATATGCTGGAAATGTCTGTATTAAATTCTCCGAAATGTTTACGACGCTAGATTTCAAAGCGACTTGTTGTTTTGTAGAGTGGTTCGTGAATTCACGTGGTGATCACCAGTTCCAACTGTCGAGAAAAGTTGACGATGATATAGTGATATCCAAACTGTTCTGTCTCGACACAGTCCGTAACGTTATTGTACTTTCTCTGTACGTGGTGGTACCACTGTAATAATCCAAAGTGTTCTCTCGATATGTTGTTACTTTCGTTGCGGAGATGGCGCTTCGCTGTATCATTAATGTTATGGATTTTCGTTACCCGACAAGATTCACCAAAAAGAAAAGGAGAATGGCAGGCAATGTTCAGCGCTTTAAATTTGGGTATATAAATCCTTATCGGCAAAGAAGTACAACCATGGTTGCGATGACGATAAGTTAAAACTGTTTGCTCATAACAGAATAATGATGACAAAGGCTTGAACAAAGACGAAACATCAAGTCTGGCTTTCTTTCAAAACAACCTTGTTTATCCCGATCTCCTGTGGAAATTCCCAGTAACTTTCCACTGTCAAACAGCCTTGCCGTCCAAGGTCAACCTAATTTCTCTTTATCACTCTCAGTGAAAAATTCCTCCGTAAAACACAGTTTTCACACAAACACTTGACAGCCCCACCCGGCTGCGGTAGGGGTACTGTTACTATCCCCTTCAGTCAACTGTCCGTCAAATCAGCGACTGCCAATTTTTCTCTGTTTTCCAAACATGTACTTCCCCAGTACCTGGACGCTGGTGTACACACCCGTCCTATTTACTGCGTCGAATAATCTTGACCAGTCAACTTGCAACAACACAGTGCGCTTGCCTCCAGCACACACACACCAAATATCCCACCACACACAGGATGTTGAGACGAAATTACTCGCTGTCTTCAATCTTTGGTTCAATCCTGTCAAACACACACACTCCAGGACTGACCACACTTGTTGCAAACACCGTTTTGTCCCCTCGACATTTACTCTGTGCTGTCCGTTACCAAAACACCCCTGCTACTACAATCGACTCTCCCGGTCGATTTGTCCTGCGTTAATTCTTTGGCGTCCCCGCCTCGTCTGTTTATGCGTGCTGACCGCCGTTAATTTACCTGTAGTGGACTTGACGTGAACTGACTGCTCGCCTGTGACCTCCGCTGCGTACCCTCCCCGCGCGCTGACAGTTTTTCACGATGTGACGTCTTACACACACACACGCTGGATATTCCCACTCCCTTCTGGATTAATCCCGTCTGTCTGTGTGAATTATCTGGCGCACACACCGAAGAGTTCACATTAACCTCTTGAATCAACGATGTCTGGCTTGATGGAACGTAGTCACAGCTAATACTCCTCTCTCAGCGAAGAGCCCACAACTATCTCAAAATGACAACACTGTCTATAATGTTCTGGGTTTCTCAATATATCCCCGTCGTTCTTGCCAGGACAGTCCCCAGATGTCACACGTTTCTCTTGATGATGATATCACGAAGTTCTCACGATGATACTGTTCATGATATTGATGATAAGTTTTTTGTGTGATGGTCGTTGTCTAGGTAACGATACTCATGGTGTGTCAATGGAGATATCTGTCTTGCAATGTAACTCACCCCCGCAGTGCATATTCACCAGGCATTAAACAAGATTCCGTTGGCGCACATAATCCTTTATTACAGAAATAAGACGGACAAACGGAACATGTTTATACATCCAGAAACATAATGTCATCCATAGAATATAAATATCCTCCTCACAATTTAACCAGCACACATCAATGCCTTCTCACGGCTGGCTTCTAATCTCAATCCACAAGACAGGTAATCCAGCTACAATCCTCGGCTGGATCTCACACAATACAACCCACACATTGGGTTGGAGCCACTGCTCAACTATAGAACCCACTCTGGGGTTTGGCCCACACTCAATACAGAACCCACTCTGGGTTCAGGCTTGTCTTCACAACTCCAAGAACAACACACCGCGGAGCTCTCTCTTAAACGACCTGACCCGCAGTCGGTCTCTTCCCTCACTGCCTTTCCATTCGCCTGACTTCACACAACACACAACTCTCCCTCGACCCATCCCCCCCTGGGGATTTTCACTCATATCCGCCCCATTATTTCTGAGGGTTGATTGTGTTCCTTGTAGCCAGGTCAGTCACTTTACTGTCTCCCACTCTCATCTCCATTCTTCCTCCTGCCCGGTCACTCAACTCAATGTCAGTGACCCACGCTTATGTCAGTCATGTTTAGAATATGATTGTTTGCTATTGTACAATGTCGTGTTTAGAATATGATTGTTTGCTATTGTATAATGTCGTGTTTAGAATATGATTGTTTGCTATTGTACAATATCGTGTTTAGAATATGATTGTTTGCTATTGTACAATGTTGTGTTTAGAATATGATTGTTTGCTATTGTACAATGTCATGTTTAGAATATGATTGTTAGCTATTGTGCAGTGTTATATTTAGAATATGATTGTTTGCTATTGTATAATGTTGTGTTTAGAATATGATTGTTAGCTATTGTGCAGTGTTATATTTAGAATATGATTGTTTGTTAGACTTACTCACACCAAGAGAACAATTTAAACAACTTTCATATGCGGTGTTTGCGAAGAATTCTTGGTATTAAGTGGCAAGACAAAATCACAAATACTGAAGTATTGGAAAGATCAGGGTGTGTGACAGTTTATTCCATGCTCAGTCTTCGTAGACTTAGATGGATAGGACATCTTAGGAGGATGGATGATGGTAGAATACCAAAGGATATCTTTTTTGGTGAATTACAGATGGGTAAGAGATATCAGGGTCGGCCTCTACTACGATACAAAGATGTGTGTAAGCGGGACATGATTGATACAGGCATTGATAATGCACATTGGGAGCAAGTCGCCGCTGAACGTGTTGCATGGAGGGCAAATATCAGAAATGGAATAAAGTCAAAGGAGAAAATTATTGCAGAAAAGTCACACACCAAGCGTTTGAGACGTAAGATGGTGCATGATGGTGGAAATGACCACGTGTTCAGATGCACCCACTGTGAACGGACATTTACAGCGCAAATTGGCCTTATCAGTCACACTCGCTACCGCCATAGTTAAAAGTTATTTTATGCCTTTTTAAAGCACAAACTATCGTCTGTCAAGACGGCAAGGTGCCAATGGTATGGTGGTATGATTGTTAGCTATTGTGCAGTGTTATATTTAGAATATGATTGTTTGCTATTGTACAATGTCATGTTTAGAATATGATTGTTTGCTATTGTACAATGTCATGTTTAGAATATGATTGTTTGCTATTGTACAATGTCGTGTTTAGAATATGATTGTTTGCTATTGTATAATGTCATGTTTAGAATATGATTGTTTGCTATTGTACAATGTCGTGTTTAGAATATGATTGTTTGCTATTGTGCAGTGTTATATTTAGAATATGATTGTTAGCTATTGTGCAGTGTTATATTTAGAATATGATTGTTTGCTATTGTATAATGTTGTGTTTAGAATATGATTGTTTGCTATTGTATAATGTTGTGTTTAGAATATGATTGTTTGCTATTATATAATGTTGTGTTTAGAATATGATTGTTTGCTATTGTATAATGTTGTGTTTAGAATATGATTGTTTGCTATTGTACAATGTTGTGTTTAGAATATGATTGTTTGCTATTGTATAATGTTGTGTTTAGAATATGATTGTTAGCTATTGTGCAGTGTTATATTTAGAATATGATTGTTTGCTATTGTACAATGTCATGTTTAGAATATGATTGTTTGCTATTGTACAATGTCGTGTTTAGAATATGATTGTTTGCTATTGTACAATGTCATGTTTAGAATATGATTGTTATTGTACAGTGTCATGTTTAGAATATGATTGTTTGCTATTGTCCACTGCTGGCCTGGCATGTACTTGATTTTGAATAAGCAGTTTGTATTAGAAATAGACAATCCACATTCTTTGGATTTGTGAGAAGGGGTAAACTGGAAAATGTCATGACAACAGGAAGGTTGGAGGGGAAAGAGGTGTGGGATTATAGTCTTGTAAGGTGAATATTACAGAAGTTATTATTAATAATTATGTTATTGCACTGCTCTTCTTTGTATATTTTTATGATGTTAAAGTTGAAATAATAGTATTTCTACCTATCAGTCTAACAATTAAGTGCCATCTTCACAATGAAGGTTGGCTGCAATGGATACCCAATGCTTTCTGCATCTCACTCTGACAGTCCATCTCTTGATGCTATCTACTCATATGTAGCATTGTCACCCTCTTGCTCACCTGCCCTACATTTGTCTATCCGGTATGGTTTTTATAAGAGTGCCATGCCTGTTAATTTGACCAAGTTATTTTACTTTTTCTCTTTATTTTCCCACCAGCTCTCTTTTTATTCCTAACTTCTTCAGGACTTATTTATTTGCTTTTTTTTTCCTCTTGAAATGCTACATATTTTTCTATATTCACATTTCTAGGACCTCTGTTCTGTGTTCTAATTGCTTGTTCAACAATGCTTCTGTGCCATATAGTCGTGTTGGATGTTTATAACTTTTATTATACAGTTTTTTTTGGTTTTTTTTTCCGCTCGCTCGCTTTGAACTCAAGCATAGTCTATAAACACTATTTATAGTAATGCTAGACTGAATTTTGCATGTGGATTAGCTTTCCCTGTTAACAGTGTCCCTTGCCATCAGGCAAACCCACTCCGACTTCAGAGGTACTTGTAATTTACTTCCCCAAGTCAAGGACGACAGGTCAGCATTTTATCCAGCTGTCCGGTGTGGGGGTTGAACCACTTACCTCAGCATCAGCACATCGAATGTTTTAGAACACACGTTCTTACCCATTCGACCATGCTAACCTGCCTATTCACAGTTTAAATGTATTTTTTATTTCAAGATGTTGATATCTTTTCTGTATTATTGAATGGTTTTGTTTTTAACCATTCTTTTTCTCTTTTTGATTTGTTTTATTCACTTCTGAAATCAGGTGTTATTACATAAGCAAAAACAGGAGAGTTTGATCCCACTTCATGTTTCTGGAGACATGTTCATTTGTTAATATTTTTATTTTATTAGCTTTGTGAAATATTGAATTAATTCAAATCTATTCTCTTATACAGCAATCAGCAATGACCCACTAGTGAACCATGATTCTAGATACATACAGATCCCAGAGATCAGAACAAATCTGCAAGAAGTAAACAGATCATTCACAGATCCCATTGTCTACAGAGGCCATACAGAGGCCTTTAACACCAGGCAGTTGCTATGGGACAATGCCCACAGTAAGGATGTTTCAGTACTTTTACTCATATTTTATTTAACCTCTTTATGAGAAAATTTCATGGTAGTACAATTGTCAGTGTTGAAACAGGGAGGAGTGGCTGGCTGAGTTGCTAGAATGCCGGATTCTCCTTCAGTAGACCCGGGTATGATTCCTCGGTAAGGTGTGGATTTTTTCTATCGGGGGCAAAAAGAAAATAATAACCTGCACAGTTCGCGGCGACTGCATTAGCCAGGCGACCTTAATTCCTCAGGCTCAAGACACCTCTGCCATACACCGCAAGGTACTATATAGGTAGTAAATGATAGACAGAAACATGTCAATATTCTCAGGCAAGATGCCAAATATGGTTATATTTTTCACTGTTATATTTCCTAACTTATGTTTTGAAGAAGACTAAGGCACAAAGTTAACTTATCACAAACATCAATAAGAGACAGTCATTTTTTGACAATATTATGAGGAAAACAGAAAAACTGGGACTTGTTGTGACAGCTGGGCAGTTGTTTTGAAAGTGTTAGAGGAAGACAACAAGAGACGATTCTTGATAGTCTTTCATAATGGCATGGAAAGGTGTCAGCACACAAACTATACATAAACTGTATTCGACTAACAAAACAATTTTCCAAATATAGTGAAACCTTAGCAACTCCCCCGACGTGTCTCCACCTTGCCGCGGTGGGGGAGCTTGAGTGTCCCACCGACTCCAAGCGCTGTGACAATATAAACTACATATTGGACAGCTTCTGGGATAGGGACTAGACTAAGAGAGACACAACCTGCTGCTCTGCAGGTAGACTGAGGATAGCAGTCAAAATTTAAACTCAGGCGCACGAAGCCACAAACTTGGTCCAGACACTTACACAAAGGCCTCCATCTGAGAGATGTAGCTGAATGCCTCTAAGCTACTACCCTTGGATGAGAGAGCCGGGCCGATACTCACCTACCGAAAAATGGAGGTGAGATACCGAGCATGCTACATGCCCAGTTCAGATACCTGTCCGAAGGCTCCCAGCCGGGGGATATGAGGGATCTCCCGGATGAGAGGGCCTGGCCGTCTCTCGCTCACTGATGCCCGGAGGTAAGGTGCTGAGCCGGCAACACATGTAGTCTACCTCATGAGCGAGTACAAAAAGGTTGATGAAATGCTCCAGTCGAATGAAATGGTTACGAAAACGGTCTGTTTGGAACTCGTAGAGAGTAGACAACGGTGGAAAAAACGTCTCAATAACACGAAATGGAACGCACGGCTAGCGAATCCATTGCGTAGTGCGAAGTCTGAAGCGAAAGCTTACCTAGTGGATGTCGCCTGCAGACTGACCGTTCCTGGTGTGTGCTTGAGTGACCAGTGGCAAGCGAGATGCCCAACACATGGAAGTGAGGAACTAAAGCAGCCATGAGCAGGACGAGGCGACTCCTCGGGTGAGCCCAGCCTCAGAGCAATATGTGCCGGCTCTGCAATTATGGAAGCCTCCCTGGATAGCGAGGGAATGCCCATGGTCTGCCCCTGCCTTCCATTGAGGGTCGACCGTGATGTCTTTATCGTTCTATCCTGACCAGCTGAGATGTGGGCGACATCACAACAATAAGTCTAACGTGCCTCGAAACTCGAGGAAGGCTAACCTCATTAAAAAATGTCTGCCGAAGCCGCAAGTGCCGTCCTACGGGTGGCAAAATAAAAATTGGCACTACACATTTACGTCCGAGTGAAATGTCTTGTCCGAATGTCTCTCGTGCTAGGAACAGCTCTGACTACCTAGTTTCCAAATGCCGCTCTTGTTCGGAACAGCTCTGACTAGATAGTGTTCCGAATATGTTACTCACATGATTGTTGTCGGTAATCCATATATGAACACAAATATTTACGAAATACGGCATGTTGTTTGTGATTTTCCGTCACCTATACGGTAATTTACAAACAAATTTTCAGAATCTTAATCACTTTCTTTAAAGTCCGACTCAGACTGCTAATGCAAAGTAACGCTTTGCACTGATATCTAGCTCCGATTAATAGTCAACTTCGTGCCCTTTAATGTCACTTAAATTGAACAGAGCGAAATCTCGGCCATCACTTGAAGAATCGCCGAAATCCGTTTTGAAAAACAGCGTAAAAACCCCGAAAACTATCATAAAAAAGTCCGTAAAAGTCTGTTCAAATTCATAGTAGGCGCTTTATAAATGGCGGCCACATTGTCAAGCTATCGGCAAAAGCGAAAGTAGCCGTCGGAAGTATCGGAAAGCCGAGAGATCGCGTTTTTACAATGCATAATAGTATCGGCCGGTTTGAGACGTTTTTCTCGTTTACAGTATCGGACATAAATGGCCATTCTGCCTTGTAAAGGGTTATGGGTTGACCGTTGTCTTCGACCGTTTGACTTGGCCAGCTGGGTTGTGGATGGTACCGCAAAAGCAAGAGTCTCCCAGGAATGCTACCTCGTCAAAAAAGAAAGCTATAGCCAGATGTGTCGGCCTACGGGTTTTGGCCCAAGGGCGCATAACAGACACACCGCAATCACATCTGAAAAAACACTCCGGATGAACGCAAAGAAGAAGAAGAAGCCTTAGCAATTTGGTGGCTCCAAACAGAATTAGAAAGCGTTCGTTTTAAATTTGAAATCACCATAGGGATCAAATGCTCCACCTGTGACCGTGTTTTAAGTATTTCAGCCAAAGTAATATTTATTTATTCAATTGATATGATACTCTGCAGTATGCATCTGATGAGATGCAGCGAAATATGCCAGGCAATAAATCGTGCAACATATTGTTTGTGACATCTGTGTTTAAATTCGCTAAGACATTGTTTTGACTGCTCACTCTGACAATGAAATGAGCCATTTCTTCTTTTTCTGCGCTCATCCGGAGTTTTTTTTCGGATGTGATTGCGTTGTGCCTGTTTACAGCAGAGCTGCGTTCTTGCGCCGTTAGGCCGACACATCCGACTTCTGCGGAAATGAGCCATTTTATTTTGCAGATAGTTGTAAACATGAATCCACTTTATTTTTAGACTGGTCTAAAAAAAATGCCATATTAACAAAATCTGTGTATCCATTTATACTCCGTGTACACTATAACAAGCTACTAATTCTCTGTATGGGCATGGGTAGACGAGGGTCAACAAGGAAGGACAAATCTCTCATGTTCTTATTTTATCATCTATTTATTTTATCATGTATTTGAATCCCCATTAAGACATATTTTGTTCATTGGTCTGGGCTCTCAGTTCAACCCAGTCTAAAATGGGTACAGGCAGTGTCCAGGGAATTAAAGATGGCTAGCATGATATTATGCCGGCTTCGTGGCTTAGAGGTTATGACTTTTCTCCGTAATCTCGTATACTCTCGTCAGTGACGTGATGACGGTGAGAATCAGCAGTGGTTCGAATCGCATCGGTAACTTACGGGGTATGTGAGCCGGCCGCTCAGAAAGCAATGGCAAACTACTGAGCGTAATCTTGCCAAGAAATCAACATACAGCTGAAAGATGCTGGTGTTGACAGCGATGTCCTGTAAAGGATATGCAAACCAAAAAAAAAAGCATGATATTGACCACATCACCATCATATGGCAGTTGTTCTATACAAATATGGGGCTGGCTTTGTGTACCCAATACTGACCACATCACCATCATATGCCGATTGTTCTATATAAATATGGGGCTGGCTTTGTGTACCCAATATTGACCACATCACCATCATGTGCCAGTTGTTCTATACAAATATGAGGCTACCACTGTATACCCGATATTGACTGCATCACCATCATGTACCAATTGTTCTATACAAATATGAGGCTATCACGATATTGACCACATCGCCATCATGTACCGATTGTTCTATACAAATATGGGGCTAGCGCTGTATACCCAATATTGACCACATCGCCATCATGTACTGATTGTTCTATACACATATGGGGCTAGCGCTGTATACCCAATATTGACCACATCGCCATCATGTACCGATTGTTCTATACAAATATGAGGCTATCACGATATTGACCACATCGCCATCATGTACCGATTGTTCTATACACATATGGGGCTAGCGCTGTATACCCAATATTGACCACATCACCATCATGTGCCAGTTGTTCTATACAAATATGGGGCTAGCGCTGTATACCCAATATTGACCACATCACCATCATGTGCCAATTGTTCTATACAAATATGGGGCTAGCGCTGTATACCCAATATTGACCACATCACCATCATGTGCCAATTGTTCTATACAAATATGGGGCTAGCGCTGTATACCCAATATTGACCACATCGCCATCATGTACCAATTGTTCTATACAAATATGAGGCTATCACGATATTGACCACATCGCCATCATGTACCGATTGTTCTATACACATATGGGGCTAGCGCTGTATACCCAATATTGACCACATCACCATCATGTGCCAGTTGTTCTATACAAATATGGGGCTAGCGCTGTATACCCAATATTGACCACATCACCATCATGTGCCAGTTGTTCTATACAAATATGGGGCTAGCGCTGTATACCCAATATTGACCACATCGCCATCATGTGCCAATTGTTCTATACAAATATGGGGCTAGCGCTGTATACCCAATATTGACCACATCACCATCATGTACCAATTGTTCTATACAAATATGGGGCTAGCGCTGTCTGTATACCCAATATTGACCACATCGCCATCATGTACCAATTGTTCTATACAAATATTGGGCTAGCGCTGTATACCCAATATTGACCACATCACCATCATGTGCCAATTGTTCTATACAAATATGGGGCTAGCGCTGTATACCCAATATTGACCACATCACCATCATGTGCCAATTGTTCTATACAAATATGGGGCTAGCGCTGTATACCCAATATTGACCACATCACCTTCATGTACCAATTGTTCTATACAAATATGGGGCTAGCGCTGTATACCCAATATTGACCACATCACCATCATGTGCCAATTGTTCTATACAAATATGGGGCTAGCGCTGTATACCCAATATTGACCACATCGCCATCATGTGCCAATTGTTCTATACAAATATGGGGCTAGCGCTGTATACCCAATATTGACCACATCGCCATCTTGTACCAATTGTTCTATACAAATATGGAGCTAGCGCTGTATACCCAATATTGACCACATCGCCATCATGTGCCAATTGTTCTATACAAATATGGAGCTAGCGCTGTATACCCAATATTGACCACATCACCATCATGTGCCAATTGTTCTATACAAATATGGAGCTAGCGCTGTATACCCAATATTGACCACATCACCATCATGTGCCAATTGTTCTATACAAATATGGGGCTAGCGCTGTATACCCAATATTGACCACATCGCCTTCATGTACTGATTGTTCTGTAAAAATATGGGGCTGGTGCTATATACCCGATATTCCTCATGACATGTAAAAGGCTCCTTTACATTTTTTTTAAACTTTTCTATTTAGTCGATTACAATTTTGTTTTCTTTATTATCACAACAGGAAAACCTGACCCCAGGGAGCTGGTGTTTGAGTTTTCCAGTTTTAATGTGACGGTGAAACTTGACTTCCAACAAGAGTTTTCTAATGTCCTGAAGATCTACACCTTAGTTCTGGATCCTGGTCCAACACAGTCTTGCACTGCCTTTGTTAGTGCCATTCCAGCTGTGAGTAGTCATTCATTATTTCTGTACATTTTGTCAGTTACCTAAACAGCTTAATTGTCAACTGCTTTCTTTTATATATTTGATATTGTTTGCACAATCAAATTAAGTGCAAAATGCAAGATTGTGCATGAAAACTGAAGGCCACAAAACAACTTCCATCCCATCATGAAAACAACAACTGGGCTTTTCCTTTCAGATCAAAGACACATGAGAAAATTCTCATTCACTATATCAACCTGCAAAGAGCTATCAAGCTGAGCTTACATTCTTTAATGGGGATGCCAGACTATCAGTACCACTGCCCAGACTTTCAAACTGTCTTTTTGTTTGCTAACAATAAATCCAGAATCTGTGATCTTCTCTGTCCTCTTCTCTTACCCTTTATCCTTCACTGCAGCCTTGGCCCTCTTCCAACTCATGCCAAGCCACCCTTCTTTTGCTATGTCCTGCAGATCCTTCCATGTCCTTCCCATAGAGTTCATCTCTGCCTTTCATTCTCTTCTGCATGAATTTTTAGGTCTCTCATTATTTTCTTCACCTTGTGGGATCCAGAAAATGGAGTGATTAATTAAACTATCTTCAGGTTTTAGGAGAGGATGTAATCTTGTTTAATTTATTGAACCATCTGTCTCTCAGTAAAATTCAATTCTGACTTTGTTCCTGCTTCCTGATAATGCCTCTTATTGCCGTATTAAGTACTCTTCTGAGGCTTTGCATCTCTGTTTGTTAAAATTCATTTTTTATCTCTTTCCTTACTTGTCCTTAGTCACTTTTTTAAATTCAGGTGTGTGCATGCTTCTGTACTGTTTGTACAAGCAATGTTCCTGCATATTTGTTTCCCCATTTATGAGTTGAGTGTACCATCTGACACTGGGGCTTCAGGATGAGTGAGACACGCAGTTTCCTAATTCCCTATCACACCTAGTCAAGGGTTCAGGATGAGTGAACACGCAGTTTCCTAATTCCCTATCACACCTAGTCAATGGTTCAAAATCAGCTGCAGGCGATTTGGAAGCAGACCACTTTGCATTGATTTCAATGGTATTGGGTGGTATCGCCCATTCAGAAAGCAATGGCAAACTACTGAACTAACATTGCCTGCTAAATCACAAACAGCCAGCAAATGCTGGGGTTGATTGCAAGGTTCTGTAAAGGACTTGCTGCTGACTTTTAGTATCATCTGAAGGCCATACAGGGTTCACATCAGTTTGCTCACATTCCACAGGATGTGGCAGAGAAGGCACAGATTTTGACCATATCTCACAGCAAAAACAGCAAGCTGTCTAAAAATTATGTTGTTATCAACAACATACAGCGGCTGAAGGTAAGGATATTAATCAGAGACATTGTCTTTTGGAAAGCAGGCATAGTTTTGTTTGTTTTCAACTGTCCATGTGTAAATCAATAGGGAAACTGTTGTTGTTTTTACGTTTTTTTACTGTGACATATCTATTTTGCTTGAATTTTTAAATTACTTGAATAATTTTATGATAAATTCAAAAATTTCATAAAACCTCTGTAACTGTGCATTTTATTATTTGAATTTTAAAAAATAATTTGAAAGTTATTTTATTGGCCATTTAAGCAAATGCACTTGGATAAGTCAATTGTTGTCCTTTCTAAATTATGTTTCAGACAGTGAAAAGTACCATCAGAACAGCCAAACTTTATACTGAATTGATTCATAGAAAAATATAAAAGAGCCATGAAGTTAATCATGAGTAGTCTATTGTTTATTAATTGCTTAACATTTTAACATTAACCTCCTTCTTCATATATTATCATTAATCTTATCCTTACTCATTTAAAACATTCAGCATATTAGCAACTCTATCATTGGGTGGAGGTTGCTTCTGTTTATCTTATTTATGCCCATACAATTATTATCTTATTGATTCCCAGAGATAGACAGACAAACGGGTGGGTGGGTGCGTGGATAGATAGATAGATTTGTGGACGGAGGGATGAAAGGAGGGCTGGATGGGTTTGGGGACTTGGGTGGATGAAATGAAGGAAAGAAAGAAAACATGGTTCTTGGAAGAAAAGGCAGTGGTTCCTGGAAGAAGAGGCAGTGGTTGACACCGGACGCAGTATATTGCAGACAACTTGGGCATGAAAACGCATGCAGCAGGAAATTGGCAAGGGATGGAGAATCGTTTTGGCAAGCCTTGATGAGAGCGATGTTCTGCCAGGGATCTGCTACAGAGTGATGATTGTATACATCTATTGACGTGGTCCTGGTGTGGTTGTTGCAGCTGTGAGACTGCTGGAGTTGAGAGAAGTGCAGTGTGAAGTTGATGAGCGAGTGAATTTCGGGCAGCCTCGCCAGGACAGTGAAGAGAGTACATTGAATCTGAAGGTTTGAGATGTTTCATGGCAGCCACAGAGAAGTGGTCCAGGCTTTGTGTTTGATTAGTACAGTCGAACTCAGATAAGTAGAATTTCGCTTAAGTCAACGTTACTGGCTTAGTCCCGGCCATTATCCTTCTGTATCATTGTATAAAAAGTCCTGATAAGTCGAATTCGGTTAACTTGAATTTTCGGATTAGTCGAACATAAAAATGAATACCAACTATATAAGTGTTTCACGTTTAAGTCGAACTATTCATTTCACACCAAAAAAAACAAAATTGTTTCGCAAAAGAAGTATTTTTAGTCAGCCCGAAGAACAACAATCGATACGGCACATACGATATCTCGTTACATGTCAACAGTGGTGGCTAGTGGACAAAAGCTTGGTACTTTAACTTTAAAAAGAAAGATTAAGCTGTTGGAAGAGGTTGAACATAGTTGGAAGAAGAAAGTGAATATAGCTAGAGAATTTGGTATTCCAATATCGACACTTTCCGGCATTTTAAAGTATAAAGACCACTACAGAAAATTGTTTTTCGAATGTCAAATCGACGGTGACAGAGAGTGAGCTAGAACTGCTGCATGTGATTTTGTTGATGCTGCCCTTTTAAAATGGTTCACTGTGATTAGATCGGCAATTGTACCAGTAAATGGGCCTTTGCTTATTGTGAAAGCAGAAGAATTTGCATGTCTTGGAGGTCAGACAGACTGGAATTGTAGTGCTGGCTGGTTGGATCATTTCAAACAATGACATTGCATCATGTACAAGAATGTGTGTTAAGAGAAACAGTCAGTCGTTGAAGCAACGACTCACTCGTGGATAGAAGACGTGCTTAGACCTGCTTTAGCTAAATATAGCTTTAGCTTTAGCTCCTGTCTGGGAAATTGCCAGTTCTGCGGACACTACTTTCTGAACTTAGCAGTCAGCGTAAGATCACCATACAGTGGATACCATCCCACTGTGGAGTCCCCGGAAACGACAGAGCTGATCGATTGGCTAAGGAAGGAGCAAAAGAAGAACAACCTGATGTGCCTATTACATACCACCAAAAGAAAAGAATGATCAAATCAATCAGAAAGCCACCAAACCTTACTCAAGACGACTACCACGTTATGGACAGACCAGAACAGGTCATTCTTCTGCGCCTCAGAACAGGACACAATAGATTACGCAACCACTTGTATACAAAATTCAAGATTGGTGACTCAGCCATGTGCACATGTGGTTTGGCGTCGCAGACAGCAGAGCACATACTCCAGGATTGCCCAACCTACAACATATCCAGGCGAACCTTCTGGCCTAGAGAGACAACAGTGGAAGATAAACTCTATGGACCGCTGAATGAACTAAAAAAGACTGTTAGATTCATACAAGAGACGACATTGCAGTTGTAGACATGTTTCAGGCGAACGAAAGAAGAAGAAGCTAAATATAATTCTGCGGATGAGGATGACTGGGCTGCAAGCACAACCTGTATCGCAGTCAGATATTTTGGCATGGGTTGACAAAGTTGACATTTACATGATGCAGACTGGATGTTCAGATGATGCAGTCTCACCATTTTGTGCCTTTCAACAGGCCATGGGAAGATATTTTTCACAAGTCAAGAAGCAAAGCAAAATCAGACTTTTTCTTTAATTAATTTGGAAATTTTTAAAATTAAACATTTCAACATTTCTGATATTGTATTGCTATTTATTTGTTCACTAACTGTGTTTCCTAAGTGGTACAATCATTTTACTCAATGCCACTGCGTGGTATTAGTGTAAATATGTGTGCAGTCTTGATAAGTAGAATTTCTGATAAGTAGAACAAATTCCTTCGGCCTCTGTGACTTCTGCTTATCCAGACTCCACTGCATTGATTTTGTTTGTAGCATGTAGTATGTAATAGATGTAAGTTATCATGCATTCCCAATGATGTTTAGTCAAGTAGAGATTAGAATATTTATGTATTTTTCATGTCCGTCATAGAAGAATGACCAGCTCTGTGGGGAAAGGGTTACGGGCGCAGTTTGTAATCCTGCATACTGCGTTCGAAACACAGCTATGGGCAATTTGGCTGCAAACCGCCTTGCATTGAGTTTTTTATCAAATGGTATGAGCAAACTACTGAATATAATCCTGCCAAAAAATCACAAACAGCCAAAAAATGCTGGGGTTGACTGTGAAGTTCTGTAAAAGATATGCAACTAACATAGAAGAATTAGAGAACCCGCATTTGAGTTGGATCTAAGATTGCAGTTGTGTTGTAACTTGAATGAAGAATTATAAATGTATGTTAGTTAGTTAGTCGACAGATCATCCTCATTGCACATCGAACCATTCAGTCCATAAGTGCTCGGATCCCCTCCTCAGCAAATCCCGCAGCGTGTAGCGGCTAATGACACCAGTTCTGTGTTGGTTTATCAATCTTCTTTGGCTTCCTGCGTAGTGTTCTTGTTTGGCCACCCCTCTTTTAATTTGCTGTTCTCGCAGTCTGGCCATGGTTGTAGATTCACAGTCATCACTTGGTTCTCGCAAAAGTCTTACTTCTCGTAGAGCATTCAGAATGTCAGCCTGGTCCATGTCGCGTCCGCCCTCCACTGTAGCCTCACCTGCGAGCTTGTCAGCCCGCTCATTTCCTTGTACTCCCGCATGCCCTGGCACGAAGATGAAACTAATCTTTGCCAGCCGAGACCGCTCCAGAGACAGCAACCATTCTCTTCGGATCCACCCCACCTCTATCCTCTTGATCATGTTCATTGAGTCGCTAAGGAAACATGCCCTAGTGAATGTCTGTGTCTCGAGCCATGTTATTGCTTTACTTACTGCCATGACTTCCATAGTCAGGCTACTTGTGGTTTCAGTGAAAGCACCAGAGTCCTCCTTCACAATTCTCCCTCCGGCCCGAGCCGTAAAGGCCCATGAGCTTCTCACATGTCGGACGACCGACCCATCTGTGTAGATGACAGCATCACCGTCTAGCGAATTCTCGAAAATCAACGCTTGTACTTCAGCCTCCACAGCAGCCGGATTTTCTTGTCTGCATTTTCTATCTAGTTGGATGCAAACTGAAAAGGATGTGCAGAAATCTGTTGGCACTTGTACCCACTCCTCGCCAGGTTCTAAGTCCTCAAGTGAACACACCTGTTGAAGAATGTCTTCGGCTTGACCCATCCACGACCGTCCTCTTTTTAACCTGCTGCCCTTCACCTTCATAATTTCACTATGCAGTGGATGTTGTGTGTTTGCGTTAACTCTGAGGTAGGCGCGTGCTCTGCAAACTTGTATTCTGTCTTCAATGGTTGGAAAATCAAGAAGGTAGCGCATCGCCCTGCATGCTGTATCTCTTGTACATCCAAGAATAATGCGCATAGCTTCATTCTGTATCCTTTCCATCCTTTCTATCTGCTTACGGCTGAGAGTCAGGATTGCCATTGCATACTCCAAAACAGACATGACCAGCCCCTCGTACAGAAGAGATATATGGCGCTGCTCACAGTTTGCTGCCGCCATCACCCGCATCGCAGCCAAACCCCGCTTGGCCTTTGTTATCACCTGGTCTATGTGCTCATTATAAGCAAGGCTTCGATCAAACCGTATCCCCCAGGTAATTCATTGCCTGCATTCTTTCCACCGTCTCTGAACACAGCTTTACAGTTGGTGTTGGAGTGTTGACAGTATGATTATTCAACGAGAACCAAGTCACTGTTGCCTTTGTTGGGTTGACCATTGCCCCAGCTTCATCACACCAAGTACTTATGCGATTGAGTTCGGTTTGTAGTTCCACAGCAACCTGCTCTCTATCCTTACCCTGACGATACACTAAAATGTCATCGGCATATGACAATGTCCTACCAGGTCCAGTGATCTGCTAACTGGTGATTCTCACCGTGTAGGCGTTGAACAGTACCGGAGATAATGGTGATCCCTGTGGTAGGCCAGGATATATTGTTGTTGGTTCCGAAGTCCAACTGCCACATCTAAAAACTACTTTCCGTTGGAAGAGGGCTGCAGCGATCCAACTAAGGAGGAATGGACTTATTTTGAGTTCAAGAAGCTGAAGCATTAAAAAATCCAATGGTACTCTGTTGTACGCGTCCTCAAGATCAATCGCTGCAGCAAAGGTTTCAATGCCTGAGTGGAAACCTTCATAGACATCATGGGCAAAAACTGCTGCATTGGTCCAGGTTTCTCTTTTTGGACGGTACCCACCCAGGGTAGGTGGGAAAACACCTTGCCTCTC
Source organism: Cepaea nemoralis (assembly GCA_014155875.1). NCBI lineage: Eukaryota > Metazoa > Mollusca > Gastropoda > Stylommatophora > Helicidae > Cepaea > Cepaea nemoralis. The sequence goes on from JACEFZ010016145.1 coordinate 103,950, forward strand.
TAGCTGGCTTGATATTTTCCTGGCAATTAACTTCTCCAACAGCTTGCCTATTGTATTCTGCATGGTTATAACTCAATATCCCTGAATTTTTGTGTGGTCTTTGCCAGGCTTCGGCAAGGGAATCAGATAGCTGTGTAACCACTCCTCCTTGATGCTAGCACTCCCTATACTGTTGTTGTACATGTCTGCTAGTTTCTCTAGCTCGTTGTCGGTACACCTATTGATGTCGTCGTATCTTATGCCATCAGGCCCTGGAGCGCTGTTTTTTTATCGTCGAAGCACAGCCTTGATTTCTTTCACTGTCACTGTGTCTTCATCCGAAGTGTTCTGGGCCTTGCACATGTCTGAGGTGACCTCCTAGGCAAGATTTCGGCCTCCCATGTCTGTCTGGTTGCTCTGCTCTAGATAGCGTTCAAAGAGGGCTTTGCCCTTGTCCTCGTCAGTCCTCTGCCAGATGAGGTCAGCACCTTGGAAGTCAGAAATGCTCTTATTCTTGACTACCCCACTCATGCTTTTATGTAGTCGCCAGAACAATTTCAGTGACTTGTCTGTGCTTACTCTTTGACACACCTCTGCCCATTTTTCACTTTTAACCACCTTGACCAGTTTTTTGAAATAGCTTACTTTTGTGTGCATCTCTCTTTCTAAGTGCATGTAGGGACTAGGATGGCCAGCTCTGTTCTTCTTGGCATTTTGCCATCTCCTTACAGCACTACGTTTATCCACCCAAGCCTTCTCCACATCGCAATTCCACCAAGGTGGCTGCTTCCAGCTTTTTTTCCTGCCCTGAAGCTTTCTGCGCTTGTCACGTCTTATTTTACTCACCACATCTTGCCCTGTACTGTCATACTGGAAAGTCTTGACCGTTAGCTTGTGCTGCCTTGTTCTGCCTTTCTCCACCAATATGCTGCAAGGGTGGTGGTCGCTGCCGTGGTGTCCTAGGACACCCCATCTAAACACTGTAGTAGGTGAAGGAGAAACCAGCGCCAGATCAATAGCACTGTCCTCATCGCCTGGACGGCTTGCTGTCCTGGTGACACAGCCTACTGTTGATACAGTTATATACAGGTGTATACAGAATTATAAATGTGCATTTTAAGCAAGCAAATTTCACAACCCCTGGTAATATGAAGGCTCGTTCAGGAAAATTTTCCATTCTGCTATAGCAATCATTGCTTTTTTTGGCTGATATTGCTAATGTGAATGCGATATCTAATGTAAACATCATATGTAATGTAAAAGTCACATCTAGTGTAGATACCTTATGCAATGTACTGTTGCTGTTTCAGTCTGCCATGAAAATCAGTGTCACAGCCATGTGCAAGGGACCAGATGAAGAGAAAACTCAGACGATTACTCTGGGCCTGCCTCTTGTCGCACAGTTGCAGTTATGGAAAGAAAGACAAGATCTTGGCTCTAAGAGACGAGCAGAGGAAGCGGATGAGGGCCAAGAAGTGCAGAATTTTACTACAGGTTTCCAAGATTTAAATTGTCGATAATTTTCTCTAGTCATTTGTTTGATTTTCAGTTTGATATACACAGTTCATTGCCTCTTTATAAAGAATATATTTGAGTAAATGAGTTTGGTGTAATGTGATGGAGGTGTACCTCAAATATATTTATCAAAATATATGTATCTCTGTTGACTGAAACAATCACAAATGTCCAAATGCTTGACAGAGTGGAAATATAACTGTACAATGAACGGCTTACTAGAGAAATAACTGAATTTCTTTAATATAAACTCCTTTGCCTGCCCAGACAGTGGTCTCGATCTAATCTTCAGCAGAGGCATGATTATTTTTTTTCTAACCAGTACTGCTGTGGGGTCAACACCGCTTCTATGAATTGGTACCAATTTTTTAGTATTCTGGGAATTGTCTGGGAGGCAATGTGACGAGGAAGGAAATGAACCCTATATGTCATGATCTGTGAAGCTTAGCACGTGACACTCCAGCGGCAGTATCTGCTATGGGACTGTATTGACCATGTATAAGATGTGCTAGTGGTGGCTGTGTGGGTGGTGCACTAGTTAACCAACATGGTGGTCTGGGTTGAGGGGTTGTATATGGATATGTATATACCTGGGGCCTACTGCTGGAGCATCATCAAAGAGGAGCAGATATTTTTCATGGATGGAAAGGGCTGACCAGTTCATTTCATGATGAAAACAGATTACTTTTGGGTGTATCCATTGTTACCAGCGTGATACCAGAGGCCATAAAAAAAAGTCGACAGGGTCGACTTCATTGCAGCCGGGTTTTATCCCATATGGCTCGGTCTCTTTCCACATCATGGAAAGTGTCGCACAAAGCACGAACTACGTAGCTTTTAGCGACGACCCACAGAAGTCTCCAAAACATTTAACTCGTAAACCGAAGGACGCGGCCTGGAATCGAACCCACAACTTTCGAAGCACGAGTCAAATGGCTTGACCACTTCGCCACAGAGGTCATAAGGGAAGCAAAGAATAGAAGCACTGTAACCTTCTATTCAGTTAGTTTCTGTATTTGATACATGTATTGTTGAGCAGTTCAGAGCACCTGTGGATGGCGCAGTAGTCCAAACATAACTGAGCTGAAGTTTAGAACTTCTGATTGATTAGTTGGTCCTGAAATATGTAGTTAGTTGTAAATGTAAGTAATACTTTTATTTGGCATTTGTTTTCTAGACTATTTTTATTTACCAGTCGGCACTCGGTGAGTGATATTGTTAGTATCACGCCTACCACCTCATATAAAGTATTCCTTTTATCTGTTTCTGGTGAAAGTAAGAGCTGGACACTTAAAGATGTAATTTTTGAGTTCCATAAACATGTGTATGACGCAGACACTTCTAGGCATATAGGTAATTGTCTATGTCTTTTGAGAAGCCTGTTCTCAATTTATGAATATTGATACACTTTAAAATATATTGTTAACAAATATGACTCATTTGTTTAGCTAAACATGTGATGCTATATCAGGTTGCTGTATTGGCAGCTTGTGAGCTGTAACCCAAGATTGATTGTTTTTTAATGATGTGTGTGCAAAGAAGTGTGTTTTACTTGCCTATATACTCTACATTACAATTACAACGGCATAATAAGCAAAGTTAGACCAGGGTTCAGTGCCTGCTCTTGTCATTCACAACTGGAGGGAAAGACCAGCTACATATTCCTCCATGCACCAAGGTCTACAAAATGTGTTGATACTTCACATACCCACATTGAGGACTACAAAATGTGATGATCCTGACACTTCACATACCCACACTGAGGACTACAAAATGTGATGATCCTGACACTTCACATACCCACACAGGATCCTGCTGCACATCTTTCTTCTTTTCTTTCCACATACCCATGGCATCATTTTTTAAATGTATCTAATCTAGACAATATATATGTGATCTGTTTTTACAGAACAGTTGCAGTGATTCTTGGAAATTTTACTTGATTATTGTGAGTAATAACACTGTCATATATTGTAATTTGAACAAATTAGCAAGATAAATAACACTTTATAGAAAACCTCACTTTTGTGCCTAAAAGCCAATGACAACAAGGACCAAACTTCATCCCTGCAGAAGTCAAAGCAGTTATACAGAAAAGTCCTAAAAACAAATCGCCAGGTCCAGATGGAATAACCACAGAAGCTATTCAGGGTTGTGGGAAAATAGGATTTAAATGGCTAACAAGACTTTTTACTATAGCATGGGAAGAAAGAAAAGTTCCAGACGATTGGCAACAGGCAATAATAGTACCAATATAGAAAAAGAAAGGCAATATGAGAGAGTGCGAAACATACAGAGGTATATCACTCCTGAGCCATATAGGGAAAATGTACGCAAAACTATTGGAACAAAGAGCTAGACCCATAGTTGAACAACAGTTAAGCACAGTACAATTCGGTTTTCGAAAAGGTAAAAGTTGCACTGATGCACTATTTACACTTAGATAAATATGTAAAAAACAAAACAAAAACCATCGAATATAGTGACCAGCAGAATATTGTGTTTATAGATCAGGAAAAGGCTTTCGATAGAGTAGACAGAAACAAATTATGGACCATCCTTGAAGACTATGGGATACAAGGACAATTGCTAGAAAACATCACAGCCATGTACCACTCGAGCCAAAGTGCAGTAAGAACACAAGAATGTATATCAGATATGTTCACAGTCCATACAGGAGTGAGACAGGGATGTGTGCTCTCTCCCCTGCTATTTAATATCTACATGGACAGAATATCCAAAGAAGCAAGCCTTGACAGAACAGATTCAGAAAATTTTTTAACTCTTTACTTCAGATGAAACAACTGATCCATAGGAAATAAATAAACTTCTATTTGCAGATGATCAGTGCCTGTTTTATAGTGACAAGGGCAACTGCAAAATCATATTAATATCCGAGTTCAACATGCAGCAGATACAATATGAGTATAAATACAGCCAAAACCGAAGTAATGCAAGTTAGCAGATTGCCTGGTCCACTAAGTATACAGATAAATAGCACATCTCTGAAACAAGTTAAAGAATTCAAATATTTGGAAGTATGATCACAGAAGATGGCAGATTGGACAGAGAAATCGAAATTAGATTCAAAAAGCTAGTGCACTTACATATCAACTATCACCCTTACTGAAACATCCAAATATACCCATGTCCGCAAAACGAGATAATAAACAACATATTCACACCAACCCAATGCTATCAATCTCAAACTTGGACTTTATCCAAATCATACTTTCACAAAATCAACACCTGTGAGATGAGATGCCTGAGGAGAGCTGCCAACTTAACAATCTGAGACCGAGTAAGAAATGCTGTTATTAGACAGACGGTGGGATCAACACCTTGTGCCACATTTATTGAAAGGCAGAAGATCAAGTGGTTTGGCCATGTTGTTAGAATGCAACACCATCAACTACCATCACTGGCCCTACATCAAAAATCATCTGCGACGAGACCAAGAGGACGCCCAAGAAGAAAATGTATTGACAACATCAAAGATATTGTACAATCACACGGAATGACACTATCCAGTGTCACCAATCGGATGCTGGGGCACAAATTATTCCTCCCCACGATGCTTGACGGCAGAAGTGGAAGGTGATGATGATGATGATGATGATGATGATGAATAACACTTCAGAGGGAACAAACAGCAGTAGTGAGAATATGTAATGATACAACAGATTGGTTTGATATAGAACAGAGTGTCAAAGTTGCATTTGTCTCCTTATCTGTTTCACTAATGTACTGAAATTATCATGAGGAATGTTAGAGACAATATTGACAAGGATCAATATGATCCCTGTGTAATCTGAGAAATAGAAACACCGGAACTTTAATATACTGTCAGCACAGTATTAAATCAACACAAGAACAGAGTGAAAAATAAAATTTTGATTTTAGTGCAACAAAGGCAAAAATAATTACAGCCAATAAAGAAAATATGAAAACAGGTACATTTATCAGAAGAGAAAAAAAATCTAGAAATGTGTAGTTTTGAATATCTAGTTCTATGTTGATGGATGATGGAAAACTTATAATAGAAATTAGAATAAGACACATTGCTCTATAAAAACTAAAGTAATTAAACCCTTTATGGATTGGAATAAATAGCACAACAAAAGTCAGAGTGCTCAGAACAAGCATATTTCCTGTGGCAAAATATGGGTGTGAAATCTGGATATTTAACAAATCAGCTGAAAAGCACATATCCCCCATTTGAATGTAAATGTTATGGAAGAGTATTAAAATTATTTGGACAGAAAGGAGAACAGACAGATCTATCCAGCAAGATCTCAATATTGAAGAAGATTGGTTATTTAGTCAATTAAATAAGTGAAGTCAAAGACCCTGATACATGCCTTGAGTTATATTCGGCATTTGGTGCTAGATACATACTTTTATAGACCAATCAGCACTTGCTTGATGACCTGCTCCGTATTGCATCTGACGCCTTTTTCTCCCAAGACATTTTTAGTTTTGCATTGGCCCACTTTGAACTCAAGCCTGGTCCATACACGTGCTACAGTTTCTAGTGGACTGGACAGATTTGTGTGTGTGTGGATTAGCTTTCCCTGTTGATAGTGTTCCTCGCCATCAGGCGAACCCACTCTGACTTTAGAGGTACAAAGACATTTGAGACTAGTCCAGTTGTTTAAAATTTGAGAGTTATTAAGACTAACAAAAATGAGAGTAGTGAAATATTTTGGACATTATAAAAGTCTAGAAAAGATCGTCATGGCGGGAAGTGTACCAGACAGGTGGAGAAGAGGATGATCACAGCATAGAAGGATTCTAAATGTGATAGATCATTTACACATGACAGCAATAGGGGCAGGACATGTGGTTTATGTGTACAGGTGGAGAAGAGGATGATCATGGCATAGAGGGATTCTAAACGTGATAGATCATTTACACATGACAGCAACAGGGGCAGGACATCTGGTTTATGTTAGAGGGGCATTTTGACAGACTGATGATGAACTCTAGCTAGACCCTAAGTACACAATAATAGCTATGTTACTCATCCTCTAAAAGCAACAAACCCAAAACCACTCTGCAATTTGGCCAAGTAGCCTTTTATCAGAACAAAGAAATACATTTATAAAATTAAAAGGAAAGCATGAAAACAGAAACAAGTATTTTAAATATTCTGCTCATTTGGGTTTATGAGGATCAGTCATTTCCAGTTGCATACCTCCAGATAGGTTTGTTTGATCATGTGGCTGTTATTGTTTGATCTGTTATTGTCTGAGCATCAATGCTTGCATCATGGCACCTTTACATCCAACAAATGGGGTTACGTTTTGGTGTGATCTGATCTGCAGCCACTCGTGTCTGATGCATATGCGTAACTACTTATCAATCAAAGTATATATATTTAAAATTGACAGGAGTCAACTATGGTGTGGTGGCACACATGCTTGCCTGCCGGCCGGTGGTTCTGTGTTTAAATACCTATGAGGCAGATTTTTTTACAACTGACCTGGGCTTTCAGATCGACCCAGCCTACAATTGGTACCAGAAAATGTCCTGGGCTTTCAGATCGACCCAGCCTACAATTGGTACCAGTAAATGTCCTGGGCTTTCAGATCGACCCAGCCTACAATTGGTACCAGAAAATGTCCTGGGCTGTCAGATCGACCCAGCCTACAATTGGTAACAGTAAATGTCCTGGGCTTTCAGATCGACCCAGCCTACAATTGGTACCAGAAAATGTCCTGGGCTGTCAGATCGACCCAGCCTACAATTGGTACCAGAAAATGACCTGGGAAGTAAAGGCGACTGCCTTGATATTGGCATCATCATCCAGTGCCTATTGGTCTATAAAAATGTTAGGCTAGCATCGTATGCCCAATATCTCTCAAGGCGTATAAAAGACCCATATACTACTTGCTTATAATTAATGAATTGTCATTAGATGACCATGCTTGACCTATCAGTGGTTGAGATTCAGAGGACCGGTGAGTCGTGCTTCAGAAGACTTTCATTTTCTCCCCACATTGTCTTTCACTTCTTGTTGATGTTGATGACCAGTGCTACCCTGGTAATACCTCATTTTTAATTAGGCTGACATAATAATTCTGAGTAACAACTTTAGGTGTGATGATGAAAACATAATCCCTTTTGGCTGTGAGCGGGCAGCTCTTTTGTGTGTAAACAGGGCCCAAAATGGAAGCAAAGAATAGTAACCTAAGGAGGGTTTGCGTGTGAATGGCTTCTCCATCCAATAGGAAGCTTTAGCTGCAGACTTCAACTAATCATGAACAAGTCTACAGAGAGCTTGACATGAGTTGATCGAGGGCCTATTTCTGCATTGGGAGCTGAAAGACAACAAGATGGCAGCTGTAGCTTTAGGCAAACTACATGCCTTGCTAGACCCAAGAGAGTGCTGGAAACTAACTTGATAGAAGAGTCTATAATGGGGGGATGGGTGTGTCAGCTCAGTTGATATCTGACACATTCACTGCATTTTTTATGTTAATGCTGTTTGTATTTTGTCAATTTTATAACAAATTTTAGTTAGTATTTTGTTTTTATTTTGTCATGTTTATAATACTCTTCAGCTGTACATTTGTGTAGTTTTTAATTATTTGTGATGCAACAACACCAAACAGTAGCATGTATGTGAGTTTATAAAAGTTAGTTACAAGTCCATAGATTCTAACATTTCTACAATAATTTTTATTATAGATTTTAAAATTGTAACCTATTTTTAAGATTTAAAAAGATGTTACAGTCAAAAAGATCAACTTCATTGCACCAGGTTCTAGCCTGTATGGCTGAGTCTTCTTACTGCAGAACTGCCTACTGAAAACGTCACACAGAGTGTGAACTCCATAGCTCCAGCGATGACCCCCCATGGAGGTCAGAAAAAAAGTTGCACTAATGAACTGAATGGCGAATTCTGAACATGAAGCCACAACCTTTGAAGCACGAGGCAGGAGGCAGAACCATTTCACCATGGAGACCCCCCCCCCCCCTCCCTATTTTTAAGATTAAAAGGCAAAAGTGAAAACATGTGAAATAAGATAGCTGTATTCGTTACTTCAGCTTGTAAGTTTTTAAATAAAACCATTTCAACAGGCCACATTTTTTCAGATTTATTTGTAATTAAATGAATCATGAAATGTGGAAGAACAAATTAGCTTTGACTGCCAGAATAATTAACGATTGCCTGGAAAAGGCTAATGAAAGTAGAAAATTATGCACAAATATAAAGAGACAATGTTCGTTGGTCATATAATCAGAAGAGAGGCATTGAAAACATTATGACAACTAGAAAAATCAGTGGTAGAAAAGGCAGAGGCAGACCAAGAGAAATGATGGATTTTTTTGGATTATGGCATGGGGGAGTATCATCAGTTGAACTGATCCAGAAATCAAGGACCTAGATCTGTGGAGATGCATGAATGTAGTTTGCAGGGCACATGATGATGATGATGAAAATGCATGCCCAAGTAAGTAATCATTTCCATGTCATATAGATCCATTGTTTCAGTTACAATCTTTAAATTGTTTCCTAACAGTTCTGAATCATTTTGTTTTTACACATTAGCGTATCAAGTTTGTTCAGCCCTTAGGCTAGTTTGAAGCTTTCTTATCTGTACACATAGGATTGTTCATGCAGAGCTAAAAGTGTTTTGTCATGTTTTTATTGCCGCACATGTTGTTGTTGTTGCTTTGTTGTTAATTCATAACTGTCCATTCCTTGATGTCAACAAGTCAGTCAGTCAGATTTGTGGCAGTGATTTACACAATAAACTAGTAACAATTGCTGATTTAGAGTGCAGTATTTTCCTGGAGATGTATTGTTCATGTGAACTTGGTAACAACTACAACAGACATGGCAAAGAAATTTGTTATCAACTCATCTCCGTATATTCATGATAAAACCCACAAAGACAAACATCCACTGGAAACTATTTAGGAGTCTCAGGATAATATGGCAGCAAACTTCCAAATGACCAGAATTCTTGTCTAGACATTGCTGAAACAGTGCAGGAGAAGAAACAGCAATAAAGCATGATCACTGTGTTGATAGAGCAGTTCTGCTATATCCATGTTATGCCTGGGGCTTGTTCACTATGAGGATATGTTATTAAGCAGAGGAAAGTCTCTGGTGTTATATCTTTTTTTGTTTTGCAGTTCTGAAGTTCAAACACAAAAATTATAAACATCTAGAGTCTGTCACTCAAGAGGTGGTGCTATTGTAGGATGAAAACAAACAGCTGGACAGGCAATGATGTCCTGGGAAAAATAAATGAACTTAGAAAATTGCTCAAAGCAATAAAGGCTAAGGCTGTGATGGCTTGATCTACCTCATGACATAAAGACCCACTTATAGGACTTGAAGGACAATATCCTTGGCAAGGAACACATTCATTATCCAGGCATGCAGCACTGAGGCAATATTATCCAGACATGCAACATTGTCCAGACATTCAGCACTTAAACATTACCTAGACAAGCAGCACTGAGGCAACATTACCCAGACATGCAGTATTGAGACATTACCCAGACATGCAACACAGAGACAACATTGTCCGGGCATACAGTACTGAAGCAACATTACCCAGACATGCAACACTGAGGCAACATTACCCAGACATGCAACACAGAGACATCATTGTCCGGGCATGCAATACTGAGGCAACATTACCCAGACATGCAGCACTGGCACATTACCCAGGCATGCAGCACTGGGGCAACATTACCCAGGCATGCAGCACTTAGGCAACATTACCCAGGCATGCAGCACTGGCACATTACCCAGGCATGCAGCACTGGGGCAACAATGCCCAGGCATGCAGCACTGGCACATTACCCAGGCATGCAGCACTTAGGCAACATTACCCAGGCATGCAGCACTGGGGCAACATTACCCAGACATGCAGCACTGGGGCAACATTACCCAGACATGCAGCACTGAGACAACATTACCCAGACATGCAGCACTGAGACAACATTACCCAGGCATGCAGCACTGAGACATTCCCCAGACATGCAGCCCTGAGGCAACATACCCCAGACACGCAGCACCGAGGCAACATTACCCAGACATGCAACACTGAGGCAACATTACCCAGACATGCAACACTGAGGCAACATTACCCAGACATGCAACACTGAGGCAACATTACCCAGACATGCAACATTGAGGCAACATTACCCAGACATGCAACACAGAGACATCATTGTCCGGGCATGCAATACTGAGGCAACATTACCCAGACATGCAGCACTGAGGCAACATTACCCAGACATGCAACACTGAGGCAACATTACCCAGACATGCAATACTGAGGCAACATTACCCAGACATGCAACACTGAGGCAACATTACCCAGACATGCAACACAGAGACATCATTGTCCGGGCATACAGCACCGAGGTAACATTACCCAGACATGCAACATTACCCAGGCATGCAGCACTTAGGCAACATTATCCAGGCATGCAGCACTGGGGCAACATTACCCAGGCATGCAGCACTTAGGCAACATTACCCAGGCATGCAGCACTGGCACATTACCTAGGCATGCAGCACTGGCACATTACCCAGGCATGCAGCACTGGGGCAACATTACCCAGGCATGCAGCACTGAGACAACATTACCCAGGCATGCAGCACTGTGGCAACATTACCCAGACATGCAGCACTGGGGCAACATTACCCAGGCATGCAGCACGGAGGCAACATTACCCAGGCATGCAGCACTTAGGCAACATTACCAGACATGCAGCACTGGCACATTACCCAGGCATGCAGCACTGGCACATTACCCAGGCATGCAGCACTGGGGCAACATTACCCAGGCATGCAGCACTGGGGCAACATTACCCAGGCATGCAGCACGGAGGCAACAGTACCCAGGCATGCAGCACTGGGGCAACATTACCCAGGCATGCAGCACTGAGGCAACATTACCCAGACATGCAGCACTGAGACAACATTACCCAGGCATGCAGCACTGAGACAACATTACCCAGGCATGCAGCACTGAGACATTCCCCAGACATGCAGCCCTGAGGCAACATACCCCAGGCACGCAGCACCGAGGCAACATTACCCAGACATGCAGTATTGAGTCAAGAAACAGCTGGCAGGCAACGCTGGCAAGGCATGACTGAGAAGCTTCAGTTAGTCCAAGAGCTGACAACTTGACGATCTATTATTTAGCCTCATATGGACAGTGCTTGTGGTCCTCCCTTGCCATTAATCATGGAAATGGAACATGTGTGTGATTTTTTTTTTTTTAAATTATAGTTTGCTAGTTACCACAAAGATTTCACTGTTATGTCTCCAAATGTGCCAGATAAATCTTTACTGTCCGCATCAAACTTCTATAATCAGGTTACTGCTTTTGTCTATTTCTTGGACTCTCGTTTTTCTGTCCTTTAAAGATAATCTTTGCATATTCCGTCGCCTAGCTACACTAAGTGTGTGGAGTAACACTGTGAGCTGTGGATTTCATGTGAAATGCTTTTACATCTGTCTGTGGTGGTTTGCATTGTGAACTGCATGTTCAGAAAAATGGCAGAAGGCCAAGTTGCTGAACTAGCTGGTTTAGCCTTATGCAGTAATGTGTGTGCAACTGCTAGTTTTCTAGTGACGACCGCTTCCATCAATGATGAACCACAATTTTACAGGCAGACTTTCCTCCGAAGTCGGAGAGTGTCTGCCTGCACAGCGAGGAACCACCAGTCTGCACACCAGTAAGCCAGACATGGGACAACGGATACTCCGTAAACCTCAGGTCCTGTATGACATCACACTGATGTTGGACAACAGGATGTCTTCATCCGGCATACAGGACTTCACAGCCAGCAAACACAAGCAAGCACAGGCAGACTTACGTTGGCATTCTGACATCAGCCTAATACATGTATACCAGTGTGCTGATTTATCAGGATTGCTGTCTGTTCCATTTTTCATATGGAGCAGTATGGACGTTTTGTGTGATATTCACTGGCACAGGAACATAAAATTATGGGGTGACCCTTTGCCCTGAAGTTGGAACTGCAACTAAGAACTGTTTATGTTCTATATAGCACTTTTAACATCTTTTCTCTTGCTGTAATTGTTAACCTCATCAATATGTTTTCCATTTAGCAAAAGGCTGCTTTTGCCATGACAATTCTTGTTCAAATCTCTACATCTTTCGTCAGATGTTATGACTTCCAAGAAGGTTGTACCAATTCATCTTTTCAAGAATGGTCCCATTTGCTTGGATGTTAAATAGTGGTGTTTCTTTTTTCTAGTTAGTTGGTTGAGGTTCCAACTTCACAGCAGCGGGTCGTCCCCATTATGCAGTGAATATCACACAAAATGCTCCCCACTGTCCAATATTTAAAGTGGAACAGACAGGAGTCTTGGCAATACAACAGCCCGCACAGGTACACTGTGCATAATGCCGCCGCCAGAATGCCAACACAAAAGTCATCCATGAAAACCACAGTTCGTCGTCGATGGAATCGGCAGTCGCCAGAAAGACCTCATTGACCTGGGTTTTCTCACATGGTTCGGTCTGTTGCATAAAGCACGAACTCCATAGCTCCAGCGCCGACTCCCAGGAGTCTCCTGAAAAATGCACTCGTGAACTGAAAAGACACATCAGTCAATTCAGCAACAGTCGGTAGCCATTATTCTGAACATGCAGGTCAATGTACAAACAAAAGCGGACATGTAAAAGCATTCCACGTGAATATCACAGCTCACAGAGTCGCGCCACGCACTCAGTAGCAGGGCAACAGAACCATATACTACCAGTCCAACATGAGGAAAATGCGAAATGCAAACCGCAAGCCATAAAGATAAATATTCCAGAGGCCGTAGCGGTTCAATGCCTAACCACCATGCTGGGGATCTCTTTTTTCTTGGAGATAATAATGTATGTTTTCATACAATTTAGTTTTAACTTATACTCACTATGTGCAGTGACAGCATCTACTAAATGCTGCAGATCCTATTCATCATCTGCATGTCTATATTACTGATGTTATGTACACTGATGGTACAGGTCTTTCTCTAGCTCTAAAACCAAAGCTTCTTTAATTGTAGACTACAATCATTGTGTACATATCTTTCACCTTATTTCCTCCATTGGGACATAGGCTCGCAACTATCTCCTTTTATTTCTAACCCTACTTCTCTTTTTTCCATGTGTTTCTGGGTCTTTAACCCCCATTGGGGCATAGGCTCGCAACTGTTTCATTTCTTACCCTACTTCTTTTCTCCAAGTTTTGTTAGGTCTTTCTCAGAGTATTTTTGCCCTGTGAGTCTGGATGGATTGAGACGGGGGCATGGAGGAATATCAACAGTTGAGTTGATCCAGAAAACCAAAGACAGATCTGTGGAGAGTCATGAACGCCTACGCCAGCTGGCATGGCACTTGATGATGATATTCATGTCTCATCAGCTACTCCTTACACAACAGAGCATAAAATAAAATTATGTAGCAAACATATAGCAAACAAATTCCACAGATACTAATATTGGGACCATTCACATTTCTCTAGAAGAACAGATGCAATTATTTGTTCACTGACAAAACAGTAAATTAACACAATGCCAGTCAATATAGTGTATACAATTTATTGCCAAGAGAGACTGATGAACAAGAAAGATGTAGCACAAGGTTAACACAATGTATCAGCATACAGGGAATACAACAATATACACTGGAATATATACCCTTAGTCCTGTGAAGACAAGGTTCATGTTATAGATGGGTAAATCTGAACAACCTGTCAGTCAACCATTACTCTGTAGAAACTTTATTTCCTGTTTCGAAGATGCAAATTTATCTTTCTCACTCCTTCCCGTTTATTTAAATTTGACATGTAGCTATGAAAATCAGTCTAGTGAAGTCTTTTATATAATCTTATGTAAAACCCAACAGAGTGGTACATGACAAGCTGTGCCGAAACTACAAATGATCATGTTCAATATTTTCTTCAATGGCCCGCTACATGTCCAGTAGAGGGGAATGTGTTATTTTTAACAGGATGTTGGTATATTCAGCATCCCATCTTCACATATGAATTCAAAGATGTTTTAGTAACGCAATTCACTTGAACTCTTAGTTTAAACACCTTTCAAAGAGAAAGGCCACTCCAAACATTGTTCTGTGATATTTCCAGCCAATATTTAACATTTCCCTCCTCTCTCCAGAGTGATGTCAATCCTGATCTTGTTTGTCCCCCAGAACTGTGGCTTTCCAATATGCTGACTAAGAGTTAAACATGAGCATCTCAGTCACCAGTGTTCAATGGGAGAGACATTTCTGATAATTTCAGTGGCTTACAAATGGAAATATAAGCAGGAAGATCAATCAGTAGAGAATGCTTCTGCGTACACAGTTTCAGTATATTTTATGATGCTGAGGTTATACAGATAATTTTTTTTTTAATATGCCAAGTACTACATAGGATTTTAGTGCCTCTTATCAAGTTGTCTTCACTGCTTTTTGCATAGTGGCATTGTCAACATATACCACCTAGTTGTTGGAACCTTTAATTAACCCCTTCCGCACAAACATTAGGACCATAGCACTTTTTTTTTTTTTTTGCATTAGTGAGCAATTTTTAAAAGTAAGGTCACTTTCTCATGTTGGCCGCTGCTGTGGATTGAACCCATACCAGTCTTGGCAGGCATGTGCACGACTCATTTTGCCACAGCGGCTCCTGAAATGTATACTGGTAATAAAATGTGAGTTAGTCTTTCCTCTCTAGCCTAAGGCTGCTACCTGTTGTAGATCCTGGATGTTCACTTGGCCGTAATAAAATGTGAGCTTTTAGATAAATGTGGGACGTGAAACATGACATTTTAACAGCTTTGAAAATGGCTGGTGCAAACAACATTATTGTTGCAATCATAATGTTAACTTGTTGTTATATATTAAAAGTAATAGCCAAACAACAAATGTCATTTTAATGAAATGTTACAAACTAAACACAATTTCCATGCTTTCAGTGACGGGTAAATGACAACAATTTAACTCAACCACATTTGTAGAAATATTATGTTTGATTGTTCCCAGACACCCACCATGTATGTTTCTGCCCTAAAACAAGGAGTCATTAATGCATAAGCCAATCTCAGCAAAATTAACCAGATGTCTTTAAGCATTCATAAAGGTCATTAGAGGAAAAACTGGATTATTTTTAGTGAATATTTGTGTGTTTGTAGTCCAATTAATGCAACAGGAGGACAATCATCCTGTGAACTGTACTAATCTCTTCACACATTTAATAAGTGTCTGTTTCTATTCTTCATTGAATTTACTACAATCTGACGTGCAACACAATGCATTTGCTCCCTCAGTTCACACATAATGTTATTTGACCTCACTCCAGTTTTCCTCCCAATTTTCAGCCCACATTCTGTTAATGTGTCCAGCACGGAAAGGGTTAAATAAACAAACACTGCCTGAGACCAACAGCGGAACACTGAATGGCCAAAACAGCACTGCATCATTCTAGAGGACTGATCATGTGAAAGAGCAAATAAAACTACATAGATTTTAAACATATTCAAATACAATAGAAAAAGACACTGGAAACTATAATATAACTGACATATGCAGTAATTTATAACACAAACGAAATACGAAGCACTGACTGAGGCAAAATAAAATGTGCAGATTATCAGCACTTAAGATTTCTTACAAATGACGCAAGTTAATGAAGACGAACACAGTTGAGAAAATGATATATATAACACTAACTAAAGCACCAATATAAAAATGATAAATATCACAGAAAACAGGAAGCAGAAATAAAACTGAAGGTCATAGGAAACTCAGGTTTCCAAGATATATACCAAATTCTGGACGAGAGAAATTTGTCTCAATAATGGCAGCTACAAGCATGCATATGCAGGATTGGATATTTTTAAACTATCCTAATGATATCCTCTTCTTGTATTTTTACTGAGATAACTAGGCTGAAACTAAGCAAACAAAATTCTCCTCCCTGCTCATAATTAAGTGTTGCCAGTGTGAATCTTAAATATAATGTGAAAATGATATTCACAATGTTCACGGTTGCTATTTATGTTTTTACCAAGTAGAGAAGACCTCTGCCATATATTATTTTTCTTTTTGCAGCTGGCATATGTAAAACATGTTTAGTTCAAGCCCAGGGCAACTTCTTCACAAAACTGCTTGACTAAGTTAAGAACAGGTTTCCTACACTTCTTCTCAACCAACCTACTGTTCCTCTTCATACTCTTTTCATTCTGTAGATTGTGCAGTGGTTTCTTGACTCATGCTCCGAAGGTTGTGGTTTCAATTCCAGGCCGTGCCCTTCGGTTTACTAGTTAAATGTTTCGGAGGGTCGTCGCTAAAAGCTACAGAGTTCATGCTTTGTGTGACGCTTTCCGTGCTGTGAAAAGAGACCGAGCCATATGGGATAAAACCTGGTGCAATGAAGTCGACCCTGTCGACTTTTTTTTAAAGCATTCTACTTGTGCTGCATGCAAGCAGACTATGAAAGAATACAACTCTTGTACTGATTGTGTGCTCCAGGTTATTTACAGTAAAGGATGTTTTTACATGCCTTAAGATGGATCGGTGCTAGGCTCACATTTTGATAGACCAAAAGGCACTCTGTGGGTGTTGTGGTATATATCACTTCGGCCACCTTTACTCTCCAAGACATTCTTGGTACACATAGGCTGGATCCACCTGCGAGCATGGGTTAATTTATAAAAACCCAAACCCACCGGGCGGCAGATCAAATCCATGATCACCAGGCTAGTGTCTAGCTACTACACCTTCTGGACTACTATAACTGTCAAATTTCATGGACCCTGCTGCAGGTCCTTTGCAGAATGTTGTACTCAACATGGTACACTGGAGAAGCTCACATCTTTTGCATGATCCCTTGCCTTATGCATTTGCATGCCCAAGGTGTCTTTAATCTCCTGCGTCCACCTTTGTGCTGTAGACCCCTGACTCTTCTTTCACAAACTTTTTTTTTTAACTGCTGTGATTTTAATGAATTTCAGTTTTCAAAAGTTGATGCTGTTTATGACCCAGTTTTTTTCAACGGTCAGATCTTGTAAAATATATTTCTTCTTCTGATCTGCAAAATTCTATTAATTTTTCTATAAAATTTAGTTCCAAAAGCCCTGATTTTCTTCTTTAGCAATTGTCAAATGGTACATGACTATTTCATGGACTAATGAATACCAATACAAGTAAATAATGCTAACATGTCTACCTGGTTATGTATGCAACAAAACCTACACACTAAGATGTGTACAAATATGAGACATGCTTAGTAAAATGAACTCTGGAAGAAACCCAACCAAAACAATACATCTTGCACACAAAAGATGGAAACATGAAACTGCAGTCACCTGGGACATTTCTTTATTAAGCAGACAGCCTTTAAAAGAACTGTTACAAGAAAACAGCATATAAAAGAAATTGTAACACAATCTGATGCAAACAGAATGTCTTCTCTGTGGTTTGTTTTTATCCTCAGCCAAATTTGAGCAACTGGTAATCTGGTGATGACGTAAAATGTACCATGATAAAATGCGCGTGTTTAATGAAATTAAAATCTGGCTTGAAAATGACCAATATAATGCTATGATGAAATGATTCAAGTGCAGACATTATTATCTTTAGCACCATGCATAATTAATTAGGAGATGATAATCTACTAGGGTCACAATATCTAGAATGAGGTAATTATGGTAAATGCTTCATGTGTCATGTTAACTTGATGCAATATTTACTCATGACAAAAATTGATCTCTCCTGAACGAAGCAAACATGTACACACGCTCCTTGTGGGACATAATGGTAATGCTATTATTATAAATGATAGTCAATGTATGAGAGATCTCAAACTGCCTTAACATGATTTTTTATTACCTATACAACATACCCTAGTTGGCTACTAATAATTACTTCAGACAGCAAATTAAAATAACCTAGATGTGAATAAAACAGCGAATTAAAATAAACCTAGATGTGAATAAAAGTATGACAATTGTTACTGCATACTTGAGCAATCTAGATAGATTGTAACTACAGAAATAAGACTTGTAACAAAATAAAAGTTATAGCAAGACAGAGAAGCTTTTCTACTGGGACATCAGAACGCACATCTACATATTATGCAGGCAACTAAGTGAAACAAATCAATTCCTCTTCCCCGTTCATCCAAATTGTTTTGGATGTGTGTTGTGATAGTTTACAGCAGAACTGCGATATTTGCTCCTTTCACCAATACATCCGGCTTCTTCAGGCATTTGTTGACCAGGTTAATATTCCTGGTTGTTTCATAGGACGTTCCATGCTCTAAATGTTATTGTGTCATCTTCATACCTCTATCTACAGGAGCTGCCCCAGCCATAACAGCTGTCAGTCAGCCCTCAAGGGAAGGCAAGGAGGGACCATGGACATTCCCCCACCACCCAAGGAGGCTTCCATAATTGCAGAGGCAACACATAGGGCTCTGGTACTGGATTCACCCATGGAATCGTCATGTCCTAAACATGGCTGCTTAGCCTTACTTCTATATATTGGCCATTCCATTCACCTTCGGAGAAGAATCCGGTAAGCAGATGACGTCCACATAATCAGCTTTCGATTTAGACTTTCCACGTAATGGATTTGCTAGCCAAGCAACAACAAAAAACAAATCAATTAAGATTATAGACCCCAAAACCATTTTATTTTAAAAAGTTAATTAAGAGGAAAGATTAAAACTATAAAATATGTTATAAACCTGTTGGATTTTTCACAAAACGTTTATGACAGAAAACATGTTAAAAATAACTTTCCTACAGTATTTATAAAAGGATGGGATTTAGATTTTAAGAAAAAGAACTAGTATTCATGTTAAAGGATTGTTATGGAAAATACTATCAATCAGGAATAAAATACTTTGTTGTACAAGCTAAGTGGAGAGTCAAACTATCCTAGAATATGTATTACAGTGGACATATGATCAACTTCGTCCTGTGAAAACCAGCACTTAAATTGGTAAAAACATACTAAATACAAGATACACAAACAGTGAAAATGGAAATATGTTTACATTAATGGGAAAAAAATTATATATGTCAAAGCACTTATTGAAACAAAAATGGAAAGTTGTACAGATGGCAAGCTATAAATATAGGAAAGCACACAGGGACATTAGGATTATAAGATTTAAAACAAATAATGAAATGTACAGACTATAATCTCACAATGCTGCCTTCCAACTCCTTTGTCTGCAATTTAATTGTTTGAAGGTTTTTAAAACAAACAGCTTAACTTTGACACTACACCATGATTATTAGGATGGTTAATCATGAGAGATGAGGGTGAGAAGTGAAATTCTGTCATTTGTAATCAAAACCAAACACTTACTCATACATGAGCAGTAAGTGCAGACAACCACCACAAACATGAATACAATTTATGTACACAATTTAACAACAAATGTTGCATAAGTATGCATTTCAATGGGATTGATTTTTACTATTACATGGACCAAATTTCAAAAAGAAAAAAAGAACTCAGCAGTCACTGTCAAAAGAAATTTATTCTACTCTAATTTACTGCAAACAAAAAATTACACATATTCATCTGAGAATAAAATACTCAAATGTTTATTCTAATTAAGCAGTATGCGGGCGATACACAGAAAACTGAAATGTTAAAAAACTTGTTTGCTGATCTCCAAAACAAGGAAATATGTCTCAAGACAACCCATTATATCAGTGTTTCCTTTTATAACGTGTTTGTTCTTTTACGTTGTGTGGTGTGACTTTGTTTTCATAATAAACAGATTATTATGTAACAAACACTTAAAAATATCTGAACAGGCAGTTGTTTTGTATTAACGTTTCCAAACTATATCCATTCTCTGTGGTGGCCGGTGCCAATATCTCAAAGTTAGTTGCAAATCCTTTAGAGGACGTCGCAGTCAACCCCAACAATTTTGTCTGTTTGTGATTTCTAGGCACGTTTACGTTCAGTGGTTTGCCATTGCTTTCTTAACGACTGGCCCTCATACAATTTTATAAAAACCAACACAAAGCAGTCTGCGGCCCAATCTTCAGATGTGTTTCGAATGTGGTATATGGGATAACAAACTGCACTAATAACCCCTTCACCACAGAGCCGACAATATCTCAAACCTACAAAGTATTTGTATTAAAACCATGTAAAATTAGCCCCATGGTATCCCAAATATACAGCAATAAAAATGTAGTCCTGACACAGTACTGAATGTTTTGAATGCAACTGAAGATGTAATTTTCTTTAGTATTGATCCATTATTAAAAATGTTTTGTCTAGTGTCCAAATAGTGTGCCCTCAAATATAAAAAGACAGCAGCAGCTTGTTGAAATCTTTGGTGTGTCCTGAAATGATGTTGGCCAAAAGCACTTTCTGTTCGTCTGTTGCATAATCTGGAGAACAAATGCTTAGTTGCCATTTTGTCATTCTCAAGCTATTTCACCAGCTGCTATATTTAGCTTTAAACATTTTTTTTTTAAATTCAAGATGAAAAAGGAAGCTTACATTAATAATGTGGCCAAGTAATTTTATGAAAACAAGGACAGGCAGTCTTTGTTCACCATGCCAATTTCAACAGTTCATTGTATTCTCTTTTGGCATGACGTCTCATGTGAGCTGTCAACAAATTAACCAACATATAATAAAGAAATAGCTGCTGTCAGAACATGGAGAACAACTAAACCAATTACCAATAAACTACAGACATTCAGTAACTGGTGCCTGCGTAGAACTAAACCAATTACCAATAAACTACAGACATTCAGTAACTGTTGCCTGCATAGAACTGAGCGACCAAGATGGTATGCCACAATCACTAATGTCCACCTTATGGAAAGAACTAAATATCCATCGAATCAAGAGATGAGGAAAGGGTCCTGGTACTGGATAGGAACCCACAATGTGAACGAAATAGTCGGAGACCTCACAAACACATGGAGACAAGAATTAGAGACAGATGACCTATATAGGGAGGACACGGAGGGAGCAAAAGGAGACAACGAAAGATGGGGCAGCTCGGTGTGAGTTGGTTGAGGACATGTCCCAATGGGAGATAACGGGCAAAAGAAGAAAAACTGTTAGTATAACCAGTCTTTTCTCTGGAACCCATGTGGCTAAGCAGAAAAATACCTAAAAACACAGAGAAGAGATTAAGAGATAGTGATATGGGGAGGTAACATAGGAAAAGTAGTAGTCACTGCTGGGCAGTCTTTATACAAACTCTACTTCTTATATCCTTCATGACATCTTTACCCCTTGTGTCTCTTTTGTAACCTACTGAATAAAACCAAAATCTCTTAATACAAACTGCCATTTGAGGATACAGTGGATATTAATAATGAATATTAATACAGGACAATATTACAAGGAAAAAAAATCAACCATTTAACGCATGTGTGTATTGGTATCATTACTTCAACAAAGCTGCACATGAATATTCTAAACAGACATGTTAACACAAGGTTAAACATTCTCCACACAGCTGCCAAATCTGCCAGGGAAAATGCAGGGTGAGTGATGCAAGGGCATATTAATGGTAATGTTATTTTGATCACAACCGGTAATTTCACTGAGGAAATACCAACACTGTCTTTGGATAATGCACTTGGGCATATTTGACAGTGGGCGAAATATAACACTGCAAGTGGAAGTCATTTCTCTACCTGTTTACAACATAGGGTAGATAATCCTTCAATTGCACATCCATTTTAAATGTATGTTAACATAACTTCTACTCAACAAATAATCTTTGCCTGTTCATTCCATAGGAGGTAGATAAAAACTACTCATGAATGACACATTAAATGTTCTCATATGAACACTGAGGACTTGGAAAAGTGTACAACTCACTACTTTCTTTACCTGGGGGTACTTCAAGCTGTTTTTTTTCTTTCAAATGACAATTCAATTTGTGCAGTATATCACAAAGTAGACAAACTATCACTGAAATAAGTAATCTGATGATGATAACATTACTAAATGTAATGAAACCTCCATTGTACTCACTAAACTGTTACCTATGACCAACAATGAGATATAATTCAAACACCTTTGTGTGATTATTTAAAATGTGGTATATGTGCTCTTCATCTACCCTGGAAAACAGAAGATCTGCTCTTGGTATAACAATTACCACTGAAAGCAGTTGTACGTATTACCCATTCAGGTTCTCTGAAGTCTGCTATCAAAATGAAGTAATACTGCAGGAAATGCAATACTGCTTCATAAGCTATGCTGTCACTACACTGTCTACACAAGCAATGCTATTCCTAATGTTAACGGTGAATTAACCCTTAGATACTCCATTGATATGTAGTCTAGACATCTAGATGCAATTACCTTTCAAATCTTCCAAATGAGCTCCCCTGATAGCAGCACTAGTTTGTTTCATCCAGGTACAAATGTACCACTTATTGGGGATATTTTGAAGAATATAAAACACTGGACTTAAAAACTAAGAAATCTTTTAATAAATGACTGCACAGACAAAACAAACTAAACACAGTCATGAACTGAATGAATTAAAAACCCTGTGAAAGATTGCAGGTTTTTTTTCATTATTATAATTTGAAAACTCAAATATAAACTTTAGTATAAGCCACAACTATAAACTTGTTTTGACTATTTTTTCCTACCCATGATGTTCATCAATACAATGTGCTAACATAGAAAAATAATTCACATATAAAGACAATAATATACATGCTTTGCATTTAGCTTGCATTAGATTCACACAACTGCTCTTCACAATGAAAAGTTTATTGATGCATATACTAAAATACACTTTGAATACAGCTGTTGTCATAATGAGTTTTATTTATGCATATATAAAATACACTTTGAATAGAGATGATGTATTGAAAAGTTTATTAATGCATATACTAAAATACACATTGAATAGAGCTGTGGAAAATTGATAAAATGTATTTTTACAATCTATTTTAAAAACAAAAAGCAATTCACTGAACACATCTCCGAGCTGATTTTCACCATGTCGAGATGACTCCATTCTAAAACAAATGCTTTAAATTTGGAAGATACAACCGATAAAACAAATAACCATAAAAGTACAACAACACAACTGATCTTTAAACAAACACACAAACTGTGCCTTATGATATTTGTTTGGAGTACACTGCAACAATTCACATTACAGATTATTTTATATTGTCTAGTATTTTAATTAAAACTTCTGTGTTTAAAATATTCCAGCAACTGGCATCTAAAAGGCAAATGAACTTTTGAAGCCCCGAACTTGAAGCCCCATGTGGCGATGTAGGATTACATGACACGGCACTTGTCTTTGTCTTGAGCCTGTGTGAGGCAGAAAATAATTGATAGTCACCAGTGATCTAGGAAGCATAGCTTCAACGTGACCTTCAATAAGCTTAACAACAAATAGAATGCACATAAGAATACTGTTTATTGTTTACCAAATACCTAACAACTGTCCAGCTTTAGTTTACATTCACGAGTCACTGCAAACATTACCTATCACTAACTTCACACAATGCACATATAATATACTGAACAATTTATTGCCCAGCATATTTCACTGCATCTCATCAGGTGCATGCTAGCAAAAAAAGTTCTTCTTTGCGTTCATCCGGAGCGTTTTTTCAGATGTGATTGCGGTGTGTCTCGTCAGGCACCCTTGGGTCGAACCCTTAGGTCAACACATCCGACTTTTAGCGTGCATTTTTGACCAGGTTAGCATTCCTGGGAGACTCTCACTTTTGTGGTACCGTCCACCTCCCAGCTGGTCAAGTTGGAACAGTCGAAGACTGCACGTTCATCCCTCAAATGAAGGCAGAGACAGTCCATAGCATTTTCCGCCATCCTGGGCAGCTTCCATAATTGCAGAGCCGACACATAACGCTCTGATGCTGGGCTCACCGAGGGAATCGTCACGTCCTGCTCATGGCTACTTTAATTCCTCACTTCAATATATTGGGCATTTCGTTCGCCCCGGGCCATTCCCACACAAATCGGACAGGTCTGCAGACTGTATCCACTCAGCGAGTTTTCGGTCATGTGCTTGTCCTTGTGCCCGTCAGAGCTGTTCCAGGCACGGCGGACATTCGGAAAAACTACCTAGTCAGAGCTGTTCAGAACACGAACGGCATTCGGAAACTAGGTAGTCAGAGCTGTTCCTAGCACGAGAGACATTCGGACGAGACATTTCACTCGGACGTAAATGCGTAGTGTCAATTTTTAGTTTGCCACCCGTAGGACGGCACTTCCGGCTTCGGCTGGCATTTTTTAATGAGGTTAGCCTTCCTCGGGCAAAAAAAAAAAGTTCAACATATGCCATTTACATTGCTGTAAAATGCCATACTAGTGAGGCTATCAAATTGCATGTTATTCCCCTGGGATTTTAAAATGTTAGAATGAAATAGAATAGATCACCAGAGTCATACATGAAATCAGCAGTGTGAACTATTGACAACTCATTCAAACAGATCAACTATAGTGCGTTCACATTTGTTCGCCTCCATATAAAAATCCATAACTCAGTAACCAGCTGAGGGAAACATGAGATTTAGCATTATAACCTTATCATCATGTCCACCCAACAAAACAATTTTTGTTCTGGAGATTGTACAGCAGATTTCAATGTTTGTTTATATGCGGTATATAATTTACGGGTCAGAGATTAAGTTCATAATTTGTAATGTATTACACCGTAGCCAGACAATCAGCGTTCAATGTTGAATATCCTGCGTGTTTCACGGGATTGGCCTTATGCCAAGAACCCCGCGCTGTTTAAAATGGCAGTCTTCAGGTGTCGTCAAAATGTGGGTTATTTCATGAAACCTGATTATTTTTTTTTTAAATCTTACCACTTATGGCTAACATTGAAATGTGTGAATATTTTTCAATGGGATTGAATGCGAAATTGTGTACACTTCAAAGCATCGCTATGAAGTTGTACACATATTTTTGTCAAGAAGCTGATCGCAGGAAAATGTTTTATGCTATTA
This sequence comes from Cepaea nemoralis, assembly GCA_014155875.1. Taxonomy (NCBI): domain Eukaryota; kingdom Metazoa; phylum Mollusca; class Gastropoda; order Stylommatophora; family Helicidae; genus Cepaea; species Cepaea nemoralis. The sequence continues at coordinate 129,460 of JACEFZ010016145.1, forward strand.
CAAATTCCGAAAATAGAACAGTGCATGCATCGGGTGTGAGTAAACGGTCATTTCGTTGATGGGTGCAAGAATCTGGAATTAAACCACCACGCAATAACCAAACGGTAGGTAGAAAGGTTATTGTAGACAGCTTTGACAAGGATTTCATAAGGCGAGCTATTATAAAAAATGCTTTAAAAAGTCACTTAAAAGTCGACAGGGCGACTTCATTGCACAGGGTTCTATACCATATGGCTCGGTCTCTTTCCGCAATGCGGAAAGCATCACACAAAGCACGAACTCCGCAGCTCTAGCGACGACCCACAGGAAGTCTCCGAAAAATTTAACTCGTGAACTGAAGGGTGCGGCCCAGAATCGAACCCACAACCTTTGGAGCCCGAGTCAAAAGGCTTGACCACTTCGCCACGGAGACTCCTGAAATTATAAAAATTTAGGATTTTATATCCAGGATTATCCAGCATTATAAAAATGCTGGATGCCAAAGAAACAGTGACTGTAAGAAAACTTAGGGTTTGGTTGAGAAAGAACAATAACATACAGCTATCCAAAACAACTTTGTGGAAAATTATGAGGACATTATCTTCACTTTTAGAAAGTATAAGGGAGGTATAAATATTCTTTGCGAGCAGCCGCATTTAGGAGCCATGAGAAGCAGATACCTACGTGAAATAAGGGAAATGCGCAAAGAAAATTATGGCATAGTGTATTTGGATGAAATGTGGATCAATGCGCACCACACAAGTGATAAGGAATGACAATCAGTGGATGGACAGATAAAGCGATATGTGCCCAGTAGTATAGGACAGCTTTTGGTCATGGCCCATGCTGGTAATAAGCATAATGGCTTACAACAGAATGCTGGGCTCATGTTCGTATCAAAGCATGCAGACAATACGGATTATCATAATAAGATGAATGGTAATGTATTTAGAGATTGGCTCGAGAATACTGTGCTTCCATCCCTAGATAGACCGTCGTGTCCAATTATGGACAATGCATGATAGCAATGTTGTTGCCCAAGAAGACAAAATACCTACAGCATTGAGCACAAAGGGAGCAATAAAGATATGGTTCCGAATGGAAAACATACCATTTCCAGAAAGGTATTTCTAGCTAGAATTGTTGTCCCTTGTAAAACAGACGCCAAAAAGCAAGAAATATCAAATCGACAAGTTGATAGAAGAGCACCGTCATGGGTGCTTGAGACTTCCGCCGTACCACTCTCATTTTAACCCTATAGAACTTGTGTGGGCTAAAATTAAAGGACAGGTGGCAGCTGACAATACTATATTCAAATTGTCTGACGTCATGATGCTAATCCAGTCCGCGCTATTAAATATTGATAAAAGTTACTGGGAAAATGTGAGGACCATGCATTGAAAGAGGAAGAGGACTATTGGAGAAAGGATGGATTGAATTTTATGCAACCAAGAGCCGTCATCAACCTACTGGAATCGTCCGACACAGATTAAGGTCTGAGCAGATCGCAGACCTTAATCCGCGTGCACGCTTACTGGGATATTTTGCTCCAACTATTCAGACAAATTGCAGGCCCTAAACATTACAGCAGCAGAAAATGTCAATGCCAACAGTTTGCATTCCATAGTGATGAATTTTCAATTTCGCAAGCCCTCAGCGGTGACAAACAACTGGTATTGAAAAAAAAAACACGGACACACTAAACGCATTGAATACCAACAGAAGAGTAATATTGCGGTGGAAACTGACACATTGTGGCATAACAAGAAACGTGAGAGCAAACACGTCAAATTTGGGGACAACACACGTGCATACGAATCAATCTATAAACACCAATGAAAAGAGGACAAACATCTTGGTCGTTAAGAAGAAAGCCCACTACAGAGACAATGACAACTATTTTCATAGTGCAAAACAGGTAATCATGTTCCGTCTCTGAACAGTAAACAGCAGAGTAGACAATCTTTCACGAAGACTCAAAGCGGGTCTGTCACCCATGTGTACGTGTTAACAAACTACACAGACAGCTGAACAGATCATTAAAAATGGACACATGACTAAATTGCGGTATCATTTCTGGTCTCTCCATACGCACATTAACGCACAGCTATTTGGAAGCTTTCACGAACTCCATATAAAAAGCTAAATGCATCCTGGTAACATGAATACTTGTGTACAATTATTGACCAGTAGCTGAAGAAACCAGAAGGAAATGAAAAATAAGGTAAGAAATATATTCCTTCTGCTTTCCTGTCAATGTACACATTATTTACCCCATGCCTCTGGAAATTCTCTGTCTTTACTAAAATTACACATTGCACCCCTCTCGGGAGACTCCGTGGTGAAGTGGTCAAGCCGACTCAGGCTGTATGTTCGCTTCCTTCATTTCACGGCTGCATTTTTTCTGAGACACGAGGGTCATCGCTGGAGCTATGGAGTTTGTGCCTTGTGCGATGTTTTCCGCCCTGCAGAAAGAGACTGGGTCATATGGGATAAAAACCCGATGCAATGCAGTCGACCCTGTCGACTTTTAAGCTACTTTTTTATTGCACCCACTCCCATACGAATCTGGCTACGCCTTGTACTTGTGTCCTTACCAGAAATAACGTGGTTTACTGTAAGATTAGTTTGTTAGCGTGAATTCACTACATTTTCTCGAAATCATCAAAGAAACGTCGCCGCTTTCGATGATTTTAAGTTCCTTTTGGACCTATCAAAGACATATTCCTTGGGTAGGGGTAAATATAAGATGGCAGGAAAAATTTCATAACGATGCAACTGACAGTTTTCAAAATAATTGATCGTGAATGACGGCATTAATTTCCGGATAGACTATAGCAGCAGTACATACTGGAAACTAGATCACCAGAGTCATACATGAAATCAGCAGTGTGAACTATTGACAAATCATTTAAACAGATCAACTAGCAGCAGATAATACTGGGAACTAGATCAAAGAGCTACTGGAGGCCAACGTGGCTGAATAAATAACAGTGCTTGCTCTTACACTTCCAGTGTGCTGATGCCCACTGTAACGGGTGCAACCCCTACATTGGGCAGCCTGGACTAAAATGTTGACTTCTCGTCTTTGACTTGGGGGTGTAAATTACAAGTACCTCAGAAGTGGGACTGGGTTCACCTGATGGCATGGGACACTGGTAATAGGGAAAGTGAGTCCAGTGATCTTCCCAGTAGTGGCAAGTACTAGAAGTAGTAGTGGCAAGTACTAGAAGTAGTAGTGGCAAGTACTAGAAGTAGTAGTGGCAAGTACTAGAAGTAGTAGTGGCAAGTACTGGAGGTAGTAGTGGCAAGTACTAGAGGTAGTAGTGGCAAGTACTAGAAGTAGTAGTGGCAAGTACTGGAGGTAGTAGTGGCAAGTACTGGAGGTAGTAGTGGCAAGTACTAGAAGTAGTAGTGGCAAGTACTAGAAGTAGTAGTGGCAAGTACTAGAAGTAGTAGTGGCAAGTACTAGAAGTAGTAGTGGCAAGTACTAGAAGTAGTAGTGGCAAGTACTAGAAGTAGTAGTGGCAAGTACTAGAAGTAGTAGTGGCAAGTACTGGAGGTAGTAGTGGCAAGTACTAGAAGTAGTAGTGGCAAGTACTAGAAGTAGTAGTGGCAAGTACTAGAAGTAGTAGTGGCAAGTACTAGAAGTAGTAGTGGCAAGTTACTAGAAGTAGTATGGCAAGTACTAGAAGTAGTAGTGGCAAGTACTAGAAGTAGTAGTGGCAAGTACTAGAATTAGTAGTGGCAAGTACTAGAAGTAGTAGTGGCAAGTACTGGAGGTAGTAGTGGCAAGTACTAGAAGTAGTAGTGCAAGTACTAGAAGTAGTAGGGCAAGTACTGGAGGTAGTAGTGGCAAGTACTAGAAGTAGTAGTGGTACGTACTGGAGGTAGAAGTGGCAAGTACTAGAAGTAGTAGTGCGTAAGTACTGGAGGTAGTAGTGGCAAGTACTAGAAGTAGTAGTGGCAAGTACGGAGGTAGTAGTGGCAAGTACTAGAAGTAGTAGTGGCAAGTACTAGAAGTAGTAGTGGCAAGTACTAGAAGTAGTAGTGGTAAGTACTGGAGGTAGTAGTGGCAAGTACTAGAAGTAGTAGTGGTAAGTACTGGAGGTAGTAGTGGCAAGTACTAGAAGTAGTAGTGGCAAGTACTGGAGGTAGTAGTGGCAAGTACTAGAAGTAGTAGTGGTAAGTACTAGAAGTAGTAGTGGCAAGTACTAGAAGTAGTAGTGGCAAGTACTGGAGGTAGTAGTGGCAAGTACTGGAGGTAGTAGTGGCAAGTACTAGAAGTAGTAGTGGTAAGTACTAGAAGTAGTAGTGGCAAGTACTAGAAGTAGTAGTGGCAAGTACTGGAGGTAGTAGTGGCAAGTACTAGAAGTAGTAGTGGCAAGTACTAGAAGTAGTAGTGGCAAGTACTAGAAGTAGTAGTGGTAAGTACTGGAGGTAGTAGTGGCAAGTACTAGAAGTAGTAGTGGTAAGTACTGGAGGTAGTAGTGGCAAGTACTAGAAGTAGTAGTGGCAAGTACTGGAAGTAGTAGTGGCAAGTACTAGAAGTAGTAGTGGCAAGTACTAGAAGTAGTAGTGGCAAGTACTAGAAGTAGTAGTGGCAAGTACTAGAAGTAGTAGTGGCAAGTACTGGAGGTAGTAGTGGCAAGTACTAGAAGTAGTAGTGGTAAGTACTGGAGGTAGTAGTGGCAAGTACTAGAAGTAGTAGTGGCAAGTACTGGAGGTAGTAGTGGCAAGTACTAGAAGTAGTAGTGGCAAGTACTAGAAGTAGTAGTGGCAAGTACTAGAAGTAGTAGTGGCAAGTACTAGAAGTAGTAGTGGAAAGTACTAGAAGTAGTAGTGGTAAGTACTGGAGGTAGTAGTGGCAAGTACTGGAAGTAGTAGTGGCAAGTACTAGAAGTAGTAGTGGTAAGTACTGGAGGTAGTAGTGGCAAGTACTAGAAGTAGTAGTGGCAAGTACTGGAGGTAGTAGTGGCAAGTACTAGAAGTAGTAGTGGCAAGTACTAGAAGTAGTAGTGGCAAGTACTAGAAGTAGTAGTGGCAAGTACTGGAGGTAGTAGTGGCAAGTACTGGAGGTAGTAGTGGCAAGTACTGGAGGTAGTAGTGGCAAGTACTGGAGGTAGTAGTGGCAAGTACTAGAGGTAGTAATATAGTAATACAGGTAGTATATAGTAATACAGAATGAAGCAATGCGCATTATTCTTGGATGTACAAGAGATACAGCATGCAGGGCGATGCGCTACCTTCTTGATTTTCCAACCATTGAAGAGAGAATACAAGTTTGCAGGGCACGCGCCTACCTCAGAATTAACGCAAACACACAACACCCACTGCATAGTGAAATTAGGACGGTGAAGGGCAGCAGGTTAAAAAGAGGACGGTCGTGGATGGGTCAAGCCGAAGACATTCTTCAACAGGTGTGTTCACTTGAGGACTTAGAACCTGGCGAGGAGTGGGTGCAAGTGCCAACAGACTTCTGCACATCCTTTTCAGTTTGCATCCAACTAGATAGAAAATGCAGACAAGAAAATCCGGCTGCTGTTGAGGCTGAAGTACAAGCGTTGATTTTCGAGAATTCGCTAGACGGTGACGCGGTCATCTACACAGATGGGTCGGTCGTCCGACATGTGAGAAGCTCATGGGCCTTTACAGCTCGGGCCGGAGGGAGAATTGTGAAGGAGGACTCTGGTGCTTTCACTGAAACCACAAGTAGCCTGACCATGGAAGTCATGGCAGTAAGTAAAGCAATAACATGGCTCGAGACACAGACATTCACTAGGGCTTGTTTCCTTAGCGACTCAATGAACATGATCAAGAGGATAGAGGAGGGGTCGATCCGAAGAGAGTGGTTGCTGCCTCTGAAGCGGTCTAGGCTGGCAAAGATTAGTTTCATCTTCGTGCCAGGTCATGCGGGAGTACAAGGAAATGAGCGGGCTGACAAGCTCGCAGGTGAGGCTACTGTGGAGGGCGGACGCGCCATGGACCAGGCTGACATTCTGAATGCTCTACGAGAAGTGAGACTTTTGCGAGAACCAAGTGATGACTGGGAATCTACAACAATGGCCAGACTGCGGGAGCAGCAAATTAAAAGAGGGGTGGCCAAACAAGAACACTACGCAGGAAGCCAAAGAAGATTGATAAACCAACACAGAACTGGCGTCGTTAGCCGCTACACGCTGCGGGATTTGCTGAGGAGGGGATCCGAGCACTTATGGACTGAATGGTTCGATGTGCAACGAGGATGATCTGTCGACTAACTAACTAACTAACTAGAGGTAGTAGTGGCAAGTACTGGAGGTAGTAGTGGCAAGTACTAGAAGTAGTAGTGGCAAGTACTAGAAGTAGTAGTGGCAAGTACTAGAAGTAGTAGTGGCAAGTACTAGAAGTAGTAGTGGCAAGTACTAGAAGTAGTAGTGGCAAGTACTAGAAGTAGTAGCGCATGTATGGGCCATACTGCTGGTGTCAAAGTGCAACAACAAAAAAAATCAATCATTATTACAGATGTAAAAATTAGAATAAAATAAATGCAACAATAATAGGACAAGTCTCCCCGGGAAGGTTAACCCGGTCAACAAATGCCCGCAGAAGTCGGATGTGTCGGCCTAACGGCGCAAGAACGCAGCTATGCTGTAAACAGGCACAACGCAATCACATCCGGAAAAAAACTCCGGATGAACGCAGAAGAAGAAGAAGAAGTCTAATCAGTAATAATAAAACTAGACAATCAAAAACTACAAACCTCTCCTGATTCTGTCTCATCTCTGGGTCCTGACCGTCTCTGACTGTAGGAAGACACACTCTTGATGTTTTTGGTCATCACGCAGATAGCTGCCTCCTGTTGGTTGAAAGTTATTGAATTACATGGGCTGAATTGAACACCTTCCCCTAATAAATTAACATAATTATTTATTTTTATTTGCAACTAGTGTGAATCAGTGGCTAATATTTCCTTATATTTAAACAAAAAAGGCACAAAAAGTCTGTTGTCTTTGAATTTACAATGGAAAACTACTGTTTTGATTTTCTAATATAATGTGACATCACAATAAAAAAAAATTATAGCAATCGTTTAGTACGACTATTCCTTCAAATGATAATGATTACCTGGATTCTTACCGGTACCTAAAGTGTGGCACTAAAATGAAGAAAAATGCTTACACTTGGCCTACTAGTTAGTGGTGGCACATGCATAAAATGTACATACAGAAGAACAGTTATCAGTGTTTAGCAAATGGTAGTCACAAACAATATTCACAAAGTATATACTTAAAAATACACCAGGACGCATTATTGCTATACAAATTGTACAAGAAATGGAATGGAGTGTGCTATAAATAATGTCTATTACAAGAGTAAAACCAGTTAAACACATGGAGAGAAGAATCAGAGACAGAAATGATTAAATTAGGAACTATTTGGCAGGAAGTACAATAGTCAACAAAATAATGGAATAGGCATGAAATTGAGAAAGATCTATGCTGTTGGGGACTAAATATATTTATGAAATCAAGAATCAACTAGACCACTCTCAGGACATTCCCACACATGCTTCATCCCCTTCTTCAGCAGCCAAGAGTTCTCTTACTGACAATACCATTGGCACTCTGAATGAACATACACCTGGTCTTCCAGACCTTTTAACCCACTAGTGAATCTGTCTCTCCAGACATGTGTCATTTGTCTGTTTGTTTTGCTACACTGTCCACTCCACAGAGAGCCTTCACAACATTAGCCTGATCATAATCTAGCTCATCGCCCAAAGAAGGAGTCAGTCTATCAGCTCGTTCATTTCCCCGCACACCTGCATGCCCTGGGCAGAAAACCCTTGTTAAATACCTTCGTCTTTGTGAGCAATGTAAGTCACTCTAGACAGAACACACCAGTTTCTATTTTACATAGCATTGTTTGCTGGTCTGTCATAAAACAACACACGTTCTGTACTGCTTTCCAGCCACTTGAACGCCGCCATTACAGCCTCCGCCATCATGCTGGAAGTCTTATATACCAGACTCCTTTATACACAGCGTCCCTTAACCTTTGCAAGAAGCCCCACTCACTCCCTTTCCCTCAGACCACACATCTATTTGCATAGACATGAGTTGTTTCTCATCAGCTGTTGCATTGATAAACCCCATCCCTGGTCCATGCCCAACATGCTTGGTCCATCGAGACTATGACTCTGTGCAAGACTTCCTTACCGTTGGTGACATCACAGCCCATTCCTTTTCCAACACTATCTAACCAATTTTACAGAGATGTCTAATTGTCTCTTCAGCCTGTGCCACCCATGAACTCTCTCTATTGGGGGGTAAATGAAATGTTTGTGGTAGAAGATGAATTATGCAGCAAAAGCATGTGGCGGTGGATGACCTTTACGTGACAAACTCAATGACACTAATGATAATTCTATTGAATTCTAAATAAAGATAACATTCACGCACATTTACCAGTCTTCAGGTTAAAGGGACAAACATCTAGAGGGAAATATCTCATAGAAATAATGATGCAGGCAAAATAAATCACAGAAATCATCAGAGAGAAATGTCTGGCTTGGGTGAAGGATGTTTATACCTTTTCTTCTTGGTCCAGGAGCTCTGTTGTCATGTCCGCACTCACAAACCACTTTTTACCTCTCAACACCAGGTCATGGGGAGGACTGTGAGTCTGTTCAGAATCAGAGCTCCATAGCTGGTAACAGAAAAATTAAATAAAATAGTATTAGCATACAGTTTTGACATTTGCTACATTTACAATGAACGACTGACACTGACTCTCTCTCTCTCTGTATGAAAGAAAGAAAAGGAGAAGAGAGAGAGTGCATGTGTATATGCTTGTAACCAAAATCTTAACTGTCACAAAATATTTGCAATTCTAAACTGCCTTATAATTGATGCTGAAGAAAACAATCAATTTAAATAGGTTACTTCCATTTTGTCTAATGAATACAACCAACTCCTAACAAAACCTACCGTAACAGACTGTCCGGCTTTGATAATGTTCTTTGCGAACTTGTGTCTAGTTTCATTCTCTCCAGCAACATGTTTGACTTGCCAATGGTTCAGGGGGATATCCTGCATTTTTAATTAGAAGAAACAATGAAATGTGATGAGAATAAGAGTACCTCATGTTTTAACAGCTAAAAAAAGGTTTATGAATACTGCAACAGACGGTTATCAGCACCAGTGGAAAATGCCTCATCGAATTAAATAGTAATACAAGTAAAATATTTGTTAAACTGCTGTAAATATACCTTGATATCAGCATTTTCCTGCTTGCTTATAAAATCTCCAATGAAGTTTGGTGACATTATTGTCAGCCCAGCATGTTTTGCTATTCTTTCTCTATTCAAAACCCCATCACCTATGTCCTAAAGGAATAATATAACGATTTGCTGGCAGTCAAGGTCTTCCAATCCTCAATATCTTCAGTAACACAGAACCTTGTTACATCCTTTATCCACTAGAGTATAAGTCCTTCAACAACTCACTGTAAGCTTTCCTATCCTTAGCTATCCCATGCAGATCAATCAATACCCTCCCCATATTAATTATTTTTATCTTTTCTTCTCTTATCCATGTTTTAGGTCATCCTCTATCGCATTTGCCCTGTGGGTTAGAAAGAAATTCTAGTTATACTATTCTCAGAAATTAACACAGATCCACCAGCCAGGAAAGCTCACAACTAAAATGGTTTAAAGAGCTGGAGCTGTCACAGACCTCATTTTCCAAGAAGTTACAGAAGGATGCAGAACGCAGGCAAGAACGGTTATAATCAGATAAGGGATAAAATCCATACCTTATCAGTAGTGTTGGATCAGTTTAATGTATTTCCCATCTGTGTCGACGTCTGATATCTCAATACCACAAGATGATGTGGCAGAGCGGCTGAAACCTGAAGAAGAACTGCGCTGGCTGTACTCCTCCACTGCCTGGCCAATATCCACACGTCGCCTCTTCTTACCGCTACTTGTGTAGTAGTAGTAGTTGATCTTTCAGATCCAGATATGTTTCAGTCTGGAATGCAATCAATGTCAAGATATTGTGATGTCTTTGTTTTTAAACTAGCATGTATTACATTATCCATCTATTGTCAATCAATCAATCATGTGCCATGCCGAAAAGCGTGGGCGGTCATGACTCGCCATTTCACTCGATCACCAGAGTCGTGGATCAGCTCAGTGTTCCTGTCTCGTCCATGCCATGTGGCCAAGCCATCCAGATATTTTCCTCTCGGTCTTCCTCTTGGTCTGTTCCCCTCGATCTTGCCAGTTGTCACTAAGTTCTCCAATCCATTTCTTCTCATAACATGTCCAAAAAATGTTGACTGTCTACGTCTAATTTCTCTAATCAATCTACAATTTTCATTGTCCAAGTTTCACATCCATACAAAAGAACAGGCTCTATGTATCCCCTCAACACTCTTTCTTGTTTCAATTGACATCTTTTTATTGGTCAGAATGTTTTTCATCTTGCTAAAGGCTACTTTCGCCATGGCGATTCTTGTTCTAATCTCTTCAAGGCATCTCCCATCAGATGTTATGATTGTTCCGAGATAATTGTACCGATTCACTTTTTGAAGAATATCCCCATTTACTTGTATATTACATTGTGGTACTTCGTTCTTCCTAGTGATGACCATAACCCGAGTCTTCTTACAATTTAATTCCAACCCCAGCTGCTCATTGTGGACAACAACCGCGTCTACTAATTGTTGCAGATCCTGTGCATTGTCTGCAATCAATACTGTATCATCTGCATATTTAATGTTATTTATGTTTCGTCCTCCAATGCTGATTCCATTTATGTCTTCTACATTTCTGAAAATATTTTCACTGTATAGGGAAAAAAGATCTAGAGACATTACACATCCCCGCCTAACACCTCTCTTAATAGGTTGATATTGTCCCACTTCATTATCAATCCTTATGGCAGCTTGTTGCCATCTATTGTATGCTTATCATAACCTCTCTCTCTCGTGTAAAACAATAACACAATGTTCTAATTAAGTAAGTAAAGAACCCTTTTATACGCCGTAGGCTCATTTTACATTTCGTGACAGATCCACATTCTATAGACCAATTGGCACTCCAGGAGTGATGTCAGTAGCATGCCAGCCTTCTTGACTCTCCATGGCATTTTCTAGTACCCATCATAGAGTGGTCTCACATGTTCTGAATTGCAGAATATTAATTTTGCCACTGGCTATATCTGTTGTACTGCTATTCCTAACTGAAATATTTTCTGGAGTTCTCGTGATTATTTTTTTAAAGAAGTACTTACCTAGTTTCTTCCGATTGTAGAAGTTTGTTGTATGCTTCAATCTCTCTGTCCAGTTTAATCTTGATCTCCAGCAAGTTTGCATATTCCACCTCAAGATCTTCAAGCTGAACTCGGAGGGTAGTTATCTCCTCATCACGCTGCTGTAGCCTGCTGCGGAAATCGTCACGTTCACGAGCAAGCTGCTTTTCAAGGTCTCGAATGCGAGCCTCATAGCCACCATACTGCATATATATAAATATATCATCTGTTAAACATAAATTTCACTATGGCAGAATCAGGTATTTAGCACACTCCATTATTAATAATCCATTGAGTGCTTACACAGGTTAATTATCCTTTCAGCTACAATGAAGTTCAGATGAATCAGCACCCTGTTCAATGTTTTTTGTTGCTGAAAAACACAGCATTCTAAGCATACTGAAAGAACAAACTAAATAAAACTTACAAATCAGCTGCATGTCCGCATGGCTAAGAACGCGTGTTCTTAAACACCAGTTGTGCTGATGCAGAAGTTCAGCGGTTCAACCCCTACACCGGACAGCTGGACTAAAATGTTTGACCTGTCGTCCTTGACTTGGGTACATAAATTACAAGTACCTCTGAAGTCGGTGTGGGTTTGCCTGATAGGCGAGGGACACTGTTAATAGGGAAAGCTAATCCACACGCAAAATTCAATCTGGCACTACTGTAGATAGTGTTATGGACTACGCTTGAATTCAAAGCGAGTGAGCGCAAAATAAAAATCAACCCCATATTTTTGTTAATGGATCACTACCAAAGTTGGAATAGTAAAGTTTCTAGGTATGTTATGAATTACTGCTTGCAAAAGCGTTATATCATGTATTTGTTATTTGCTTATTTGTGCAACACTTTAGATTTAAGAGTATTTATCCTTCCATTAATACTTTTATTCACCAAATATGTAATTAACTGCATTATCTGCTAACCTTTGGTTGGATGCTAAAAGCTAAACCATAGGGTAAGCACCTAAAGAAAACCCCAATGTAGAATATTTAAAGAGCTTTGGTGCAAGCTTACAAAACGGATAGCATTAGCCTGACTCCGATGATCCAACCTAAAACTTCCAAACCCAAAGTAAACAATACAAATATAAGTAAGAGCATTAGCTAACAAGTTGATACAGATAGTTACACTGGGCATAATGAAAGAGCAAAGCACCGAACTGAACTCATCACTTTATATTGTATATGTGAACTACAAAAATGGCCATAGATATCACTGATAAGGAATCCCTTTGGAAACATGAGACATTAAGGAATACCACAGAAAGTCACTAACTTTGTAGTGGCAACATATAGTGACATGAAGGGCAGGGTCCTCCAAGAGAGGCAACTAACACAGGCATTCGAGAAAAGAACAGGAGTTAGGCAAGGGATGTTTCTTGTTACCCTTAATACTCTTACTGATTCTAGACTGGATAATGAAGACAAGCACTGCCAGAAATGGAATCCAATGGACTTCCCTGACAAAACAGGCTCAATGATCTTAACTATGCTAACAACACTGCTCTCCTGTCTCCCACGAAATCAGATGCAGGATAAATTAAGAATACTAGATGGAAGGTCACAACAACTAGGTCTAAAAATGCATATAGGACAGACACAGATAATGAGAATACAATACATTAAGCAAATGATAACCTAATCTCACTTGGAGAAACCTCACTTCAAGAGGCAGAATCAGACACTTACGTAGCAATACAGACAAAGTAGGTGAACAAGGTAAAGATAGAATAAGAATACTGAAGGCTACAGGTCCTTTTTCTAGCACTAGGAAATTTGTAGGCATCAAAAGAAATTAAACTAAGCACAAAACTTAGAATATTCATTTTTAAAATATGACAAAAACAATTACAAATAAACTACAAATATTCACAAATTGTTTCCTGTGCAATGCAAAGTAGAAGGGATAAAATGTAATGACAAAATCACCCATGTGGAGTTCGTGGACAGGAATTAGACAAACACCAAGGAACTAAGAGGTAAAGAAATGATGTTGCCATTGGATCTAGCAACGGCAACCAGAGAAGGGAACTGAAACATTAAGGTCTTAACTCAGCACAACAGTGTGAAAGAGCAGATCTTTCTCTCATCACATGTGCACTTTAAGCCATACACACAGGACACAAAGTAGTGCAACAAATATTTTGTGGAACTCTAGCTGTGTCTAAGCTGTGCAGATTGTAACAGAGACTAAGTGGCTAACTGAAAGAAGCTAGCTTTTGCTTGGCCCAATCCTCAAGATGTCATGAGAAGGCAAGAGATCATAATGCATCACGCTTATGACATCTACACTTTTAACTAAATATCTCACCCACACTCTCTCACACACCAACCGCCACCACGAAAAACATTCTGCTGGAAATGAATTTTTAGGGCATTTAAAATGTTTAACATGCTGAAGATGAAAACACCAACCTCTGATTTGAGTCTGTTCAGTTCTGACTGAAGATCATCAATGGCCTTCCTAGCTAGAGTCAGCTCTTCCCATGCAGTGCTGGAGGAAGAAGTACTTCTAGCTGCTTGTGCTCTTAGATCTTCAATCTATCAAAAAAGTAACATAAAAATAAACAATCATCATTTATTGATAAAAACTACTACTCATTTGTTTTACATCCTGCAGAAAACAAGTTTCAGATCCCATTTGCTGAAAAATTAAATAAATATAGAAACACTAGTTATACACATCTTATAAACATGAAATTCAATACAAAGTAAGATATCTGAGAAAACAAGAACTATAGCACAATTTATGGTCAGTCTCTAATAAGTCCAAGGTCATGCAAGTTAGTAGATGAGATGAATATGGAACCAAATGTTTTTTTACCAGATAGCCACATTGTGCATAATATTAGAACAAAGCATTGAAATGAATTTGCAGCTTTATAATGCACTTGCAGGCAATGAAAAGACCTTCAATGGCACTAACTGGGAATTTCTTTGAAAACTAATGAGGCTACTGTGGGACCTAACAGACAATCATTTAATTAAGGCCATATATTTAATTAAAAGTTCCTCACAAGAGACAACAGATACATTTAAGAAAAAGGAGTTTGGCTGTGGTGCCTTGATTATTCTTACTGACTATAGACTGGCTTACAAAGTCAAAAATAACTACCACCATAACTGGAATTTAATGGAATCTTACAGAGCTGCTTGATCATCTGGACTTCACTGATGATGTTATCCTCTAGTCCCAAACACAAAATCAAGTGCAAGATAAAGTCAACACACTTGATGGGAGGTTACAACAACTACGCTTAAATATTCATAGGGGGAAGGCAATGACAATAAATCAAGCAAATGATAACATGATCTCCAATGGTGAAATCTCACTTCCACCTCAGGTTGAATCATACACACATTTAGGCAGCAATGTAGGTATATATTGGGGAGTCAATAGAGATATTTAAACAAGAACACAACAGGAAAGAGATTGGGGAGCAGATAGAGATATTTAAACCAAAAACAACAACAGGGGAAAAGAACTTTTTTAGTACTAGGAAATTTATGGAAATCAAAAGAAATGACATTTAGTACTAAACATAATATTACAACCTACAGGCATTTATTTCATGGAGTAAACTAGCGTGTTCTCTAATATGTACTGCTGTCCTGTTCTATGTCTGATATCTGTGTATGCTACTCCATGTGGTTGTGTTGTGTACTGGTTTATATGAGCTGCTCTACACTCGTAGAACATTTTGTTTGTGCCATTGAATTCAAATTATATTAATATATTCAGTTGTTTGTAATCCTGATCATCTCCCCAGCACATCATCCTTTAGTTATTAACTGAAAGCACAAACAGGTGTTTCATCTAGTTACAGAATAATTACAATAGACAATAATTACATAGACTGCATAACCAACTACTCATTAACTTGGAGTTCCACCCTCAACCATATTTATCTAATAATGTATGTCCCATGGGCTAGTTTTCTGGAGGCAACAACTTGCTTCTCACCTTGTTCTCATACAATGTTTCCAGCTCGACTTTCACAGACTGCAAGTCATAATCATGCTGGGCCCGGATCTCACGCAGGGCATCCTGCAGCCGTGCTTCATATTCATGCTCAATCCTGCCATCCACCTCCTCAATATGAGTAGTAGTTCGGATGCGAGATTCTTCCAATTCCTGAAAACATGAACAACAAGAATTAAATACTGTAAACATTCTCAAGATGAATCGTCTTCAATATTTAAATTTGTTTTCTCATGCTACTTATATCTTTCCTTGACACCAGAGGCCCTGAACCAACTCACACAAAGCCCTTTGTAGGCTTGTTCATGACTGGTTGGAGTTTGCAGCTAAGGTGCAGCTATGGGATCAGTTAGCCAGTACAATGCCAAGCCTCCTTTGTCATCTCTGGCGACATGCATGGTAGGCTGCAAGTTACCTTCTTCACTTACCTTATAAGCCTCAGTAACACACACAAAAGTTTTAAAAAGAATTTTTAACATCAATATTTGATGTGCAAATATAGGCTTAGTTTAGACCTTTGTCTTTATGTCTGACTCCATTCACTCAACACTGTTAAAACCATATTCTGTTGATTTCATAACAATGACAACTGATTCATTTCTATACAAATGCATTCATTAGTTGTTTTTGTTCCTTCAGCGAGGTTTTTTTTTTTTTAATTCATTAGAGAAGAATAAAAATTTCTTCTGTTGATATTAATGCTATCTATTATTTTGATTGTTTTCCAATGTCAAGGAGACCAAGATTAGAAACCTACTGCTTGCTGATGTTACAACGAGCATCCAGTCAACAAGAGCTTCAGAACTTGATGTCATTTCTCCCAAGCAAGTGAGGCCTTTTCGCTGACAATAAACCTGAAGAAAACTGATGGCTTATATAATGGATACTTAGTAATGCTGGGGTTCACACAGGGTTAAATATCAATTATCTGTGGGTGTAGAGACATTTTTGCCTATCTAAACCATACATGTCAAAAAATCCCAAAATCACAGAAAAGACCAAAAATATGGGCCTGTGTCGTTAACTTATTTCTGTACAATAGTGACATTAGGACAATCTTTGTTAGTAGAAGGGCCTAAAATTAATTTATAATGCCCGTGTTGTATCCTTAGCATTTATTAGAAGAGCAAAATCTTATGCTGACTTCCTGCATATAATCAACAGTCATATTTCAAAGGCTATTCTCTATGCAGGACCGGCAAAAAGTGGGTAAACATTAGAGCACACACAACTACATTTTAAGAGTGCAAGAAAATAAAGTACTGACCATTTACATAGGGAAAAGAATTAGAGGGAGGTCTTAATAAGATGGAAAAGAGAACTATAACAATAAATAATATGGGGGGAGCTGTATGAAATAGCAAAAGACAAGAGGGAATGTGTCATGAGCTGACTGAGGGGCTATTCCCCCATTAGGGGGGGGGGGGGGGGGGGAGGGGAGAGGAGAAGGTAGAGAAGGAGACCGAATATATTTGTCTTTAAGAAAACAATGCTTTCTTTGGACTGCTTTATAGTAAGTAAAAAGTTAGTTGCATATCCTTTACAGTCAACTCTGGCATTTTTTGGCTGTTTGTGATTTCTTGGCAAGTTTAAGTTTAGTAGTTTGCCATTGTATTGTGAATAACAAGCACTCATACCATTTATGAAAACCAGCACAAGGCAGGCCAGGCCGCTTCCAAGTCATGCTAAGCTGTTTTTCATATGCAGTGTGGGATTGCAAATGGCATTCATAACCCCTTCGCTGCAGTGACAACTATATAATAAGTAAAGTACCCTTTTAAATGGGCATAAGGTGTATTGGATAAATGGTGCTAGCTCCTATATATTTACACACCAATCAACATTCAATGGGTAATCTGGTCAACAAACACCGGTCATCTATACTCCCTAGAAATTTCCTGGTACCTGTTTAAGACTAGGCTGACCTGGGAGCCCTGGTCAAATTGTAAAACTGTCAATGGAGCCCACATGGCCAGCAGATCACGGGGCAAGCACACTAGAATGACCTCTGAAACGTAACATTACATATCTTCTTCTTCATTCATCCTGAGTCTTTTCGGGCGTGATTGTGTTGTGTGTGTTTACAGCAGAGCTGCATTCTTGCACCGATAGGCCGACACATCTGACTTGTGTTGGCATTTGTTGACCGGGTTAACTTTCCCGGGAAAACATTTAATTTTACTCTAGTGAAAGACCAGACAGCTGAATAACTGTGGGGCACCAGTTTATTGGTATGTGTGTAAAAAATCATGTTCCAGCATACTGGTTTATCTGTGTGTAAACTCCTACCTCAGACATGAGGTAAGGTAACACAAAACTATGAATGACAATAAATTCAAGAAGTGTGGGCAGTTTGGTTGGAAGTAAATGAAAATGGCTGTGTCGACTACTTCATTTTCCTCATATGTCTATTTAGTGTATCTTTGCCTAGGAGCCTAGAGGTGATAATGGTTAATGGCTAGGATTCAAAAGGTTAAATAAATAACATTCCATTGTTTTTATTGTTAGCAATAACATACATTTGTCTAGTTTTTGCCACATGGATGTTAGTGGTGCTTTCAAAACTTGTGATGGTAACTGACATCCTACATCCTGATGAAATATGCAGACTATTCCGTGTATATTATACATGTAGATAACAACACAAATCAGAAGAACTACTGGGTAGATGTTTTAATGCTTGCACCTTACCTGCTCATAAACTTGACTCTTGAAGTGAAGGTCTTCCTTGAGAGTTTTCACTCGGTTCTCCAAATCAACCCTCAACAAAGTCTCCTCTTCCAGCTGCTTTTTGGCAGTAGCCAGCTGATTTTCCAACTTAGCTAAGTCAGCCTTCAGATTCTGTTGACATACAGGGCACAAATTACAACTTAGAACACTGCATTTGCAGTTAACAATAGCTGTGTTATTTTCAATATCAAAATTTTGACAGTTACACCTACATACTTCAGAAATTGATATTGTAATCAAATGTTAAATTTTCACATTCTGAAATTAAATCTCTTGAATGACTTGAATAAAACAAGGTAACAGATTAAAGTAGTTGTTCACTGTACTGATTCATAAAATGGTCCCATAGCTATACATTTTTATTTTCGCTTTTGATTATTCTAAACGATCGGTCTGT
The DNA here is from genome assembly GCA_014155875.1 of Cepaea nemoralis. Taxonomy (NCBI): domain Eukaryota; kingdom Metazoa; phylum Mollusca; class Gastropoda; order Stylommatophora; family Helicidae; genus Cepaea; species Cepaea nemoralis. The sequence goes on from JACEFZ010016145.1 coordinate 147,853, forward strand.
TCTAATCTGCTGCATGTCAGCAGTGTAATGCCTGCATGTTAACAACTTTACCAATACTAGGTTACAATGCCAAGAGTCGACAACTCAGAAGCATTTGTATATCAGCAACAATAAAGGTGAGCTAACAATCTCCCATGCTTGTAATTTGTTCCTGTGACCCAGGGTAATGCCAATTGTTTTAAAACTACTTAAGTTAGTGACAACAGTGCAATAGCTGGGCAGCATATATGTTAAAGACGTCAACGTGGCTGAAAGGACAACAGCACACTCAACTTCTGGTGCGCTGATGGCAGGCTAGGTGGTTCAACGTCCACCTGGCATCAAGTTTAACCGTTGACTTCTCATTCAGAAAGCAATGGCAAACGACTGTAAAATTGCCTAGAAAATCAACCCATGGTTGATCGCAATATCCTGCAAAGGACATGCAACATTAGATACTAAAGATGTTAAATAGTCAAGTAAATGCTAAAAACACTCAAATATGTATTATTCTTTTACATACTGTTATCTTCTCTTTGCATTTGCATACTGTTTTCATACATTTGTTTCAGCGCTCTTGCTCATGATACATTTTTAAAATTTATTTTATTTCTGAAGACCATTTTTGTCAAAATATAAGGATTGTACTTGATTTCATAGGACCATTAATTTATCTGTTCTCATTAGGTTTTTGAAAAAGGTGTATTTTGAAAAATGCTGCTAGTCTATATATATGATTGGCACCTTACAGTCTTGACAGAACAAAGTATGTGAGCTGGAGTGTGGCCAAAATTCCATCACAATGCCTGGGCAGAGCTTCAGAGAAACGTGGTGCCCAAACAACATGTTCCCTCTCTCGGCCTTGCCTTGTGTACTCCAGAGGAATGGGTTTCAGGGTATGTACGCTATGTTTTTCAAAATAGATTTCGTCGATTCTTCAAGGTTGAATTGAAGTGATTAATGTAGATCTTACAGCAATAAAATAAATAGCAATCTAAATAGATATCAGTGATATATAGCAGCACTTTGGATCTCTCGGAGTTTGAAGAAAGTGATTCTGATTCTGACTGACAATCACAAACAATATGTTGTATGTTGTAAATATTTGTGTTCATGTGTGGATTATTGGCAACATTTGATTCTTTTTATCAAATGTAAGTACAATTTTACATCTGCATTCATTTTCCATCATTCTGTTCTTTATTTCATAAAATACTGTTCACATTGGACGTTTTTACTAACCCAACACTAAATCTTAGTAAACACCTGAAATATCTTGCCCATTCATAGTTAGAAAAAATAAAAACACTTGCCCTGTAAAAGGTTAAAGTATATCTGTTCTTGTACAAATATATATATAGCAAAAACAACAAGGTTAAAAGACACAATTTTATAAACAACCCTGCAATTAAAAATACAGAAGGGACAACTAAATTGTAATATTTTCTGATGATTACAAAGAAAAAAACTACAATTGTTTATAACCAACAAAATTAAACTATGTAAATAGTTTAGCCGCCATGAAATAATAATCTCATCACTTGTATTACCTGATTTTCCTTTTCCAATTCACGAGACTGACTTTCTACCAGCTGTCTTTCCAACACCTGCACACGTCTTTCCAGGCCACTTGCTTCACGGTCACGTTTGTTGAATCTGAAATACAAGATTACAGCTTTAGTTCCCGAAATGTGTATGAAAACAGTGACTATCAGTACCACACATTTCAGCTTGTTACACCCACTACGCTACGCACTGCTTTTAGATGTGAATGAATATGCTACATGTATTTGGTATAAGCATGATCTATATAAAACTCAAAGCTACATTGCAGCTACTTAAGGCAAACAAATACACACACCTCTTAATGTGACAGACAAGCATCCATCATTTATCGCAGTTAAATACCTGTTATGATTAAAATCTTAAAAAACACTACTTTTCTGTACTGCAAAGCGTCTTCTATTTGATTGCACGAGGCGCATGGTAGATTATGTTACCTACCAATCTTTGCTTCCCTTACAGGGTAATAAGTGGGTGAAATTGTCTACCTACTTTAGATTTGTCTCTTGTGAATGCACATATTGCAGTTTTTCTCAGTATTTACTATATTTTAGATTGTGTAAAAAAAAAAAAATTTTGTCGCTCGCTTGCTTTGAGCTCAAGTGTAGTCCTATACACACTATTTATAGTAGTGCTGGACTGAATTTTGTGCGTGGATTAACTTTCCCTATTAACAGTGCCCCTTGCCATCAGTCGAACCCACTCTGACTTCAGAGGTACTTGTAATTTACGCCCAAAAGTCAAGGACGACAGGTCAACATTTTAGTCCAGCTGTCCGGTGAAGGGGTTGAACCGCTTACCTCGGAATCTGCACACCGGATGTTTAAGAGCATGCGTTCTTACCCATTCGGGCCTGCACAAATTGTAAAATAAAAACCAACATAAACCATATTCTTTCATGTGAACTCCATACGAAGGATGGTCAAAAAATTGTCCCACTTTTTATGGTTTTGCATATAAAAGCCGATCCAAATTTTATCCAGTTGTTTCATTTTTTTGCCATGCTTAATTCTCTCTCTCTCGCTCTTTCTCTCTCACTGTGGATGGGGGAACATCATGCACACACACACAGGTAGAAAGAACTAATCGTAAATCAGGAGGCAAAATGTATGCCCAATTGTTTGTATTCATATTGTTATATCCTGCCGCAGCCGCTGCTTCTATTGTTCCAAGTATGGGCAATAAAATTATTCTCTTCTGTTGTTTATCCAGCCCCCCCCCCCCCTTATGCAAAGGTATTCTTATCTTTTATGCAACTCCTTCCATGCTCAAATATTCATGTCTGTCTCCAATTCCCTGTTCTGTGTGTTTGCCCTGTAGGTTTCAGTTAAAGCAACATTTGCTTATACCAATACGCCTTAAGGCAGGTAAAAAGAACCTTTTACTTCCTGATTTAATTTTAACTTCCTGATTTAATGTTAAGTCCTAATTGTGATTCTCCATCAAATCTGATAGTTAATTTTGCATCTGATCTCATGTGTGGGACAGAAGGACAATGTTATCTGTGAGATGGAGATCATTAAGCTTACTCTGCCAGTTTACTTAATTGTATTCCTAGCAGTATTTACTGTTTCTATAATCCAGACTATAGTCAGGCATCCTTGACTTCTGTTCATATTGCAAATGGATCTGTTAATTTTTCCTAATGAACATCTCAGCATTTTATGTCTTTATGTTGTCGGTCCTATTTGCAGATATCTAGGCACTTGGATAACATTAGATGGAAGATGCATTACTGAGACAAAAAACAGAACAGGACAAGCAAAAACTGCATTGTATCAAATGAAGGACGTTTTGTGAAATAAATAAGATGATGATATCGGCCCCCTTGTCAAAGTCTTTCATATTCCACAATTCCAATATAAACAAGTTCAGTTCAATGCTTTGTTCTATTATTATGTGTAATGTTGCTATCTTATTCTCGTCTTCATTCACCTTCAGACATCAGTATTAATAAATGCAAAGGAAGCAGCAGTCTTGTTCCTCTAGAGTTTGTCTTCAAATGGAGCAGGTATAGGCAAAAAAAAACATTTCTCGGATGCTTTGATTACCACTTGGTTCTCAATAATTAAACTACCGAAGGTAAACTTGCCATGACATCACAGCAGCAAACAATGCTGATGTTTACAGCAACTTCCTGTAAAGGATATGTAACTACTAATTTTTTTCTCTCAATAATTGCTTCTTATAAATCACATGGCCTCAAAGGTTTTGTCTGTATCAGGCTGAGGTAGCCATCCAACTTCCTTTGCTAATGTCGGTTTCTTAATTTTCAGGTGTGCTGCAACAAGAAGCAATCCATTGTATCACAACCCTCTTTGATTTCTGGCACAGATCATGTAGAACTGCCCTTAGGTCTGCCAGTTCTCCACTGTTTCCGCTCTTCAGTTTTTAAACATCTGACTTTGCATCCGTAAAGAAAGCTATTTGTTTTTCTTCATTTTTCTCTGTCAACATTTCTACCAGTTTTTAAGGCCCCTGTTTCTGCTCTGAAGTTACTTGAGAACTTTCCAGTAGCTACAGACTGTCTTCTTTGTTCAATTTTTTTAGATTCAGGAGAATTCCTACAACTAAATTTTCTGTTGAGTTTTGATTTGTCTGTAAATGTATGAGTCCAGTAGCTGCTTGGGTAATGTTCGTCTATGTGGTTTATTGTTGTTTTTCTTCTTTCTAATTTATTCTGAATGTTTGTTTGTTTTTTTTTCTCCATACCAGGGATGTTTTCTATCATCTCAGGCAGGCTTGTCTTCATGCTGGAAGTCCATAGTTAATTATGGTTTTAGATGCTGAGCAAGATATGCCTTTAGCAAGATGAAAAACATACTGACCAATAAAAAGATGTCAATTGAAACGAGAAAAAGAGTGTTGAGATGCTACATAGAACCTGTACTTTTATATGGATGTGAAGCTTGGACAATGAGCAGTCAGGCTGAAAAAAACATCTGATGGCTGTAGAAATGTGGTTTCTGAAGAAAATGCAAAGAATACCATGGACAGCCAGAAAGACCAATGAACAAGTCCTTCAAAAAACAAATGAAGATCGTAAACTGATTAGAGACATTAGACGTAGACAGTCACAATTTTTTGGGCATGTTATGAGAAGAAATGATTTGGAGAACTTGGTGACAACTGACAAGATCGAGGGGAACAGACCAAGGGGAAGACCTAGAAGCAAGTACCTGGATGGCTTGGCCTTGTGGCATGGTCGAGACAGAAACACGGAGCTGATCCACGACTCTGGTGATCGAGTGAGATGGCAGAACATGACCGCCCACGCTTACCGGCATGGCACATGATGGATGGATGGATGCTGAGTATTGGGCCTGTCCTAATATTGACGATTGCCCGGGAAGGTTAACCCGGTCAACAAATGCCCGCAGAAGTCGGATGTGTCGGCCTAACGGCGCAAGAATGCAGCTCTGCTGTAAATAGGCACAACGCAGTCACATCCAGGAAAAAAATCCGGATGAACGCAGAAGATATTGACGATTCTACAAAGTTGGTTATCTTTAGTCTTCTCGTTTTAAGACCATTAAACCTCTGGTACATAGTGTGATCTGTCAGTCTGCTAAATTTTTCTGCTTATTGCTGGCCTCTGCTTTTTTTTTTTTTTTTTGCGCTCGCTCTGAACTAGTCCTATACACACACTACCTCTAGTAGTGCCGGACTGAACCTTGTGTGTGTGGATTAGCTTTCCCTATTAACAGTGTCCCTCGCCATCAGGCAAACCCACTATGACTTCAGAGGTACTTGTAATTTATGTCCCCAAGTCAAGGGCGATAGGTCAACAATTTAGTACAACTGTCCGGTGTAGGGGTTGAACACTTTACCTCGGCATCAGCACACCGGATGTTTAAGAACACATGCTCTTATCCAATCAGCCATGAGGGCCTACACTGGGCTCTGCTATCTCTTCAGTCTTGCATGTGGCTATCTGATCAGTAACGGATCTGTTTGGTCAAACATCTGCCTATTTATTCCTTAGTTGTTTAACAAAGGCATCACTTATTCTCTTCAGAATTATAATTCTTAATATTTTCCCAGGAATTGACAACATTATACCTCTATAATTTTCACACTATTGTAGGTCCCCTCTCTTTGGCAGCTTCACTGGATATCCTATCCAGTCTGTTGGCATTTCTTCGGTCTACTAGACTATGCTAAATAATTTGTGCAGTAATTGAATTTAGTTGATTATGTTTATATAGGCTTTAATAAGTTCGAAGTGATGTTTGTGAGTAATACTGAGCATTATTCACAAATGCGGCTGGTCATGCGGCATACATTATTAGTCGAATAGTGGAACTATTATCGTGTCCTCAGTAGTATATGCGTATAGGCGCAGTCCCCAAGGCAGTGACGGAGTGGTCGAGTGTCAGAATCAATGAATCCAATAGATGCCTGTGTAATGTGAATTTTATTTGCCAAATAAAATATCATTGTACGTAGCGTGTATCCTTGTCGGCAAATATCGTCTTTGTGAGGTTTGAAGAAAAAGAACTTGCAAAGAAAGACAGACAAGAAGAGAGAATAATAGTCTTCTGAAGCCAATTGACGGCAGTAGTAAACGTCACGTGACCAGCCACATTTGTGAATAATGCTCAGTATTATTTACAAACGTTTGTGAATAATCTCTCCCGTAATAGTTTCTGCTGGGACACCATTCTGAACCAGCAGCTTTCCCGTCCATCAGAAGTTTGACAGCTCTTCTAATTTCTTTCTTAGATGGTTTCTCAAAGTTTACACTTCTGCAGGCTGGTGGATATCTGAAGGGTATTTTGGGACTGGTCTGTTCAGAAGTTTGTTTCTCAATGTTTTCAGCCCATCTTTTCATTTAATTTTTAATGTTTAAACTTTTCCATTTCTATTTGTGATCGGTCTACTTTGTTTATGTTTTCCTATTAATTTCCTTGTTCTCTAAAGCATCCAAATATTCTTTTACAAGCATAAATAGCGTCATGAAAAACAGAAATATCTTGTCAAGTACAAAAATATATATAGGCATTGAAAAGTTGTGTGTAGTTTGTTATTCTGTATGGATATGAACGATACGCTAGCCGATGAGTCAATAATTGGTGAAGAAACTTGATGCAGTAGATGTGGTTTTTGAAGTATATCGTGGACAGTGAACCAAATGCTGCGGTATTAAAAGATCACTCATCAAAGCTTAAGGAATGTATGGACAAAATGTACTGAGCATATATATGAACAGAAGAGTTAAGTATAAGGCCCTTTTACAGAGTAATTTACACACCTTAACCTGCCATAAGGCACATGGTGCTATACTAGACCCACATTTTTTACAAACCAACCGGCACATGGTGGGTGAAGTGGTTAGTTTCACACCGTCCGAGTTTAGTTCACATGACATTTCCTGGTACCAATTTTAGGCTGGGTCAACTTACCACTTGGTATCCCAGGTCAATTTTTAACTTATGAATCCACCTATGTGGATCGAACTCATGACCATACCACACAAGGTAAAACAGTGAAATTAGTCTTACATAGGTAAAAACTAGGTAAGAGAGGCAAAGCAAGATAGAGAATCAGATGCATGGAGCCAAATATTTACAAGCTTCTGCGTTCGTGCGGAATATTTTTTTGGACAAAACTGTGTTGTGCCTGTTTACAGCAGAACTGAAATATTTGCACCTTTCGGTCGATACATCCGACTTATGTGGGCATTTGTTGATCGGGTTAACCTTCCCGTAAATATTTACAAGCTACACTAACTTCATTAAAACTGATGTCAGAGAGAATTAAAGCATAATGATCCCGATGTCAGAAAGAAAGTTGAATTAAATTAAAGCAGAGCCCTAACAGTCAAAGCCTGAGTCTTGCCTATCTCTTCCCCCATGTAATTTGTGGGCACTCCTCGGAACGACTGCCCCCAAATTTAGCATAAAATGAATCCTTTACAGGGCCTCATTAGCTGATAAAATAAAAAGGGAGAATTTATTCGCAACCATGTTGCGAATAAACGAAGTCTATTCGCAACCAAGAGTAGATACAAACAAGCTGTGGGAAATCCATAAACAATATGGAGTACACATCTAACAAACCAATGTAGAAGCTTATGCAAGTAAGCAGCCATGTGCGGGGAATACCCAAGTCTGCCCCTGCCTGAAGTCTGAGTGGGTTTACCTGATGGTGAGAGACAATGGTAATAGGAAAAATAATCCACATGCAAATATCAGTCCAGTGCACTCTCCGGGCATGTTTATGTTCAGTAGTTTCCCATTCTTTCTGAACTACCGGTACTACAGACCCGGCGACTATTCATGTTTGTTTCAGAAGGTACAGTTAGTTGGATGTCTTTTACAGGACATCACAATCAACCAAGGAATTTATTCCAGAAGTTGGTGGTGTTGCCTTCCACTTAGGCCGTAAATAATTACTATCAGTTACCAGTAAGTTAGCTAATTTTGTCAAAATGCCGAATAACTATCTTTGTACATAGTCATCTTGTCGCTTTCACTTAATTAATTTCTGAACAATGAAAAAAAAAAATAAAATAAAAATTCGCCGGCAGGGCAGGGTAACCACTATTACAAGCAGAGATGCTTACCGCATTGCTACTGAAACCACAAAGAGTCTAACACAAATGTCTAATACAGGCAAACAAATGTCCCGATGACGTCACGTATATCACGTGACTAGCCTTTGGTTGCGAATAGAGACTTCGTTTATTGGCAACATGGTTGCGAATAGACACTTCGTAATAACAAATATGAACTACCAACTAAAATATGGAACTGAGAAAATCAAAATACATACGAATAATATTTGACAATTATATGTCGAAACCGTGGCACAAAAGTTGCAAATTCTGTCTAAAAACATGTTCTTTGTGACGCATAATCACTTATTAGTGAAACAAAGAATCATATAATTGAGTATGGTGGACTGCTAGACCGATCGATGGATACAATAAAAGTTTATGGGCCCAGAGTGCCCTCACTGCCGTCTGAGTGTATATCTTGTAGTACCGACGGCAGTGAGGGCCCTCTGGGCCCATAAACTTTTATTGTATCCATCGATCGGTCTAGCAGTCCACCATACTCTATGATTCTTTGTTTCACTAATAAGTGATTATGGTCGTTCCGACAATATTCTCAAACGTCAACCGGTCTAGCAGACGACGATACTCTCAAACATAAGCGACTGACAACACACTGCCCCGGAAATGACCTTATGAGGCCCTATAAGTATAAGGGATGCATTTTACACTAAATAATTCGTGGCCGTCGTTCGGAGGAGTGCCAATTTTTGTTGCCATCTAATTGTCCCATTGCCTAACTAATTCTATATATATGAGACTTGACATTTAGAACCCCCATCAATCTGTTTTCTTAAAATGTTGCAGTCAAGAAGCTGCAGTGCTGTGTGATTGTGAAAAGAAGTGACTGAATAAACTATTTACATTTAATTTAGGATTGCAATTTCCAATAATTTTTTTTTTTTTTTTGGGGGGGGGGGGGGGGGGTTCAAACTACTTAACCATTCTGTGTCATTCTAAACCGCTTATATTTATTTTATAGTATTAGAGCAATATCCTATCGTTCTCGACTACCCATTCTCACTTTGTGTGAGAAAACTAAAAATAGCAATATAGCAACAGCGTTCTTTGCATGACGCATCCATCAACGACTCAAGTTGTGTACTACACATTTCTCTCCGTACGTTGCTCCTGAGAAACCACGCCCGCGTCGGTAACATACAACAAGGGAAAACATACATCTGAATCAGCATGAGTAAAGTACTCACAACAACAAAAATGTGCACAATACTTACTTTGCCAGCAAGTCTTCATATTCCGCCCTGTACTTATTTGCTTCAATCTGAAGACGGGCTTTCTCTTTTGCGGTCTCGTCTAGTAATTTGCGAAGCTCAGCAAGTTCAGATTCGTAGAGTGTTTTGACGCTAGTGACTTCTCTTCTAACAACCTCTTCGGTAGATCTTACTTGTAAAGCAAGGCGGCTATTTTCAGATTCCAAACTCCTAACTTTATCTATGTAAGCTGCCAAACGGTCGTTCAATCCTTGAAGTTCCTCTTGTTCTTGCATTCGGGAAATCCTAGCCGGCGATGGCGGTCTGCCTGAGCGACGACCTGAAGGAGAACTAAAGCTAGTACTAGCTCCTTCCCCAGCTGAAGATGCATAGGTAGTCGTGGTGACGGTTCTTTTAGTTTGCTTTGACGACATTATGTTAACTTACAAGAACCAAAACACGTACTGTTTTGTTTACAAGTGTGGTATTCTATCCCAAATCTGCAACGCTTTCACAAATGGCCGAAAGTAACGCGAACGCGCGCGTTGGAGATCACGTGACAACGCACCTCTTGCCGGTGTATCCCATCGTTCGCTTCCGCATGCCTTGTTACATACAACTGGGAGTGAGGGGGTTACTTAACCAGGCCAGGGAAAGCCCGCAAACAATTGCGTGGGAGGGGAGTAGGCCGACAGGATGCTTTTTAATTGTACAAGTTTATATGCACATGCGTTAAGAGGTTCCGGAAGTCATAACAGGTCAGCCAAGAGCATCAACGATTGCACACCCTAAGAGGGCGGTGCAACATCTTTACCGCAATTGTCAGAATTTGTCATCCAACATCGACATTTAAGCTCTCGGGGCAAACCCATATGTGCCTCATCTTTCCTAGAAAGTGTCTGAGATTATAGATACTTACAGTCCCTACTCTACTCCGTCCTCTACCAAACAGGGACAAATCGGATCCCTGATTCTATCAATCATAGTTATGAGGACAAATAAACTATAAACAACAGTTATAACTGACAAAATTGATGTGCAAAGAGCAAGGGGACGACAGAAATATAAATATATGGGTGGCTTGGCCACATGGCATAATCGGGACAAGAAAACAGGCCTGATCCAAGACGTGATACTCTGAGTTGGCGAACCGTGACAGTTTACGCTTATCGGCATGGCACTTGATGATGATAATGATTTCATCAGTCGTATTGTAAAATAATCGTCGATTTATATTTCCTCATCCGTTTGATCTAGTTTGCAAACTTTCACTTTCATTATACATAGATATGTCCATAAGAACTTCGAGTTTTCTCTCGCAGATGTATGTTTAGCTAGTGCATTCCAAATCCTGCCTCTTTTCAAACTATGTCCCTAGGTATCAGTGTTGCCATTTTGACGCTGTTCGCACCACGTTTGGTGCTCTGTCAAGCCATTTGGTGCCAAAATATTGCATATGACGCGGCAGCGCAAATTTAGTGCTTCACAATTATTTTATTTTTTTTTTTTTGGGGGGGGGGGGGGTCGTGATTTTTTGGGGGGTGGGTAAAAATCATTTTGGGAACACTAAAAAGCCGAATTTGAACTGAAGCTCCGGGAAGGTTAACCCGGTCAACAAATGCCCGCAGAAGTCGGATGTGTCGGCCTAACGGCGCAAGAACGCAGCTCTGCTGTAAACAGGCACAACGCAATCACATCTGGGGAAAAAAACTCCGGATGAACGCAGAATAAGAAGAAGAAGAACTGAAGCGAGGGAGTAAAACAGTCCTAATACGTTGCCGCGCAATATTCAACTAATTTAACTCCTTTAATACAGTTTGTGGTTACTTACTTAGACTTCTTGAAGTGAGAGACTGCAACGCGTAGGCAATATGTAATGCGTTAAAAGATTGTTTAAACAAGAATGGACTTGAGTTGCAATGACTAGTTGCACTCGGCACTGACGATGCACCTGTCATGACAGGTGTAAACAATGGAGTGTATACAAAATTAAAATCCGAAGTTCCTCATCTGGTACTAGTTAGGTGTGTATGTCATTCCCGTCAGCTGGCAGTGTCACAGGCTGCCAGCTGCGTGTCTGCCCAGAAACATAAGAGTTCATGATTAGAGAAACATATAACTGGTTTTCTCACTCAAGTCTTCGTCAAGTAAAGTACAGGGAGCTTTTTGCTTCAATAAATGATGGAGGGTTGTTGTTGTTCTTCTTCTTCGTACATCCGTGTTTTTTTTTTCGGATGTGATTGCGTTGTGCCTGTTTACAGCAGAGCTGCGTTCTTGCGCCGTTAGGCCGACACATCCGACTTCTGCGGGCATTTGTTGACCGGGTTAACCTTCCCGGGGGTTTCTTAGGACATTTGACTCTCACTGTTGTGGTGTTATCCCCCATCCCAGCTGGTCCATATAGAACAGCCAAAGATCCTGGTCAGCCCTCAAGGGAAGGCAGGGGCAGACCATGGGCATTCCCCGCCATCCAAGGAGGCTTCCATACTTGCAGAGCCGATACATAGCGCTCTGGTACTGGGCTCACCCAAGGAATCGTCACGTCCTGCACATGGCTGCTTAGCCCTCACTTCCGTATATTGGGCCTTCCGTTCACCATAGGCTGTTCTTCCGGAAACCAGAAGTATGCAGTCTGCAGATGACATCCACACAGTGAGCTTTCGATTCGGACTTTCCATGTTAATGGATTTTGCTATCCAAGCAATATTCCATTTCATGCCACTAGGACACTTTTCCACCTTTTATGAAGCCCACACAGTGGGCTTTTGATTCAGACTTTCCACGTAATGGATTTGCTATCCAAGCAATATTCCATTTTGTGCCACTAGGACACTTTTCCACCTTTTATGAAGCCCCCACGGTGGGCTTTTGATTCGGACTTTCCACGTAATGGATTTGCTATCCAAGCAATATTCCATTTCATGCCTCTGGGTCTTCATGCACCTTTAAATGTCAACCTGTATGTAGTTAAAGTAAGCTGCGGTCAACTTTAGCTTGTTGATATCTCCATAGAGCTTGTCCTCAAATGAAGCAGGTGTGTTCCAAAATATCTTTCTCTGTTCTGCATACGTTGGGCAATCCTGCAGCAAATGTTTTGCTGTCATTTTTCCAGTTCTACAATTACATTCATCGGTATCTCCTATCTTTAGTTTATTGAACAAGTGGTATTTCAGCCTGTTATGTCCTGTGCGGAGTCTGAAGATTGCTACTTGTTCTCTTCGGTCGAGTTTGTAATATGCATCATCCTTCTGATGGCCTGGATGCTCTGATTCCCATTTGGTTCTATAAGTGCTTTTTATCAACCTCTTTGCCTCATTATAGGTTATGTCTATGTCAGGCTGTGGTAGTCGTCCGCCCTCTTTTGCCAGTCTGTCAGCCTCTTCGTTTCCAGGTATACTGCAATGTGATGGGATCCACTGTATTACAACTTTTTTTGGATTCTGGCATAGACCCATGGAGTTGCTGCTCTTAGGTCAGCTAGTTCTGTGCTGTTATTGCTCTTCAGTATTCTTCTTCTTCTTCTTCGTTCATCCGGAGTTTTTTTTTCGGATGTGATTGCGTTGTGCCTGTTTACAGCAGAGCTGCGTTCTTGCGCCGTTAGGCCGACACATCCGACTTCTGCGGGCATTTGTTGACCGGGTTAACCTTCCCGGGGGTTTCTTAGGACGTTTTGACTCTCACTGTTGTGGTGTTATCCCCCATCCCAGCTGGTCCATATAGAACAGCCAAAGATCCTGGTCAGCCCTCAAGGGAAGGCAGGGGCAGACCATGGGCATTCCCCGCCATCCAAGGAGGCTTCCATACTTGCAGAGCCGATACATAGCGCTCTGGTACTGGGCTCACCCAAGGAATCGTCACGTCCTGCACATGGCTGCTTAGCCTCACTTCCGTATATTGGGCCTTCCGTTCACCATAGGCTGTTCTTCCGGAAACCAGAAGTATGCAGTCTGCAGATGACATCCACACAGTGAGCTTTCGATTCGGACTTTCCATGTAATGGATTTGCTATCCAAGCAATTTCCATTTCGTGCCACTAGGACACTTTTCCACCTTTTATGAAGCCCACACAGTGGGCTTTTGATTCGGACTTTCCACGTAATGGATTGCTATCCAAGCAATATTCCATTTCATGCCACTAGGACACTTTTCCACCTTTTATGAAGCCCACACAATGGGCTTTTGATTCGGACTTTCCACGTAATGGATTTGCTATCCAAGCAATATTCCACATTCGTGCCACTAGGACACTTTTCCACCTTTTATGAAGCCCACACAGCGAGCTTTCGATTTGGACTTTCCACATAATGGATTTGCTATCCAAGCAATATTCCATTTCATGCCTCTGGGTCTTCATGCACCTTTAAATGTCAACCTGTATATAGTTAAAGTAAGCTGCGGTCAACTTGAGCTTGTTGATATCTCCATACAGCTTGTCCTCAAATGAAAGCAGGTGTGGGCCAAAATATCTTTCTCTGTTCTGCATACGTTGGGCAATCCTGCAGCAAATGTTTTGCTGTCATTTTTCCAGTTCTACAATTACATTCATCGGTATCTCCTATCTTTAGTTTATTGAACAAGTGGTATTTCAGCCTGTTATGTCCTGTGCGGAGTCTGAAGATTGCTACTTGTTCTCTTCGGTCGAGTTTGTAATATGCATCATCCTTCTGATGGCCTGGATGCTCTGATTCCCATTTGGTTCTATAAGTGCTTTTTATCAACCTCTTTGCCTCATTATAGGTTATGTCTATGTCAGGCTGTGGTAGTCGTCCGCCCTCTTTTGCCAGTCTGTCAGCCTCTTCGTTTCCAGGTATACTGCAATGTGATGGGATCCACTGTATTACAACTTTTTTGGATTTCTGGCATAGACCATGGAGTGCTGCTCTTAGGTCAGTTAGTTCTGTGCTGTTATTGCTCTTCAGTATTGAGACAGCTGACTTTGCATCTGTGAAAGATAGCTATTTGCTTCTCTTTATTTTCCTCCATCAGGAGCATTTCATGCTGCAGTTTTCAGAGCCTCTACCTCCGCTTTGAAGTTACTTGAAAATTTTCCAGTTGCCATTGAATGTGTTTTTTTTCACTCCATTTTTTAAATTTAGGAGAACTCCTCCTCCTCCATTCTCTATTGAATTTTTGGCTGATCCATCTGTATATGCATGGGTCCAATTCCTGCTTGGGTAATGTTCTTTTATGTAGTTTAGGGTTATTTCTCTTCTTTCGGTTTCATGCTGAGTGTTCTTTTTCTCAATACCAGGAATGTTTTCTATCATCTCAGGCAGTTGCTGCTGTCGCCAAGCTTGGAACTTGTGTGTATTGTGTATGGGCTTGACTGTTGATATGTTAAGAATAGGATCTGCCCTAATCCTTCGTTTTGCAGTTTCTACAAAGTTGCTACGCTTCAGTCTCCCCTTTCCAAAACCATTAAATCTGTTGTACATAGGGTGGTCTGTCAATCTTCTAAATTTTTTCTGCTTGTTGCTGGGCTCTGCTATCTCTTCTATCCTGCATTGGTTGTAAACAAGTGATCTTTTCTAGTTCATTAATAGGCGTTGTCTTCAGGCTTCCAGTTATGATTCGCATTCCTTGGTTTTGGACTCTACTTATTTTGTTAAAGTTTGACTTAGCTGCTGTTGCCCAAGCTGCAATGCCATATTCCAGTACTGGCCTCACCCGTCCAGTATATAACTTCTTGAGAACTTTCTCATCTGCTCCCCACGTTGTACCAGCAAGCTTTTTCATGATTGCCATTCTCTGCCTTGCTCTTATTCGATTTTTCTCAACCTGTGTCTTCCATGTCAGGCGACGATCAAAGGTGACTCCTAGATAGTTTGGATTTTCTTCATGGCGCAATATTTTTCCATTCAATACCAGCTTAGGTTGCTGAGGTTTATTTGAGAGGGAGAACACTGTGCATGTTGTTTTCTCCTCACTTATCTTCACTAGCCATGATTTTGACCAGTCCTCTAGCGCTAATAAGGCTTGCTGTATTCTGCTGTTAGCTGTGCTAATATATTCTTCAGATGTCCATATGGCTAGGTCATCTGCAAAGGAGGATGTGTGTACTCTGGCTGGAAAATTTTCTGTGATGTCATTTATATATGACTGGAATAATGTTGGTGAAAGAACTCCTCCTTGGGGGACACCTTGCTCCAGCAGCATCATTTTGCTTGTTTGTCCTTGTACTTTTGTCCTGGCAGTTCTGTTCTCAAGGTAGTGGCTGATCCATTTATACATTTTTCCACAAACATGCATGTTTTGCAGTTTTACTTTCAGTCCTTCCTTCCATACTTTATCAAATGCTTTTTCTAAATCTATCCAGACTGCTAGTGTGTGCTTTTTCTCTTGGAAGGCATCCTCTATTTCCTGAGCTATATAGGTTATTTGATCTTCAGTGGATCTGTACTTTCTGAATCCTGCTTGGTGTGGTGTTAAGAGTTTGTTTTCTTCCAGATGCCATGTTAGCCTGCCATTGATAATGCGTTCCATTAATTTTCCTACACAGCTAAGTAGACTGATAGGTCGATAGCCATTTGGTTCTTCCAGGTCTTTTCCTTTCTTTGGGACTGGTATTAGTATAGCTTCCTTCCATGCCTGTGGGACTATTCCTCTCTTCCAGCTGTTATTTAGGACTGCTAGTAGTTTCTTCTTTGCCTTGGTGCCTAGTCCTATTAGCATTTCATTTGTGATTCCATCCTTTCCTGGTGATTTCTTCTTTTTTAGGGTATTCATTGCCTGTTCCATTTCTTCCATTGTTAGATTTGCCATCATATATTCTGCTGCTGTCTCTGTATTTCTATGATGTATCTGTTTGTCTTTGATTGCTTTCTTCTGTTCAGTTGTAATATCAATGTGGTTTGCATTGGCATAGTGTTCCATTAGTGCATTTGCAGGCTTTTTTCCTGTAAGCAAGGCATTTCCTTGTTTAATTGTTATTTGTTTGTTTCTAGGTCCTTCATTGTTCATGGCTTTCACTAGTTTCCATAGTTTGTTTCCATCCCTGTCAAAATTCAGGTTTTCTGTTTTTTCCTCCAACGATCTCTTGTTGTTTGATTTACTGTTCTTTTATATTTTGCTGAGATGGCTTTGAGAGAGGTATTCGCTTCAATTGTTTGTTCTCTCTCTGCTGTCTTCCTGGCATCTTCAACTTTGTCTCCAAACTTTGTAGTTCTTCAGTCCAGTATGGTTTGTAATTTTTCCTCGCTCCTCTAGGAATGGACTCAGTGGCTGCCTTGTATTATCGCTCTGTTTAGACTTTCCACCATTTGCTTTATGTTGCCATATCGTGTATTTATGTTTTCACAATATTTGTCTGTTAGTATGGCAAATCTGTCCCAATCTGCTCGTTTGTAATTCCAGCGGGGCAAGGGCTTTTGCTCCTGTGGAACATACTCCATATTCATTACAAGCTTGATTGGTCTGTGGTCACTACCTGCTAATTGGTCCAGCACATGGCGATCGATTTTGTGGAGGATGTCTCCTGTGCAGAAAGCTAAGTCTGGAGTAGAAGTGGTAAGCCATCTTCTGGAGTAGAAGCTCGGTGTGTCATCCGCTTTGTTGAGTAGATGGAGATTTGAGTCTATTTCCCAGTCCTCCAATTCATCTCCTCTTTTGTCAGTATCTGGGTATCCCCATCTTTCTGAACGGCTATTAAAGTCTCCGACAATAATGCAGTTTGTGTCAGTTATTTTCATGTTTGAGAGTGTAAGGTCCTTATCTGCTGGGCTATACAGATTGTAGATTCTTATTTTCACGTCCTTTATCATTATATCAACACCTATAATTTCCGTTTGGTTGTCAGAGATCACAGATACTTCGCTGCAAGGTATTGTATTTCGTGTAAGTATTAGAACTCCTCCTTTGTGTCCTTCGCGGTCGAAACGTGTGGCCTGATATCCTCTGACTGAGAATTTGTGATTGGCGTTGAGGTGTGTCTCTTGAATGCATGCCACATCTATTCTATCTTTATGAAGACGCTGTGCTAGGGAGTCTTTCTTCTTGTAAACTCCTTCGGCATTCCACTGTAGTATGTTGAGTGTCCGGGGTATTTGGTCAATAGCTCTTAACCTACTCCTCTGTGCCTTGACTCCACAGCACAGGGGAAGGTGACCACCAGTAGTCATGGGTGGACCCCCTCGAGGCAGGGGGCCCGGCACTATCGGCGCCTAATGGGACTTCACGGGATTAGTACCATAACGATTAATTTTGATTTGTGACATCATGAATTAAGTTACGTTGCACTGCTTTGTCAAGCCTGTGGCTCAGTACATCCGATTTCGACAAGCATTTATTTGGGATGCTTTGCCTAGCCTTTGACTGTCCCCAGTCTACCTACAAGGCAGCAGGTTTTACGTTGCACTGCTTTGTCAAGCCTGTGGCTCAGTACATCCGATTTTGACAAGCATGTATTCGGGGTGCTTTCCCTAGCCTTTGACTGTCCCCAGTCTACCTACAAGGCAGCAGGTTTGTGTGTCTCTTTGTCTGGTCCCTCTCCCTTGACCTGTCCGACATGGGTGGCCCTACCAGTAGCTGTGCTACCGTCGGCATAGCTCTTGGGGTCATTGGGACGCACAAGCCCCTCTACCTCGTCACGGTGGACACACAGCAGAGGGGGAGGGTTGTTCAATTAAGTCGGACACGATTGATGTTCATTCAATCTGCTATTGTCAGAATATTGTAGCAGTGGGTCGAGCTCAAAACTCATTTTGATATAGCAAGACTCAACGAGCGCTGTTATACAGCAGAACTTCTACATTCTATGTTTAGCGACATGAAAATCTATGTGTTTCT
Source organism: Cepaea nemoralis (assembly GCA_014155875.1). Classification (NCBI taxonomy): domain Eukaryota; kingdom Metazoa; phylum Mollusca; class Gastropoda; order Stylommatophora; family Helicidae; genus Cepaea; species Cepaea nemoralis. Next base: position 165,949 of record JACEFZ010016145.1, read on the forward strand.
CATATTTCTCAACCATATTCTCGGAGAAGTTCAAAGTGTGAATAGGAAATTCGAAGCAGATATACAGGATCTAACAAAACTACTCAGCGATCTTGCCCAACTCACTTATTCTATCAGTTCAAAGATTGTTATTCCTGGGGGGAAAATAACAGAAAGTGATGCTATTCAAGATTATTTAGATCCTAATCCCAGTCTAGGTTATGAGTTTGAGAAAGAAATAGCGGACTACAAGTTTCCTGATGAGAAAGAAATTCGTGGAAAGTGCATAGTGTTTAATAGAGAGCTGTTGACACAGCTGCGTTTACGTTTGCCGGATAACGTTCGAGTGTTGTAGTCCATGTCATGTCTTAGTGCAGTGGTTCTCAACCGGTGGGGAATTTCCCCCCCCCCCCCAGGGGGGAATTTTGGTGTTTCCATGGGGGGGGGGGGGAATGAAGATTATTTCAAGATCGCGTTAACAAAAGAACCGATTACTTGATCTTGTTTTTCCTTTCATACTTTACGCTTCTATACGCATCACCCTTCTGAAATTCATTTTATAACGTAAGTAGATCCGCAAATCACATTTTATGTACATGTCTAGACTTGTTTTAGTATGTGCTATTAAATTTAGCTTCAATTATTACCTATACTGTGTAAGGGGCAGGGGGTTTTTAAGGAGGAAATACAAAAAAAAAGGGGGGGGGGGAATGACGTTCTAAAAATATGGTAAGGGGGGGGGGAATGATGTCCTAAAAATATGGTGGGGGAGGGGGAATGACGTCCTAAAAATATGGTGAAAGGGGGAACGGACCAAAAAAGGTTAAGAACCACTGTCTTAGTGGAAGTGAATGTCTACAGCCAATGAAGCCCTGTATATTGGATATTGCTAAGATGTTTGTAGAAGATGCAGTTACTCTCACCCGCATCAATTTCCAGTGGAGAAAACTTCATCATGTGCAATGGACACAGACCTCTGATACACTTGGACTGTCGGTAGAAATAGCCTCATACAGAGATGCCACAGGTGAGAATCCTTCCCAAGATCTTACAGATTTAGCTTTAACTGTGCTTAATTTACTTCATTATAATGTGGACGTGGCGTATTTTCAGTCAGATGGGAGTTATAAAATCAAACTTGCGGAACAGACTGAGCATCAAGAGTTTGACAGCTGTTTATTAGATATGGAATTAAAAGATATGGCAAATGCTGTCATGATTATAAACTACCTAAGGATATTCTACGAAAAATTGGATCACAGGAGGCATATACACGTTTCTTTCAATCATCATCATCATCATCATCATAATCCTCATCATCATAATCATCATCGCAGGAGCAAACACAGCAGAAAATAGCTACAGAAACTGAAGAGGAGTTGTCTGGCTGGGATTTGGCAGATCTGGAATAAACTGTCATTTACTGCCAATATAGTACCTTGCGGTGTATGGCAGAGGGGTCTTTGAGCCTGGGGAATTAAGGCCGCCTGGTTAGTGCCATCGCCGCGAACTGTACAGGTTAGGGTTTTCTGTTTGTCCCCGACAGAAAAAAATCCTACACCTTACCGAGGGATCGAACCCGGGTCTCCCAAAGGAGAGTACGGATTTCTAGCTACTCTGCCAATTCTAATATTCAGTGATAATAATAAATTATAATGTGCTACTTTATAACATTTTGAATGAATACCGCTTATTTTAGTGCTTTCCCAAAAAATATTATTGCAGTTTAGTGCTTTTTTGGCTCGAGAATAGTTCTGATTGGGATTTTGGGGATCTGGAATAAACTTCAAAGTAATATGAAGTGATAATAATACATTATAATGTGCTACCTTGTTACAATAATAACCTTGTTGTAATAAAAACTGTTGGTGCTTTTTTTTTTTTGTGCTTTAAAAAAAATTTGGTGCTTTTTTTGGGTCAATTTTGGTGCTTTTTCATCAAAATGAGATGGCAGCTTTGCTAGGTATCATTTAAAGCTTCGTGCAGGGGAAGCTCCCTGTCTGCTGCAGTCTAACGTACATCTTGATTTGGAGCATCTCGTACATGTTGCGTATGGATGGCGGCCTCAGTATATGTTGTATAAATATAATAGATATATCCCACCCAGGTACAGCAGAGAATGGCTCGCATTGCCTCATTTTGTGTATGGGAGATATTGTGAGCAATTCCAGGCTCTTCTCAATCACCGAAACATCAGATGCAGGTAAAGTGTGAACAACATTTTTTGCTCCATGTCCGCCGCTACTATCACTTCCCCCCCCCCAACCCACCCCCTTTTTTGGGGGGGGGGGGGCCTTTCTATTAAATCATGCACATGATATTTGAATGTCAAACTTCTATTAAATATTATTCCCGGGTATTTCTTTTAGTGTGTTCTTTTTATTCAGTACATTGCCGTTTGTTATGATCTCTGGTACCTCCCCATTGACATTTCTGTTCTTCAAGTAACACCATAGTACAGATGTTTGGTCTGGGTTGAGAGCCCCTTTGCCGGTTCTGGGCTGTTAGCCGCCTGCGTGCCCCATATTTTTTGCCCCTCATACCAATATGTATCGAGTACAAATATATATGCAAGTAGATTTCTAACTAACCCTAGGCACAGGGATTGTTCTTTTCACTTTTCTATATAGCTGGCAGAGTTGAAAATATTCTATAATAATATTGCTTACTGTGACATTTCCTGTCCAGCCGCTGAAAAATCCCGAAACACAGCAAAGATACAGAGAGGCAAATACTTCAGTGTTAAAGGGTACCCGAGATAGAAACACCTGTGGTTTTTACATTTAAAATTAGTCCACCTTCCCCCTTCTCCTTGTGGAAAATTGTCAACGACTGGAGTTGTAAACAACAGCTAACAATAGATGTAAAATCGAACGTCTGGTGTTTGATCATCAGCAGGGACAGGAGCGACAACCGGGAAAATTATTCCAACAGTCAACATTACACCCCCTCTACTCCCAATTTCCGGAACATTACACACCCTCTACCCTTAATCAGACTTACGTCATGTTCGCGTGGAAACCTAGCTTCACCATTGGAAGCGGCAAGAGTATTTCTTATTATCATAATATATGTTAATAAAGTAGCTCTACAATTGTCGGCAGAAGTTGTATGTTGAGGCGCAATCGTAAGAAATATAAGGGTCGTTCATTTGAAACCCGTTCCAATGGCTTTATTACAAAAGCATGAAAGAAACATTAACAAGAGTGGTAGAATTAAAAAAGCGTTCAATTTGAATGAATTATGCACCATGGGTTGGTCAGAAGAAGTCGCCGTAGGCATTCAGGTAAGCATCCCATTGCTTAGGTAGACGGACAATGCCGTCCGCAAAAAAGGATTGTGGTTGCTCACTGAACAAAGTGTTTACCGCTTTCATTATGTCTGCATCTGTGTGAAATCGTTGCCCCTCAGAGCTTTTTTTTAGAGGTCCGAACAAATGAAAATCACATAGTGACAAATCAGGACTAAAGGCTGGATGTTGCAGAATTTCCCACTTCTTCCAAACTAATGATTCTTGCACAATCTTTGCAACATGTGGACGAGCATTATGGTGCAACAAAATCACACCGCGAGAAAGCATGCCAGGTAGTTTATTCTTGGTGGTTTTTTGCAAATTGTCTAGTGTTTACAAGTAGTGGGTAGATTTGATGATGACACCAGGTTCAAAAGTCGGCCAACAATAGCCCTTCGTGGTCAAAAAATGCGCTCAGCATAACCTTACCAGCGGAAATCTGTAACTTGAATTTGTTGGCTTTTGGTGATTCAGTATGCTTCCATTGCAAGCTCTCTCTCTCTCTCTCTCTCTCTCTCTCTCTCTCTCTCTCTCTCTCTCTCTCTCTCTCTCTCTCTCTCTCTCTTGCTGCCCGGCTCAAAGTGGAGACATCATGATTCATCACCTGCCACTATGCGGAAGAGAAATGCAACACCCTTCACTCTGTAACGCGGCAAGTGGTTCAAACACCATCCCATGCATTCCTCTTTTTGGTGGTCGGTCTACATCCGTGGTACCAACTGTGAACACACCTTCCGATATTGCAGTTTCTTATGAACGACCTTTTGAATTGTCCCAATTGACCCATCAAATTCTTTCGCTAGCGAACGTATGCTTCGACAACGGATCATCTGTACTGCTGCATCAATTTTGGCGATGGTTTTTTTCTGTTGCGACAATATGCGCTTGACCCGGCCGTCGAAGATCTGTCGTGAACTGACATCCTTTCCGAAACATTCGTGCTCAGTCTGTCACTGTTGTCTTCGAGACACATTTGTTACCGTAAACTGCCTGCATTCTTCGATGAATGTCCACTGGTCGACATCCTTCAAATGAAAGAAACTGAATCACCGCTCTTTGAGCTTCTTTGGACGGATTTTGGATCAACCCGGCCATTTTCTCAACGGTCAGAAACAGAACCTATGCAACATGGGACGTGGGAACCTAAGCACCTGCTCTTGTGTTCATTGATCAGTACTTATCACATGACTATGACATGATCATGTTCAACGCACGCAATTACGCGCCGTGAGGCACGAACGGATTTCAAATGAACGCTCCTAATACTTTGACAGAACAAGACGTGTTCAGAGAAAAAATGGCTTGGTGGCTAGAAAACATCTAGAAACGGACAGCAATATCTTGAGATATCGATAATTTGTAGGTGAACATCTGGCTGGGAAAGTGACTGCCAATTCCATCAGGGGTGAACTGTACTGTTTGTAACGGATTTCAAATGAACGCTCCTAATACTTTGACAGAACAAGACGTGTTCAGAGAAAAAATGGCTTGGTGGCTAGAAAACATCTAGAAACGGACAGCAATATCTTGAGATATCGATAATTTGTAGGTGAACATCTGGCTGGGAAAGTGACTGCCAATTCCATCAGGGGTGAACTGTACTGTTTGTAAAGGACTTGTGTGGTGATATTCTTGCGGTGGTATTTTGAACAGTGTGCCTGAGCGGGCCGTTGTTTATTGAGATCCTGTCTTTTCCACTTTTCACATGGGGCAGTGAGGAACATTTTATGTGATATTCACTGGCACCGGAATGGAGCATAATGGGGACGACCCTTTGCTGTGATGTTGGATCCGCGACTAATGACTAAAGACCTGTTGGCCAGATTCGGCTAATGTTGTGGTGTGTATTATAAATTCATGATGGTTTTGGGGAAACTGTGGTTTCTTCATTAGGCTGAAAGTTTCTTCATTGGGCTGAACATTTCTTCATTGGGCTGAACATTTCTTCATTAGGAGGAAAATGAGGTATTTTCATAAATGGTGATGAATGACAACAATAGGGTCAAAGTCCTCAATGCAGGAGGAAGACAATGCCTTTCCAGTGCGGGAAGAGTGATTTTCCCTTAATCATCACGGGTATCTCTATTGTCCGAACATCAACTCCAGCATGATAAATGCCGCTGGGCCTCTTTTATTACTGGTTCAGATTTTCCCCGTGCCAACACCTGCAGGATTATGAACCCAGTAATTCCATCCCTGACTCCTATATAGGAATAAACATTCATACTCCTATATGGAAAGGAACACTCGCACCTCTGGGTGTTAAGAATGAACATACACCCCCTGTGGTTTACAAATGAATATTGGCCCCTATGGTTTAATAATGGATTGTTCTCCAGTGTTATTTAATAATCGTCTGTTCTCCTGGTTTATATAATATAATGGACTGTTCTCCATCGTTATTTAAGAAGATGGACGTTTTCCGGTGTTTTGGTTAATAATGGACTTTCACTCCGTTTAATTTAACCATGAACTTTCACTTCGTTTACGTTAAACCATGAACTTCCCCCGTGGGATCCAGAAAACCTTTAGCATCTCAATGGAGCTAGGAAGATGTCGATTTAATTCCTTCGTCAAGACAACATCTGGACCGTTAATTAATTAATTAGATATAATTGTCATATCTTTTATTGTCCTTTTTTTTTATTGATATTGTGTATTATTATGCCATGTCACATGAACATACACACACTTTCCCCTTCCGCAGGTTATACCAACATAAAGTTATCTGTTGTATTTAAGAGTAGTTTATTTATTTATTATTTGGTGTTTGAGTCTTTTCTGGTTTGAAACATCTGTTGTTTTGGAACATCTATTCTGTTTTTGAATATCTATTCTGTTTTCCAAGATCTGTTCTGTTTTAGAATATCTATATTTTAAATAGAATTATAGACAAATGTGGCGAGTATTAACAGAGTAGATATAAAATTTAGAATGACAGAGGCAGCAAAATTCAGAGCCCAGTTTATGGAAACAAGGAAACTGTGTGGTCTCCAGGGCTCAGAATTGGCGAGATATATGTCAGATGTGTTTGAAGAACATGAAAGGCTGAGGATGGAAACAGAATTAGAAGAGCAAAAGCTTCAGGCTGAATTGGAGAACAAAGAGAAAGATCGCCAGGCTGGATTAGCCAATAAAGAGAAACATCGCAAACAAGCCGGTTTAGGAGGACTGATAAAACGATGGGATAAGTGCATCAATGTTGGTGGAAATTATGTTGAGAAATAAAGGGACAATGTATGTATAAAAATAAACTGGTTTCAATATGTTATAATATTTAGTTATTTTTCTACAGCCATTTGTGACTTACTTATTAACTTACCCTCATATATCCACTGCAGTAAATATCATTCAACATTTTGGTTAATATATCTACTCCAAATTCTCCCATTACTTCTAATTCTTCTATTGTGATCTGGTCCAGCTGTTTTTCCTTTCTTCATATTCTTGATAGCGTCAGCGACCTCTTCTTTTAGAATAGGTGGACCTTCTAAGTTACTTTCTTCTGTTAATTCTGCCCTTTCTCCATCATATAAGTCTCTTATAATATATACTCATTCCACCTGTATATTATAGCATCTTCCTCCAATAATATCTTTGCTGTTTTTGATTTTAAACACCCTGTATTTATTCTTACTTTTCTTCCCATGAGCAGTGTTGCCATTTTTACGCTTTTCGCACCAAATTTAGTGCTTTTTTCAAGTCATTTAGTGCCAAATTTTGCTTTTAGCGCGGCCGCGCGAATTTGGTGCTACACAATATTTTTGGTGCTTTTTAGTGCTTTTTTGGGGTGGATAAAAATTACTTTAAAAATCATTTTGGGAACACTAAAAAGCCGAATGTGAACTGAAGCGAGGGAGTAAAACAGTCTTAGTACATTACCGCGCAATATTCACGTAGTTGAAGTGAGTGACTGCAATGCGCAGGCAATATGCAATGCTTTAAAAGATTGTTTAAACAAGAATGGACTTGAGTTGCAAAGACTAGTTGCACTCGCAACATGTCTTAGACAAT
>JACEFZ010016146.1:0-269062 GCA_014155875.1 Cepaea nemoralis
AAAAGACGGGGCGGCGCTAAGAGACAGTGCAGGTGGAAATTGTGAGTCTCCACGGACAAATCGGGTCAGCGCTGTTTACGAGAATATTGAACTCCCGGGAAGGGAAGAGTTAATGAATGTGTAGAATACACAGAGAAACTGACATTTGCGGATTCACCGGAAAGAGTGAACGACGGGGGAGAGTTACGTTACCCCTACCACAGCCGTGCGGGGGCAGAAGTGGAAAGTGTTCGTGTATGACGGAAAAGTTTCCGGGCATTTTACAGACAGATTAAGTGTGACTTTCCACGGAGTTAAAAGAGCAGCCGGTGGGGCTGTCAAGGTTATGTGAAAACTGTTTTTACGGAGGAATTTTTCACTGAGAGTGATAAAGAGAAATTGAGGTGACATTGTGAGTTGGGGGTGGAAGGAGTAAAGGTACTCAGGAAAATTTCCACGGCCTATTGTGGTCAAGATGACTCATTGTGAATGAACAAAACAAGGTTGTTTTGAAAGAAAGCCAGACTTTATGTGCGACTTTGTTCAATCCCTTTGTGACCCTCCAGGAGTATCGTTACCTAGACAACGACCATCACACGAAACCTATCGTCAACAACATCGCACTGATCATAAAGAACGTCGTGTGATAATATTCTTAATTGACATTTTTTTTCGCATATCCTTTACAGGACATTGCTGTCAACATCAGCATTTTACCGCAGTTGTTGATTTCTTGGCAAGATTACGCTCAGTAGTTTGCCATTGCTTTCTGAGCGGCTGGCTCACATATCCCGTAAGTCACCATCGCGGTGAGAACAGCTACCAATTCTCGTGCGCTGCGTTACTCTGCGTGAATAAACGGGATTACGGAGAAAGTCGTTTAACACCTAGGACAGGGAGACCGGCCTTAATTGACATAGCTTCATCAAAAGGCCTTTCTCAGTACTGCTCGATAGTAAGCCCATTCTCACAATGATATTATTTTAAGTAACTCGCTCTGCATTCCGTGTGGGACAACAATTAATAGCAATCAGGAAATAGAGTGTAAGAGGTTAATAAAGGCACTGTAGGATTACAGAGAGAAATGTCTGTGCAGACAGGGATTGTAAACAGAGCAAGGACAAAGTGATGGTCAACATGGCCCATTGACTGAAGGGTTAAAGGTTAATGACTGTGCAATGTACAATTAACCGAAGTGTTTTGATTCTGTGTGTTTTGGGAATTATCCGAGGGAAGAAAAACACTGCCCGTGGATTCAGTTAATAGAGACTTGTGGAAACAATGGGAACGCGTTGGAATCACAGAGTAACGTGACAGGAGACAGCAATTTATAGCTAAGTAACATCCTGAAATGTTATTTTAGAATATATCACTTGCGTATGGAGTGACCAAATACTGATTACCGAACATAAAGGAGACACGACCAATTGTGTCCTCCTCGCTTTATAAACCACAGACGTTTTGACATAGGCGTCAGGTGATATTTTACTCCGAGTGAGCTTCAGTGCATTTGGTGACGTTAATTCAGGATTCGTAGTGAATTCCTGGAAACAGGGTAAGCGACAACTTGTAGTTAACACAAACAATGCTTGTTATAATAATCTGGGAAGGTGTTGAACTATTCATTACTTTTCTATATTTTATACGAGGTTGTCTAATTGGTGACTTCGCCTTAACAAGTGCATTTGCTATGGGGATATCTATGCATTATATCTTGGTTCACTGACATGTATGTTTTCTGTCTCATGTCTTATTTGTGTCGTGGAATACTGAGAGTTAATGATTCCCAGATAGACGACTTTATACACCGACTAACCAGGTAGGAGAAGGGTTAACAAACAAAACAGTAAGGATAACCAACAACGGTGTGACCGGAGTCAATGACCCCTAATGTTAACGGGTTGAAGTGTTAACGTAGAAATTACAGCGGCACAGGTCAATGAGAGTGTAGGATGACGAGGTTAATTCACGGGTTAAAAACATCACGAAATGTCGGGTTGAGTGACCAGGCGCATGTGTTTATAGGTCAAGACACGGAAGTGCCCACCGACAGCACAGGTAACCTTCGCGTGGACAAATAGGTTTGCGACAAAGGCAGACAGCACTATTGGACAGGATCGCGGTCAGGTGATAAAGACAGGATTGAAAAACCCAGATAGTGTCAGGTGTGTGTGGAGAGAGAGTTGGGGCTGAGAAGGAGGGGGAGAGATGGGTTACTGAGGAAAATTTCCACAGCATATTGCGGTCTATATATGACTCAGAGGGAAGGAACAAAACAATGAGGGTTTTATAAAATAACGGAAAAGTTTCAGATCAGTAATTTTCCACTAACGGGGATAATGAAGTATTGACTTGAGGTGTCAAGCAAGGTCAAGGACTATGCGGCAAAAATGACCTATAAAGAGTGGCAACTTCTTTGTGGAAGTTAGTGTGATTCTTGATTTCCATGAGACAAGGGAGTATGAAAAGGGTGGTGCGGCGTTCGGAGGAACGTTTGTGTATCTATTGTGCATTAGTACCCCCAATTCAGACAAAGATACTTATAAGGTTCCAATCTCCTAGTGAAATCAGAGAAGAGATGAAGAGTACTACACTTGAACAAATAAAGTACTTACTTAGAACCAAAAAGAACATAGACATGTTTTAAGATGAAGAAGTGATAAAGTAAAGTCAAATACAGAACACTGTATGCTCAAACGAATATACCACTAAAACACTTAAAAGGAAAAGATGTTAACCTGTGGCAAGCAGGGATACTTACAACTACATACGTCTTGTATGCATAGGGAAGAAAGAATAGACAAGTAAAAACATTGCTAGTAATAAAAGACAATAGGAAGAACTGTGACGATGTGGTGTTTTTTCGATGTTGGATACTTACCGTCATGAAACAGACTCGGGCGCAGTCATAAACTTACGGGACTTTTATTACGGTACAGTGAATCAGTGGTGAACAGTTTTGTTTCATTCAATAACGGATTTACCATCAGATTCAAGCATACGGATCATCCAGGGTGAGCTCTGTCCTGTTTGATGTGCTGTCCTGTGATCTTGAAGAATGAATGGGCGAGAAGCAACACCGCTGATAGACATTCAGAGTTCTTTCTAGCACCAACAATAGAATACACTATCAACTCATCTCTCATCTCATCATGTTCCTCTTGTACCTTGCGGTGTCGAGGTGAAGTATAAACTTCGTGAGAGTGCCCGGTTATGGGCTTCGTATATCGACATTCCCATGGATTCTGTTATTCCCTCAGTCCAACGTTTACGTGGTCGGCCTCTTCCTCTGTTTCCATCTGGTCTGTACATCATTGCTTGTTGTGGCATGCTGTTGACTGGTAGCCTACTTGCATGGCCAAACCATTTGACTTGCTGCTTTCTAATAAAATCTAGAGCAGCTTTAACCCCTACTTTAGTCCTGATTTCTTCATTTCTGATCTTATCTCTTCTTGATACGTTGAGTATTCTTCTCAGAAACCTCATTTCTGTTGTTGTGATTTTTCTTTTCTCTTTTTCTGTCATTGTCCAGGTTTGGCATTGGTAGCAGAGAGTTGGTAGGAAGATTGTGTTGTAAAGTGCTTTCTTAGTAGTTATTGATACATGTTTGTTCTTTAGTATTGGTGCCATTTGTCCAATGAGTTGATTTGCCTTATTGCACCTATTTTCGATCTCGTCTTCTGACCTGCCATTTGATGATATTATACTTCCTAGGTACTTGAAGCTCTTTACTTGTTTCAAGGGATGTTCGTTTAGGTGAATTGTTGCTGTTTGTTCTTCTTTAGTTATAGTCATTACCTCTGTTTTGCTTGTGCTAATTTTCATGTTATGTTCCCTACACATTTCGTTTAGACTATTCATGTGGTCTTGTAATTCAGCTTCTGATTTTGCTATTAGTGCTTGGTCGTCCGCAAACAGGAGTTCTCTAATGGTTAGATTTGCAGATGGTTCTTCTTCTGTGTTCTCGTCATGCGGTATTCTTGCTGTCTCTGCTTGGCTGGTTTCTTTACCTATGTTGTCTATATATGTTATGAAACTTCTTGGTTTTTCTACGAGCAGTATCACTATCAACTAAGCTTACAAAATCCATATATACACCAGACATAGTTTTTATTAATAAATCTTTTGTTTATCGTTGAAAGGAACTGTTGTCGGAGTATGTGTTGAGGGAATAACAGAGAGAGTGAAAGAAATAGATATATGGAAAGGAAGACAGAAGGGAGGAGTGTAGACCAAAGTCAGTCAATAATCCCAACAGATAATAAGTTTGAAGATGTGCTGGTTGATTCCAACTTCCTCTCGGGAAAATAACAGGACAATTTGTTACTTGATTATCTCTTTTACTTATTCTGCACTTAACGATATAATATTCTACTAAGAAGTATTATTCTTTATATCATTATCTCCTTTGTTGATTACATGTACTTAATGAGATAATATTCTACTAAGCTGTATTATTCGTTACTTTATCACCTCTTTTGTTTATTAGACGTACTGAATGAGATAATATTCTACTTGTTATTCTTATTAGATATGAGATGTTGGCTAAATCCATCTGTGTGTGCGTGTGTGTGTGTGCGTGTGTGTGTGTGTGTGTGTGTGTGTGTGTGTGTGTGTGTGTGAGAATATTCATCTCATCATCTTATTGGGCCGAAACAGATGATGTAAAGACCTGACCTTAGGGACAGAAAAAGGTTAAAGGGCAGATGATGTAAGGACGTATTGTGCAAATATTGCACCCTTGACAGACCGCAAGCAGCATATAAGGATCTGGCGAACCTGGCCATGGAATATAATAGGTACACAATTTCCTGATGATGGCGGTACATATTTGTTGTTCTTGTCCTTCAATCAGGTGGTGGTATGTGTACATATGTTTGGTCTACATTAAAGTCACCAACTGCTTGTTGCAGACGACTAGAGTTTACTATATATGAACAATACGAAGAGATTGAGACACACATGAGAACTATGAAAAAGTGTAGGAATAACACCGATTACTGAACACGAGAGGACGACCCAGGATGAGATAGCTAGATGGAGGAAAATCGACATTGAAGAAATCAAATATGCCACTAACTCAAGCAACAACACACACGAAGAACAGAAAATAAATTATATGTTGGTCGGCATGGATAAGAACGCATGTTCTTAAACATCGGGTGTGATGATACCGAAGCAAGGGGTTCATCCCTATACCAGACTAAAATGTTGACCTATTGTCCTTGACTTAGGGACGTAAATTACACGTACCCCTGAAGTCGGAGTGGATTCGCCTGGTGGCGAAGGACACTGTTAATAGGGAAAGCTAAACCACATGTAACAATTCAGTCCAGCACTATTAGAAGTAGAGTGTATGAATTACGCTCGAGTTCAAAGCGAGCGCAATAAAAATTATAACTACCTCCACTCTGCGACGCTTCACGCAGAAAGATGTAAGCCAAGAAGAAGGAGAAGAACCAGAAGAGAATTATCAATACATTGAAGAAAATGTTTAAAAAAAAAATTTAAATGATGATGATGATGATGATTGTCAGCGTCTCAATAAGTCATAGCTCGCTGTCGAAGGCGTGACAGTAATGTAATACATGTGCGAAATATCACAAGTATCGTTATTTATTTACAACGTAATCATTTAACATCAGTCATAATCACGCTCCGACAAAGCTAGCAATCACGTAAACATTAGCTAGCAAAGCACCCATGCGTTTCTCGCATCACAATTCATTTAGCATATTAGCGCACAGGCTATCTAATATCAACACTCTCACAACAATAGTAAATCTCTCTAGCATGAGGCAATCAGCAAACTCTCTCAGGTAACCCAAAACACTCCTCTCTCAACCACAGTCAGGTCCAGTCTGATCGTCCTTCCCTCGGTCTGTGGTCACGCGGTGTTTGACCAACGTGTCGTTCGTGCTAAGTCGGATGTCTCGGTATTGTGGTATCGTCCTGTCCTTCACCCGTCTATTGATGGCTGATGTCTCAGGTCGTCTAGTCCAAGGGTGGACTGTCATTCAAGGACATGTCCAGTCTCTAACCCCATGTCCTGTCTTCCACTGGGTATACAGTCCTGTCCTACTCTACCCATGCTCTAACTATGTCCTGTCCTTGTCCTGTGTTCTCCCGTCTATTGATGGCTGATGTCTCAGGTCGTCTAGTCCAAGGTTGGACTGTCATTCAAGGACATGTCCAGTCTCTAAACCCATGTCCTGTCTCCCACTGGGTATATAGTCCTGTCCTACTCTACCCATGCTCTGCCTATGTCCTGTCCTTGTCCTGTGTTCTCTCTCACACTTACTAGGACTCTGACAACAACAATAATAATAATAATAATAATAATAATAATAATAATAATAATAACCCCGGGAAGGTTAACCCGGTCAAAAATAGCCCGCAGAAGGCGGATGTGTCGGCCTAACGGCGCAAGAACCCAGCTCTGCTGTAAACAGGCACAGCGGAATCACGTCTTTCTTCCTCCTCTTCTTCTTCTTCAGCGTTCCGAGCCATTGAGGTTCTTTGCTGCAGATACAATCCGTCTCCATTCGTCTCTCTGGTTGACCTTCTCTTGCCAGTCGTTGATTCCAAGTGCTTGTAGGTCTGTATATATATTATCTCTCAACCGTCTTCTTGGTCTACCTCGGGGTCTACGGTCATTTATTTTCTGAGTGTAAGCGAGTTTTGTTTCCCTATAGTCTTCCATTCTTTCTATATGTCCCAGCCATTATAGTCTATTAGCCTTCATGATACCAGTGAATAGCGGGGACTTAAACAGATCATAAATGTCTTTGTTAATTCTTCTTTTCCACTCTCCACTTTGTATATCATTAATGGATCCAAAGATACGTCTTAAAACTTTGTTCTCAAAGGTGTGTAACAAGGCTTCAAAAACAAGAAAAAAAAAATTCGGATGAACGCAGCAGAAGAAGAAGATAATAATAATAATAATAGTAATAATAATAATAATAATAAAAATAATAATAATAATGATAAAACATTAACCCCTTAGAAAGCCAAACAATAATAAAGCTAATAATATTGATCCTAATGACATAGATGATTGAATCTCATCTAGCAGCCGTGGAGGCACACAATGGCTACACCCGGGCAGCATTTTAATTATATCTCCAAGCCACGTCTTGAACCGGCCAGATTTCATATCTTAAGTAGACTAATTGGAAACCCCGGGACATCTGAATAATTGATATATTTTCTATACATTAAAGGAATTTCTTTTATCAAGCACCTCTCTCTCTCTCTCTCTCTCTCTCTCTCTCTCTCTCTCTCTCTCTCTCTCTCTCTCTCTCTCTTTCTCTCTCTCTCTCTCTTTCTTTCTCTCTCTCTCTTTCTCTCTCTCTCTTTCTCTCTCTCTATTTCTCTTTCTCTCTCTCTTTACCCCTCCCCTCCCTCTCCTTGCCTTCTTCGCTACCATATCCATTTCTCTCTGACGTTCCTAGCCTTTTTCGCTACCACATCTGGCTCTCTCCCTCGCTCTCTCTAACTCACTCTCTAATTCTCCTTGCCTTCTTATTTACCACATCCGCTTCTCTCTCTGGCTCTCCTTGCTTTTTTCGCTACCACACCTGTCTCTCTCCGTGTCTACTTGCCTTTTTCGCGACCACATCTGTCTCTCTCAGTGTCTACTTGCCTTTTCGTTACCACATCTCTCTCTCTCGCTCTCTCTCTCTCTCTCTCTCTCTCTCTCTCTCTCTCTCTCTCTCTGTCTACTTGCCTTTTTCGCTACCACATGTCTCCCCCTGTCTCTCCTTGTCTTTTTCACGACCATATCTGTCTGTGTCTCTCTCGCACTCTTTGCCTTCTTTACCACATCTCTCTCTCTCTCTCTCTCTATTTCTCCTTGCCTTCTTCTCTACCACATCCGTCTCTCTCTCTCTCTGTCTGTCTGTCTCTCTCTTTCTCTCTCATTCTCCTTGCCTTCTTATTTACCACACCCTTCTCCCCATGTCCCTCCTTACCTATTTTCACTACAACATCTCTCTCTCTCTCTAACTCTCCTTTCCTTTTTCTCTACCACACCCGTCTCTCTCTCTCTCTCTCTCTCTCTCTCTCTCTCTCTCTCTCTCTCTCACTCTAATTCTCCTTGCCTTCTTATTTACCATATCTGTCTCTCCATGTCCCTCCATGCCTTTTTCACTACCACATCTATCACTATCTCTCTCTCTAACTCTCCTTGACTTCTCTATCACATCCGTCTATCTCTCTAACTCTCTCTTTAACTCACTCTCTACCTCTCACTGTCGACTTCTCTACCATACCCGTCTTTCTCTCTCTCAAACTCTCTCTCTCTGTCTAACTCTCCGTGCATTCTTCTCTACCACATCCGTCTCTCTCTCTCTCTCTCTCTCTCTCTCTCTCTCTCTCTCTCTCTCTCTCTCTCTCTCTCTCTCTCTCATCTCTTTGCATTCTTCTCTACCACATCTACAGCACACTAAGTTAATTACCTGCCTGACTCCCCTCTTCTCTCACACACATACTTGAGCTTCTCTCTACTCCCTCTATCTCATATACATGAGATCATTTTCTCTGTATCATTACTGTGAGTTAATCTCTCTCTATCACTCTCTCTCGCTCTCTCTCTCTATCATATATCTGAGCTCATATACCTCTCTGTGTCATATATCTGAACTCATCTCTCTCTGTCATACATATGAGCTCATCTATCTCTGTCATACATATGAGCTCATCTTTCTCTGTCATATATCTGAATTCACCTCTCTCTGTCATATATCTGAGCTCATCTCTCTCTGTCATATATCTAAGCTCACACCCTCTCTCTCTCATAGCTGCGATTATCTCTCTTCACACTTTCTCGCACACCTAAAGTAATTTATCTCCACACTCTTTCATTTATCTGAGCCAATCTCTATCCACACTCTCTCACACACCTAAGCTCATCTCTCTCCACACTCTCTCTCACTCTCTCTCTCTCTCTCTCTCTCTCTCTCATATATCTGAGCTCATCTCTCTCCACGGTTTCTCACTCTCTCTCACACACCTAAGCTCATCTCTCTCCATACTCTCTCAAATACCTGAGCTCACCTCTCTCCACACTCTCTCACTCTCTATCATATACCTGAGTTAATCTCTCTCCACGCACTTTCACACTTTCGCGCGCGCTCTCTCTCATAAACCTGAGCTCATCTTTCTCCACACACTCTCTCATATACCTGTGTTCATCTCTATCCACACACTCTCACACTGCCATGTTGTTATTTGGGTTTTATTTGAAATGTTGGCTCGTTAGTGCATAAAACACATGGTACACTTATAACTTGTCACAGCTGAGAAAACTATTTCAACACATAAGCGTCGCAGTGCACATAGTAACTTTAATGGTAACTCGCTGTGAAACAAATTCCAGCACCATCCAATGTGTGATCTCCACTCACTGTGTGATTCTGCAAGTCATTGTATACATGTAAGGCAATCTGTCACGGAGCCCCTAGCTATTTTGTGGCCCCTGTCGTCATTGTATTAGTTGCCATCTTAACGCTTTCAACACTCGAATGTCATTGAATCAAATGGAAAACGTATACACTTACGGTAAGCTCTTGTCCTAACACACTAACTACACATTGGGCTAGCTTTATTGGGCTAGGTTATCAGTGTCTCTGTTCCACATCGTCTTCAATGGCTGTAGAAATTGACTGAAGTTTCTGTCAGTCTGTTACTGATTCACTTGCTGGTTCTCTTTAACTGATACAATTGTTCTTACATAGCCCATTATTTTGTTGATATAGTTGGATCAAGACAGTGTCGTGTCCTCCTTTAAAATGTCGTCCCTGGAGTGAGGAGATCCGACACCCACATTATAATATTATTTTTTTTCCCCTCAATATTCTGGAGAATCCACCAGCTTCCGTCCAACACACTCCATCAGCCTATGGACACCTTTTCCTATCACTCTCACACTGTCGTACTATGCCCCCTTCTCATACTTCCCCAACGCAACATACTCAACAACTCTTGCTTCTAGAAATTAATAAAGATTAATTTATTAAAATAAAAGTGTAACGTGTATGAGACGTGTATGCGAAGAAAATGTGTGACGTGTTCTATAAAGTGTGTATACTCTGTCTCTCAGACATCAACTCAGTCAGCTGATCACAGCAAAGATAGACCACAGCACGTTACGTCAGAACAAGTACGTCTCACCCGTTGCCGGAACCATCTTGCCGGATAATGCTTTGCCTCTGTAGACCTCTGGTAATCCAATTTCATGAACATCCGAAATAGACACCGGTGGTATTAACAGTTAATCATGGACCGGTTGCACTCTACACAATGTCCGTTCCTAATGTTCCTAAACAAACTGCACAAGTCTTTTGCAGTGTGTACGCAGTTAGTTAGTTAGTTAGTTAGTCGACAGATCATCCTCGTTGCACATCGAACCACTCAGTTCATAAGGGCTACTTACTAATGTTAATTGTTACTGTACTGGATTGATCCTCACTCGTGTCTATCCAGCCTCACATATAATGTCATGTGTTCTATTACACGAGATTATATAACTCTAGGTAACTATTAGACCCAATGTCTTCAGCCCGCCACCACTGTCTGATGATGTGTGGTGCATCAGTACGCATCACTCACTTTGGTGAATCAACCTGCTTTTAGC
The DNA here is from genome assembly GCA_014155875.1 of Cepaea nemoralis. Classification (NCBI taxonomy): domain Eukaryota; kingdom Metazoa; phylum Mollusca; class Gastropoda; order Stylommatophora; family Helicidae; genus Cepaea; species Cepaea nemoralis. The sequence continues at coordinate 10,619 of JACEFZ010016146.1, forward strand.
TTTCAGTTACGTTCTGTCTGCACTTTATTGATGGTTGAACGGGTGTTCTTCCGAATGGGTTTTTAAAAAAAAAAAAACTTGTTGAGTTTCCTTGGATCTAGTAGGGAACCTAGGATAGAAACAACACATCTGGTGATAGTACTAGTCACTGATCCTTTTGGCTGAGTGTAAGCCTATCACCTTGCTTACTGATCTTTAGCTAACTAGACTTAGTCATAGAGCAGATTAGCTACCCACCTAGAGTCGAATCAGGCTATGACAAAGAAAAAATCACCAAACAGAATGCGGAACCCCGCCCACCAGGGACACCTACGGGAAGATCCCAATTATCCCTCATTACTCAATTCTCAACTAGTAAAGCTTATCAACACTTCACTAATCTATTTTAGCTAACAGAGCCAAGTATCACTTCACTACTCTAGCTAGTTTCCACTAACAGTGCTAATCATCACACTATAGTTTAACAAGGCTACTGCCTAAAGTAATTATAACGAATATATTATAATAGGTTATACCTTAAATGGCACTACTGCAGTCCTATCAATCATATCTACATCTGCCATTATAGGCACGTGCAAAATTAAGTCACTAATTAACACACGGTAGATATTATTTCCACTAAGCACTGCAGTGCCCTGGCACTCCAACTAGAGCATTATTCAAGTCCACCCTAGTTGATCTCAACTCGAGTTTATATCGCAAACTACCAAAGTTGGCCACGTGACGTTATCCTTTACTCCCCCACACAGGTGGCACAGTGGCAAATCATCCCCTGTCAAGAACTATTTTCCTGGCTTAAATCCTGTCAAAGTTGTCAGTAATTGCCTAGATTCTCAAAACAAGCCAGCTAGTTTCTGTATACTCCCAACAAAGAGTTTCGATACCAAGCTGCCAATCATCTTGATGTGCCGGAAACCAAGAATTGACAGATGCACTGTTTTCCGTACTAGGTACTTCCATTTTACATCTGCCCCTGTGATCTCACGGCTTCCATCTGCATTCAAATGTTGACAAACTTGTCAATCTTCTGTTCCGTGGTGACAATCCCAGCAGCCATTTTCGTCTGATGTCCGGCCGTATAGATGACAAACGGAACCATTCCATATCCTAAGCTGACAATATATGTGATTCTACTTGTTAATGAACTGCCAACTCTGTGTATCCATTCCTACTCACTCACCACCAAATGTGTATATGGGCTGACACGATGTAACCTGTACAGCTGTGTTTACTCTGTTAGTACGACTGTTGTGGCCCAGAAAATATATGCCACGCAAACGTCGGTATTATTATCTGGGTTAACTCAGGGCGCTCGTGACAGACAGTTTCGTCTGTCGATGTTACTTCAATCAACTTCCCCTGCCGAATGGCATAGGAACACTTTCGCGGTACTATTTCGAGTCATATCACGTGACTAATCGTGAACATTTCCGTGCCAGTTGATCGATTGTTCGTCTCAGCCCCTTTGTTCAACTTTTAGGAGCTGTTTTCAAATACTTTTTCTTGTTACTGGTGGTTTAACTCTCTCAGGTCCAGTGAGTCCAACTCATCACCGTTGCCCCCTCCATGAACTCCCTTAATGCTACTTTTTGGCCATGCCCCCCCCCCCCCCCCATCCCCCACTCTCTCTCTAATATACATGAGCTCATCTCTCTCCACACACTCTCTCACATATACCAGAGCTCATCTCTCTCTCTCTCTCATATACCTGAGCTCATCTCTCTCTCTCCACACACACACACACACACACATACACATACACACACACACACACTCTATCGCTCTCTCTCTCTCTCTCTCTCTCTCTCTCTCTCTCATATACCTGAGCTCATCTCATTTCACATTCTCTCTAACAACTGAGCTAATCTCTCTCCACACTTTCTAACTCTCTCTCTCTTATATACCTGAGCTCATCTCTCTCCACACTCTCTCTCACTCTCTCTCACCTGAGCTAATCTCTCTCCACACTTTCTAACTCTCTCTCTCTCTCATATACCGGAGCACATCTCTCTCCACACTTTCTTACTCTCTACCACACACCTAAGCTCATCTCTCTCTCTCTCCACACTCTCTCACACACCTGACTCATATCTCTCCACATTCTCTAGGTTGTCATAATTACCTGTACCGCTATTTGTCTTTTATCTTACGGCTTCCATCTCTAGGATGCACGCAGTGGGGCCTTAGTCTTCCAGTGTGGCCGAACAGGTTTCATGTGTGCGGCACACTCTGTGATGTCTCTTCGCGTGAGATTAATCTGGATCGAATCTTCTGTTTTTTTCGCCGTCCTAGTCCTCGCTCACTAAGGGTATTTCAAGTGCGCATAAATCAGTAGTAACATAAGTCTGGAAATGGAACCTTTAAAGTAAACAGTTATCATATTTATCTAAGCAAGCTCTAATTAGAATGATGGTCAATGCAAACAACAAAAGAACACACACTATGCCTTAGAAATAAAATCAAGTGCCAACAGGGGTCAGCTAGGCAGGGCAGCCATAACTTCAATAACTCACCATCTTCAACACCATGTGCCATGTCGACAAGCCTGTGTGGTCATAGTACGCCATATCACACAACAACCAGTCTTGGATCCAGTCTGTGGTCTTGTTCCGATGATGTTATGTTGTCAAGCAATACACAGTCTCTACAATTCAGCGTTGGCTGTGTACTTGGGAGAGATAACTCTCCATCCCTGGTCTTGACTGGTCTTGACTGGTCTCGGTATCAAGGCGAGAGGCCGCAGTTACCAGTAACGGGTTGTAAGTCCGTATCTGTTGACGTAGACATTGATGCCACTGTTTGCCTCACTCATCCTCTCACTGTCTCTGATAAACCTTGTTTCTTGTTTGTTAATTAATAATGTGTTGTTGCATTTGTCATTGAGAAAATAAACACTCCGACATTTATGTTACATGTTGTAGCCATCAGGATATCGGTGTATACATTCTCGCATGGAGGCATTTATCCTCATTTCTAGCGTTTGGAGAACAATGTATTTATATAATTATGTCTGTAGCGGGGTGTGGGTATCCGCCTATGGAAGCAGAAGGAGCAACCCCCCCCCCCCCCCCACCCCTTCGGTGGCTACTTGGCACGCTTGGACAATTGGTTTAACATTACTCTAATGGTGTGATCATTCTTCTTCTTCTTCTTCTTCTTCTTCTTCTTCTTCTTCTTCTTCTTCTTCTTCTTCTTCTTCTTCTTCTTCTTCTTCTTCGTCGTCGTCGTCGTCGTCGTCGTCGTCTTCTTCTTCTTCTTCTTCTTCTTCTTCTTCTTCTTCTTCTTCTTCTTCTTCTTCTTCTTCTTCTTCTTCTTCTTCTTCTTCTTCTTCTTCTTCTAGTCCGTGCCGTGTGGCGTTAGTGATCATGTCAGACCACAGGTTTCTGTTTCTTGTGCTGCCAATCATTTCTGATATCGACGTTCCTCCATGCCATGATGTCAAACTGTTCAGCAACTTCTCGCTGCCTCTCTTCTCCTCCAACTGTTCTACACCCCAGCTTTCCTCTTCTCGTGACATGTCCAAAGACCGTGGGATGTCTTCTTCTGATGCCAGCAATCAGTTTATTTTTGTGAGTCAACTTCTTTCAAGATATTTTCATTGCTCTTTCTATCTGGCCATGGTGTTCTCATTGTTCTTCTATAAAACCAGATCTCCGCAGCTTCCACATAATTCCTCACTTGCCTGTTAATTGTCCGTGATTCGCGTCCATACATCAGGGTGTGATTCACGCTCGTTGAATTCAAAGATTAGAAATAAACAATAGAAGAAATACGAAGATTGGAAAGACAAATTAGAAAAATACGAGAATCAGAAAGACAGCAGGAAAAATGCGAAGCCCACAAAGACCCAAATACGAAAAATACAAGATTAGAAAGACAAAATAAGGAAAAGACGAAGAACAGACAGAAACGACAAGCAACTGAAATTTACTTCCTGCCAAGAATGCTGTGAAGCCTTTGGTCGGCTAAAACGACAAACTATCAAGTGTTTCAGAAGGCACACTCTAGAAGACAGAGTACTACAAACACTGGGAGAAAAAAATCGTCATTTGTCGTGGTCATGTTATAACAATATAACGGGAACAATGTGGTACTAAGGAAAACTAATGTTTTGGACACAGGGAGTTGTGGTGGATGTGGATGCTAGGTGGAAGTGATCAAGAACATCATATAGAGGGACTGTCATCGATATGTCAGGTATGTCAGGAAACATAATAATACATATCATTCCATAACACAAGTCAACAACGAAACTGTGTCGGATATGAAAATATCTGATCTTAACTAGTTTTGGTGTGCTGAAAACGAAAACGACATTGAAAATGTTGGTCGGCTCTAGTTTTCAAGATATATTGTACTATTTTATTTAATTACGGTCAATTTATAAAAATGACGCCAGCAGGATTTTGTTGCCATCCTTGCAAATTAAGCTGGGTTTCATGAAAATTTTTTGTCAAGGCAATGGAGAAACAGATGAGGCTTTCAAATACCTCATCAGAAAATGTCCAAGATTGAGTGAAGCTAAAATATGAGACGGAGTATTTGTTGGTCCACAAATTCGAAAACTTTATCGTGATGACGAGTTTCTTTGCGTGTTGCATAGGAAAAGAAAATCAGCATGACAAGCATTTAAGTCGATAGTGGACAACTTTCTTAGAAACAACAGATCTGATAATTACAATGACATTGTAGAAAATCTCCGTCTGAAGTGAAAGAGTCTTGGTCGCTAGATGTCTTTGAAAATGCATTCTCTGGATTATCAACAGGATTTCTTAAGTTAAACTGTGGAGCTGTCAGTGATGAACATGGTGAATGATTTCACCAGGACATTGCTGCTATGGAGACAAGGTATCAAGGCAATTGAAACCCTTCAATGCTTGCTGATTACTCTTGGACTGTGACAAGAGACACCTCATCGATACAAGAAGCAAGCAAAGAGAGCTCGAACAGTGACAGAATAATTTAGGAATGGGTTCAAATATGCTTTTGTAAACAATATATGTTAACTTTAAATAATGTGTTTATTTTTTCTATCATGTTATCTTGAAATATCAATTAATTGAGTATGTAACCACAATTTGTATAATCCTAAAGTAGAAAGACTAACAGTTCACCCCAGAGAATTATACAAGCATACATTATTTGTATTACTATATTAAAATTCACTATTAAAAAAATAAATCAGAGCCAGCTGGTGAATTTCATTATGCTATTTGAAATCAGCATGTCAAAATCAATACGAAATGGTGTATTTAAATTCTGATACAAATAACTAGTGAAAATTAAGAAATGAAATATCAAATAACCGCTTTCAAATCTCTTTTTCTTTGTAAGCTTTATTATTAAAATAAAAATAATATAAAGAAATATTGTAAAACAACATTAAGTGTGACAGATTAAGAAACACAATAAAAATATAACAAGTACAGTTAATAAAAGGAAGCATCCCGCAGAAGTCGGATGTGTCGGCCTAACGGCGCAAGAACGCAGCTCTGCTGTAAACAGGCACAACGCAATCACATCCGGAAAAAAAACTTCGGATGAACGAAGAAGAAGAAGAAGAAGAAAAGGAAGCATTAATTAAACAATATAAAACCGATGTACTAATATATGGCTCAGTAATGCACCATGGCTACTAAAGACAATAAAACAAAGAACATTGAAATATTTTGGTCACGTGAAACGTCATGCCAGTTTGGAGAGAACAATAATGGAACTGTATATGCCCGCGAAGAGAGGAAGAGGAAGGCCAAAGAGAAGGTGGGTGCAGGACGTGGCAGATGGTCTCCAGATGGGTGTATTGGACGCTGAACATCTTGCTTATGACCGAGAAGTTTTCCTGAAGGTAGTTATGGGAGCGAGGTTCTGCAAAGGGCATCCTACAGAATGAATGAATGAATGACAATGAATGAATGAATGAATGAATGAACCATATATTATTGCCAAGCGTGAACTACATTACGTTATCAGAAACTATCGACAGCTGGAGGTTTTTTTTGGCGCTTGCTGACTTTAAACCCAAGCGTAGTCTACACACATTATTTATAATAGTGATGGACTGAATTGTGCGTGTGGGTTAGCTTTCCCTATTAACAGTGTCCTTCGCCATCAGGCGAACCTACTCCGACTTCAGAGGTACTTGTAATTAACATCCCCAGGTCAATGACGACAGGTCAACATTTTAGTCCAGCTATCCGATATAAGGGTGAACCCCTTACCTCGGCATCAGCACACCGAATGTTTAAAAACATGCGTTCTTATCCATTCGGCCATGCTGACCTGCGCTGGAGGTATAGAAAGAACAGATTTAAATAAAGATTATACAAATATGTATTGGCAGTGATGACAGTGACACTGACAAAAGACTTGCTACATGTTGACGTTGATTGATTTGATTGATTGATTTAGGAACCGACATCACAGCATTCGGGGCATTCCCATAAGCGCTCGGTCCCCATACTCAGCAGCCAGCGAAGAGTTCCAACACCAATAGTACCAGCAGCAATCTGATTATATGTCCGTCTCGCCTTTCCTCTAAGCGTCGAGCGTCGGCCAGATCCCCTCGTCACTCCTCGCTGTCTCATTCTTGCCAGACCATGATGTTCCATTTGCTCCTCCGAGTGTGCACGTGCTCCCACAAGGCCGCAACAACGTCTGCCTTGTCATGTATCAATACTCCACCAAGTTTTGCCGAGCCAGCCAATCTGTCCGCCAGTTCATTCCCCAGCACACCGGCATGCCCCGGAGAAAGATCCAGTGTTGACGACGTTGATTGACAGCAGACAGCATCTACATGTATTGACAATACGGTGTTCCATCATCAGCAGCAACATTCAGTGGCATGTCATGTGCAGAACTTTCCTCGCATAACGTTCTGCCGAAATGTCTCTTTGTCACATGCCATGTGTCCTGCCTCAGTTGCTGTCATGTGTAAATGTCTCTGTCACAAGCCAGGTGTATTGCCTCAGTTGCTGTCATGTGTAAATGTCTCTGTCACAAGCCAGATGTCCTGCCTCAGTTACTGTCATGTGTAAATGTCTCTGTCACAAGCCAGGTGTCCTGCCTCAGTTGCTGTCATGTGTAAATGTCTCTCTTCCACAGGCCAGGTATCCTGCCTCTTTTGCTGTCATGTGTAAATGTCTCTCGTCACAAGCCAGGTGTCCTGCCTTTTTTTGCTGTCATGTTAAATGTCTCTCTGTCACAACCCATGTGTCCTCCCTCTTTGCTGTCATGTGTAAATGTCTCTCTGTCACAACCCAGGTGTCCTGCCTTTTTTGCTGTCATTGTAAATGTCTCTCGTCACGGGCCCAGGTGTCCTGTCTCAGTTGCTGTCATGTGTAAACGTCTCTGTACAAGTCACGTGTCCCTATCTCTATTGCTGTCATGTGTAAATGTCCTCTCTGTCACAAGCCAGGCTCCTGCTTCTTTTGCTGCCATGTGTAAATGTCTCTGTCACAGACCAGGTGTCCTGCCTCAGTTGCTGTCATGGTAAATGTCTCTCTGTCACAGGCCGGTGTCCTGCCTTTGCTTTTTAAAGCTCGACGCCCGGCCAGATGCCCTGTCAGTGCTGCTGTCTAAATTCTCTGCCAGCCCTATGTCTGTTTCCATTTGTTCCTCCGAGGTGTCCTGCTTTCCCATGAATGCCGAAACAACCTCTGCCTTTGTCGGGTATCAATACTCGAAAGTTTTTGCCGAGCCGGGGCCTGTTTCTGTGCGCCAGTTCATTCCCCACAAGCGATGGTTCCAAAATGATCCTGTTGACCGGGCGCATGTTTGACACCCAACAGCTTAATATACAATGGTGTTCCATCCATCAGCAGCAACTTCAGTGGCCTTCATCGGGGCAGAACTTTTCCTCGGATAAGGGGGGGGTTTCGGGCCGGAAAATTTTCTCTTTGTCACATCCCATGTGTCCTGACACGTGTGTCGTGTGAAACACTTTTAAACTTGGTGAGCCTCAGTTGCTGTCAAAGGAAATGTCTCTGTCAAAGCCGGGATGTCCTGCCTCAGTTATTTCATGTGCCAAATTCTCGCACAAAGGGTGCCCGCCTAGTTGCTGTTAGGGTGTTGTCTCTCTTCCCCGGGCCCAGGTATCCGCGCCCCTATGCCTCGAAAGGGTCCAACCCCAACTACTGGAGGTCCTTCTCAGATGTCCTGTGGAGCCAGGGGACATGAGAATATAACGGCTGGCCATACTAAACAAAGACTTAAAATAATGCATTGGATTGCGGAGGGAGTCAGCAACAAAAAAGTTGAATTAGAAAACATTCTGGACCAAGAAAAAGTAAGCATATGTTACTTGCAAGAAACTCACCTCAACGAAAATATAGCTTTCAAAATCAGAGGCTACCAGTGTTACCGATCTGACCGAAAGGACAGGCGAAAAGGTAGTAAAAAATAACATCACTGCTTCCCAAAATCGAAGTCTACATGGAAGGGGCTGAGTATTAGACACTTAAACTTAAGACAGGCTATACAGACCTACATCTGATTAATTACTACTGTCCAAGTGACCGCCCACAGGCACTAGACACACTACCATTAACAGAAAAAATGATTGTGTGTGGCGATTTCAACAGCCACTCGCAGAGTTGGGGCTATGATCACATGGACGAGAGAGGAGAGAGACTGGAAGACTGGCAGGATGAGAATTGATTCATCTTGGTTAACAAGCCGTCCGACCCACATACTTTCTACTCGAGATCATGGCACACTACAACTACACCTGACCTGGCTTTTCATTCACCAGACCTGGAGTGGAACATTACACGAATTGTTGGGAAACAACTTGGTGGCAGTGACCATCGGCCAGTCTTTCTAACTGTAGAAAATGAGCTTGTAAGTGAAAGCAGCACCCTCTCGAGGTGGAACTACAAGAAAGCAGACTGGGCAATGTACAAGAATCGCACCAGCATACTGGTTAGAAACCTGAACACTGAGAAAGATATAAATAAAGTAGTTGAAGAGTTTGGGAAATGCATACTTACAGGCAGCGCGAGAAACAGTACCAAGAGGAGCCCGTAAACAATATAAACCCTACTGGAGTAGTGAACTGGAACAGTTGCATAATGATGTGGAAGTAGTGTAGAAAGCAAGCAGAGGCTACACCCAGCCAAGAGCACCACAATAAATTCCAGGACGCAAAAGCCAAATTTCAAAGGGCCAAGCTGCAGGCTAGACGGAAAATCTGGCAGGAAAGAACAGTCTCTGAAATTTGAAAGAGACACAAGGAAATTGTGGAAGCTAATAAAACAACTTAACGATGAGGGCACAGGGAGAAACTCAAAAATTGCACTACATAAAGATGGAAACGAGAGGAAACAAGATGGAAACAAGAAAGCAAGCAGCTGACCATTTTGCGGACACATTCGCACAAGAAAACAATATCAAAATTAGTCCAGAGAAACAACAAGAGATTCGAGAGAAACGGCAACATACAAGACAGAAGGAAATAGCACATGAGGTTCTGGAAGCACCCATCACAATCAGCGAACTGGAGCTAGCCATATCAAAACTGAAAATGAGAAAGTCACCAGGAGCTGATGGTATCTCCAATGAAATGATCAGGAACCTAGGAACAGAGGCCAAAGCAAAGCTGTTGCAGATCTTCAATAACAGTTGGACCTTAGGCAGTGTTCCACAAGCCTGGAGAGAAGCAATCATGATACCCCTCCTAAAATCAGGGAAAGATAGTTCCATTGCCTCTAGCTACAGACCAATTAGCCTCACCAGCTGTCTCTGCAAAACACTGGAGCGCATCATCAATCACAGACTGCAGTGGTACATTGAAAGTAAAAACATCCTTGTGCCACAGCAGGCTGGCTTTAGGCAGTGCTACTCTACGGAAGATCAGACAACCTACCTCTCTCAAGAAATTGAGGATACATTCCAAGAGAAGAAGCTGGTGCTTGTGGCATGGATAGATTTGAAGAAAGGCTTTGACAAAGTCTGGAAAGAAGGTCTGATGAATAAACTGAGAAACTGCAAAGTCAATGGAAGAATGTACAAATGGGTGAAAGCATACTTGCACAACAGAAGAGCCCGAGTACAGATAGACGGACTCAAGAGCAAGAAAGTACTACTGCGTCACGGTGTTCCCCAGGGCGGAGTCTTGTCCCCCACACTTTTTCTAATCTTCATCAATGATCTCGTTGCTAATCTACCGCATGGAATTAAAGCGGCAATGTACGCCGATGACCTGGTTCTATGGAGCACAAATGAACATGCATCAGTGGCCACCAGATTGCTACAAAGAGCTGTAGATACATTTGCTTGCATGGGCAAATAGATGGTGTGTCAGCATAAACACTGACAAGTGCAGCACCACCCTATTTACCCTCTCTCCAAAACAAAAGGCAGGGATCATCCAGATAAATGGAACACCCCTAAGAGAAGATAAAGAACCAACATACCTTGGAGTAACATTTGATGGCAGGCTGACATGGAGAAAGCACATCAACAAAGCAGTAGCAAAAGCCAGAAGGAAAATAGCCATCCTGAGAAAGCTAAGTGGAACCACATGGGGAGCCAGTGGGAAAATACTTAGCAAAGTTTATCAACAGAGCATACGACCACACCTGGAATACGGGTCAACTGCGTGGTGTTCGGCATCAAAAACCACACTACAAGAGCTGGATCAAGCACTTAGAGTCACCACAGGAGGGATGAGATCAACCCCTATAGTGGAAATGGAGAAGATGGGGAGGACACAAGCACTGAGTGAGCGCAGAGATACGAAAACGCTAATACAAGCAGAAAAGTTCCTCAGCTTGCCAGGCCACCCTATGAAGAACAGATTTGAAAACCTAGCTGTGGGGCGGTTGAAAAGAAGTAGTTTTATCCACCAGGCCACACGACTCTGCAGAGAAACCACCGATCTGCCCACAGTTGATATCCCCCTAACAACTATTCCAGAGCGAACTCTATGGAAAGATGAGCATAGACTATCATTACAAATCCAGACAAAAGTGAGAGGAATATTTGACAAGGAAGAACAGAACAGTGTGCAGCGCAGAACAGCCACTCTCAGCTTCCTTGATGAAGAATACCCACAGGACCTCTGGATCCGAGTCTACACAGATGGGTCAGCACAAAATGCTGTTCGAAATGGAGGAGCGGGAGTGTACATAGAATACCCAAATAATACTAGGGACACAGCTAGAGTACCGATAGGAAAGTACTGCCATAACTACGATGCTGAAATTGAGACAATCAAGATAGCAACAGAGAAATTACTAAATACCAGCAATGATACACAACCTGTGGTGCTATTGACAGATGCAAAATCAGTACTCGAGGCGCTCCTGTCTGGGAAATTGCCAGTACTAAGGACACTACTTTCTGAACTTAGCAGTCAGCATAAGGTCACCATACAGTGGATACCATCCCACTGTGGAGTACCCGGAAACGACAGAGCTGATCAATTGGCTAAGGAAGGAGTCCAAAGAAGAACAGCCTGATGTGCCCGTTACATACCACCAAAAGAAAAGAATGATCAAATCAGTCAGAAAGCCACCAAAACCTGCTCAAGATGACTACCACGTTATGGACAGACCAGAACAAGTCATTATTCTGCGTCTCAGAACAGGGCACAATAGATTACGCAACCACATGTATACAAAATTCAAGATTGGTGAAACAGCCGTGTGCACGTGTGGATTGGCGTCGCAGACAGCAGAGCACATACTCCAAGACTGCCCAAAATATAACATATCTAGGCAAACCTTCTGGCCTAGAGAGACGACAGTGGAAGATAAACTCTATGGACTGCTGTGTGAACTGAAAAAGACAGTTCAATTCATACAAGAGACAGCATTGCAGTTATAGACATATTTCAAGCGAACGAAAGAAGAAGAAGAAGAACAAGCGAGGTGTCCTATCTCTATTGCTGTGATGTGTAAATGTCTCTTTGTGACAAACCAGGTGTCCTATCTCTGTTGCTGTGATGTGTAAATGTCTCTTTGTCACAAGTCACGTGTCCTATCTCTATTGCTGTGATATGTAAATGTTTCTTAGTCACAAGCCAGGTGTCCTATCTCTGTAGCAGTGATGTGTAAATGTCTCTTTATCACAAGCCAGGTGTATTGCCTCAGTTGCTGTCATGTGTAAATGTCTCGGTCACAAGCCAGGTGTATTGCCTCAGTTGCTGTCATGTGTAAATGTCTCTGTCCACAAGCCAGGTGTCCTGTCTCAGTTGCTGTCATGTGTAAATGTCTCTGTCACAAGCCAGGTGTCCTGTCTCAGTTGCTGTCATGTGTAAATGTCTCTGTCACAAGCCAGGTGTATTGCCTCAGTTGCTGTCATGTGTAAATGTCTCTGTCACAAGCCAGGTGTATTGCCTCAGTTGCTGTCATATGTAAATCTCTCTGTTACAAGGCAGGTGTATTGCCTCAGTTGCTGTCATGTGTAAATGTCTCTGTCACAAGCCAGGTGTCCTGCCTCTTTTGCTGTCATGTGTAAATGTCTCTCTGCTACAAGCCAGATGTCCTGCCTTCTGGTACTGTAATTTGTAAATATCTCTCTTTTAGAAGCCAGGTGTCATGTCTCTTGGTTCTAGCAAATGCATACACAGCTAGGGCATTACTGTGTTGTTTGGAATAAATATTTGCAAATCGCACAATATCACGAGGAAAGTAGCTTGCTCGTACACCAGATCTAACTCCGTGGTGGACATTTCCAACACCTGTTATAATGAATACTTCATTGGCACTTTCCAGCTTCCCTTAAACAGCGTTAGACCATAGCAGTGATTATTGTACTAATTTAATGAATTATTTAGCACATAGTTTGATGTCATGTACTTCATTTTTCAAATTTCTTCTACATACAAAATGTAGTGAGACTTTACAAACAGCCGGTGTAATAAAAACTAAGACAATCACCATTGAAATAAGTAAGAATAAAACACAATAGAACCGTCCGAGGTTTCGGTAGTCACTACTTTTATCAAGAACAAAGTCAGATCATAGTAACAAGTCGCCAGATCATTATCACAAGTTGTCAGATCAGTGTCACAAGTTGTCATATTATCTCCATAGGTTAGGATTTGTTTACAAATACTCTAATGCTAATTGTGGTTTTTACATGCCAATTAAGGGGAATTATATTTCACATGGTTTGGTTAAAATTTACGAGTTTACCAACATATTGCATTGGTATTGCAATTAGTATGGGGCATATTTCAAGCAATTCTTCACTTGACAAATGTTTAACTTTCAACTGACCAATAAAACTGTTGTGTATGTATTAGTAAATGCGCCATCTGGACGGCCCATTGTGTGGCAGCTTGTGGCACACATACTGTGTGTGTAAACATATAAAATACGTGGCTTATTATGCGAATTGTAAATGCTTTGAATGTCATCCAAACCTATTATATTTCAGAGATTTACAGTGTTTGTGTGACGTGATCTTGAAGTTAGCTTTTCCATCAACTGTGTGCTACAACAATAGGCAACACAGGGGATTAGAATAAATACCCCATTATAGATAAGCTCCGGTGTTTTCATTGTCGGATTTCATTCAGCACGCTATGCGTGTAGCATTGTTGTTAGTGCAGTGGTAGAGTTGTATGTAGCATTGTTGTTAGTGCAGTGGTAGAGTTGTATGTAGCATTGCTGTTTGTGCAGTGGTAGAGTTGTATGTAGCATTGTTGTTAGTGCAGTGGTAGAGTTGTACGTAGCATTGTTGTTAGTGCAGTGGTAGAGTTGTATGTAGCATTGTTGTTAGTGCAGTGGTAGAGTTGTATGTAGCATTGCTGTTTGTGCAGTGGTAGAGTTGTATGTAGCATTGCTGTTTGTGCAGTGGTAGAGTTGTATGTAGCATTGTTGTTAGTGCAGTGGTAGAGTTGTACGTAGCATTGTTGTTAGTGCATTAGTAGAGTTGTATGTAGCATTGCTGTTTGTGCAGTGGTAGAGTTGTATGTAGCATTGTTGTTAGTGCAGAGGTAGAGTTGTATGTAGCATTGTTGTTAGTGCAGTGGTAGAGTTGTATGTAGCATTGCTGTTTGTGCAGTGGTAGAGTTGTATGTAGCATTGTTGTTAGTGCAGTGGTAGAGTTGTATGTAGCATTGCTGTTTGTGCAGTGGTAGAGTTGTATGTAGCATTGTTGTTAGTGCAGAGGTAGAGTTGTATGTAGCATTGTTGTTAGTGCAGTGGTAGAGTTGTATGTAGCATTGCTGTTGTGCAGTGGTAGAGTTGTATGTAGCATTGTTGTTAGTGCAGTGGTAGAGTTTGTATGTAGCATTGTTGTTTGTGCAGTGGTAGAGTTGTATGTAGCATTGTTGTTAGTGCAGTGGTAGAGTTGTATGTAGCATTGCTGTTTGTGCAGTGGTAGAGTTGTATGTAGCATTGTTGTTAGTGCAGTGGTAGAGTTGTACGTAGCATTGTTGTTAGTGCAGTGGTAGAGTTGTATGTAGCATTGTTGTTAGTGCAGTGGTAGAGTTGTATGTAGCATTGCTGTTTGTGCAGTGGTAGAGTTGTATGTAGCATTGCTGTTTGTGCAGTGGTAGAGTTGTATGTAGCATTGTTGTTAGTGCAGTGGTAGAGTTGTATGTAGCATTGTTGTTAGTGCAGTGGTAGAGTTGTACGTAGCATTGTTGTTAGTGCAGTGGTAGAGTTGTATGTAGCATTGCTGTTTGTGCAGTGGTAGAGTTGTATGTAGCATTGTTGTTAGTGCAGAGGTAGAGTTGTATGTAGCATTGTTGTTAGTGCAGTGGTAGAGTTGTATGTAGCATTGCTGTTTGTGCAGTGGTAGAGTTGTATGTAGCATTGTTGTTAGTGCAGTGGTAGAGTTGTACGTAGCATTGTTGTTTGTGCAGTGGTAGAGTTGTATGTAGCATTGTTGTTAGTGCAGTGGTAGAGTTGTATGTAGCATTGTTGTTAGTGCAGTGATAGGCTTGTATATAATGAATGAATTACCAAAAAGCGAGAAGTAGATTGTCAGCTTTACTAGAACACGACAGCAAGAAACAAAATGGAGGTGGTGGCTCAAGCCTTCATCAGCACAGAGCAAACAAACACATACCGATACACAACTACATGAAAAACACTGACTGACTGGCACCTTGCCGCCTTGACAGACGATAGTTTGTAAAATGGAGTTATACCTCTCCATAACACAAAGCCTGGACTGAATTTAGAGACTATGTGTTGCCCATGCAGCATGATCCCTCTCTCGGCCTGCCTAGTTCACTCCAGAGGAAAGTTAACACCTATACATCTGGAACAAGACAAGCTGCAGAAGCTGCCGGATCAGCAAAGCAATGCTCTAACTGTCCGCCTGTCGGAGCTTCGATCCTAGACCAGCTGCCAAGCAAGGCTTAGGGCCTGGTCTGCCCTGCCATGACTTATTTTGTCTTTGGGTTGCATTTCCTCGCACCAGGATAAGGCTTGTACCCTCCCAATTGCGCTCTTCCGCCCGAAGCCGTTGGCACAATGTGGGGTGTCGGGTTTGGTGATTGCCGCCCAACATTCGGCGCTGACAGAAAGCAGGTAGTACCGTCTACTGTCATACGGTAGCTCAATCATATCTGACTAAGACCTGACTGACTTGTATGTATAGCGATACTGTTAATACAGCGATAGGCATGTATGTACAATTTCTGATTTTGCTGTGATACATACTGCTATATGTTTGTGAAACCTGGGCTGCTTACCAGCGACACACTAGGAAATTAAAACACTTCCACACAATCTGAATTAGGAAGCTATTGATGATCAAATTGCAAGACAAGATCCCAGGCACTGAAGTTTTAGAAAGTTCGCCCATGCCCATTAACCACACTCTACTAATGAAGAATCAGATTCGCTGGGCTGGTCACTTGACTCGCATGCCAAATCACAGGCTCCCTAAACGAATTTTGTACGGTGAGCTGCGCTGTTGTAAACTCCCTCAAGGCGGCCAAGGAAAACGCGCTAAAGACACTCTAAAGATCTCACTAAAAGCTTATAGAATTCATCACAACACATGGGAGACTGCTGCCAAAGACCGAAGTTCGTGGCGTACATTATTACGCAAGGGTGTAGTCACGTGTGAAGCAAACAGGACTGCAAGAGCTATGGAAAAAACAAGGCTGGATAAAAAACAAACACAAAAGAAAAAAAAAATCACGGCAGGAGATCCTCCTCCTGAAACGCCAAGCACTCTTAGCCCACATTGTCAACTCACGGCTCCAAACTTTCAACCCCGCTGGATGAAATGGTCATCAGCATTCTTGGTGGACAAACAACATTGCAGTGACAGATTTGTATGTAGCATTACTGTTGCTGCAGTGATAGATTTGTATGTAGCATTACTGTTGCTGCAGTGATAGATTTGTATGTAGCATTACTGTTGCTGCAGTGATAGATTTGTGTGTAGCATTACTGTTGCTGCAGTGATAGATTTGTATGTAGCATTACTGTTGCTGCAGTGATAGATTTGTATGTAGCATTACTGTTGCTGCAGTGATAGATTTGTGTGTAGCATTACTGTTGCTGCAGTGATAGATTTGTATGTAGCATTACTGTTGCTGCAGTGATAGATTTGTGTGTAGCATTACTGTTGCTGCAGTGATAGATTTGTGTGTAGCATTACTGTTGCTGCAGTGATAGATTTGTATGTAGCATTACTGTTGCTGCAGTGATAGATTTGTGTGTAGCATTACTGTTGCTGCAGTGATAGATTTGTGTGTAGCATTACTGTTGCTGCAGTGATAGATTTGTATGTAGCATTACTGTTGCTGCAGTGATAGATTTGTGTGTAGCATTACTGTTGCTGCAGTGATAGATTTGTGTGTAGCATTACTGTTGCTGCAGTGATAGATTTGTGTGTAGCATTACTGTTGCTGCAGTGATAGATTTGTGTGTAGCATTACTGTTGCTGCAGTGATAGATTTGTGTGTAGCATTACTGTTGCTGCAGTGATAGATTTGTATGTAGCATTACTGTTGCTGCAGTGATAGATTTGTGTGTAGCATTACTGTTGCTGCAGTGATAGATTTGTGTGTAGCATTACTGTTGCTGCAGTGATAGATTTGTGTGTAGCATTACTGTTGCTGCAGTGATAGATTTGTATGTAGCATTACTGTTGCTGCAGTGATAGATTTGTATGTAGCATTACTGTTGCTGCAGTGATAGATTTGTATGTAGCATTACTGTTGCTGCAGTGATAGATTTGTATGTAGCATTACTGTTGCTGCAGTGATAGATTTGTATGTAGCATTACTGTTGCTGCAGTGATAGATTTGTGTGTAGCATTACTGTTGCTGCAGTGATAGATTTGTATGTAGCGTTGGTTTTACTGTAGTGGTAGCCTTGTACTTATATGTAGCAGACTTTAACAGACTTGTATGTAGCTTTATTGTTACTGGAGTAATAGCCTGGTACTTGTATGTAGCTTTATTGTACTTGTATGTAGCATTGCTTATACTGCAATGAAAGATTTTGTACTTGTATGTAGCTTTATTGTTACTGGAGTAATAGCCTGGTACTTGTATGTAGCTTTATTGTTACTGGAGTAATAGCCTCGTACTTGTATGTAGCTTTATTGTTACTGGAGTAATAGCCTCGTACTTGTATGTAGCTTTATTGTTACTGGAGTAATAGCCTCGCACTTGTATGTAGCTTTATTGTTACTGGAGTAATAGCCTCGTACTTGTATGTAGCTTTATTGTTACTGGAGTAATAGCCTCGCACTTGTATGTAGCTTTATTGTTACTGGAGTAATAGCCTCGTACTTGTATGTAGCTTTATTGTTACTGGAGTAATAGCCTCGTACTTGTATGTAGCATTGCTTATACTGCAATGAAAGCTTTTGTACTTGTATGTAACATGGAATTACTGTATTTATAGTCTTGTATATAGCATTGTCTTGCTGCATTAATAGGCTTGTGTTCAAAATTGTCTTGCTGAAGGTAAAGATTTGCGTTTAGCATTACTGCTGCTGCAGTGATAGACTTGTATGTAGCATTGTCTTGCCGCAGAGATAGACTTGCATATAGCATTGTCTTGCTGCATTGACATACTTGTATGGAGCACTGTTGTTGCTGTTGTGACAGCCTTGCGGTGAAGGCAAGAACGTATGAACTCTGTCCATGTTTGGACACAAGAGAAACACACCGACTGACATTTGATCTTAGACACATCCAGGAGGAAACGAGTGAAGAGCAGGCTGGCAAGCCCCGCACATACCACGGCGAGTCAAGTCAGACAGTAGGAAAGAAGACTGGTAGTATCTTACAAGAGAGTGATATCATTGCACTAGAACAATGGCCCTGCCTTGCCTTTTGTATCCGGTTGTAGGATTATTTTAAACATAAGACGTATCACATGACCAGCAGCTGACAATACTGTTAGTATGCATGTATTATTTGTTGTTATTGTTATAGTTATTATTATTAAAACAACATTATAAGACTGCATAATACAAAATCATGACATATGAGCTTAAAAAGCACGTTTTCCATATAAAGCAAAGCAGTGCAGAATAATACAGCTGACAGCGAAGACATGTAAACAATGACAACAGCTAACATAGGACCGAGCCCAGAAGTGAAGATATGTACTTGAGATTGTTGGTCAAGCACAACTACTTGTAATAAAAATGGGGAAATGTAGCTCTAATTGAAGTGACAGACATCGGACAGACGAATTGAATGTTTCCAAATACAGAGAAGGTTGAATAGTTACTATTAATAAAACTCCATAGAGAATTCTAGACAGCTTAAGAATCAAGACTCTTAACGACATATGATGTATAAATATAAAATTCACTTTACCTGATTCTCTGGAAGACGGTATTTCCAAGCCCTAGTATATATACATGCCTTATTACCAAATTTCCGTGTTGTATTGCTCATACCTAACTAACTTTCTGTCAACCCAAGTAATAAAATCAATGTCAGAAAATATGGGCCAATCTGTTAAACGGTTGCCACACTGCCCTATCATTCAGTTTGGTAATTCAGTTTGGTCACGCCTCTCCGGTCAGATCTTCTGGGAATAAAGAAATGTGGCATGCATTTTTACACTGTACTGGCTGATGTGCCCCACCTTGACCACAGCAAATGTCAGAACTGTTTACTGCATCCAATTAATTTATATCAAAATGTGTTCGGGCAGTAATCATTGGCCGCAACGCATCTTGTCCGCCCGTCTGGGAATGTTGAGAGGTGGTATTGTTGCAAAATTTCATGCCCCAGACTAGCTACAAGCAACATCGTTCCAGGCCATAATGAACATGGCGCATAAAAACATCTCTCTATCTATGGAACACGAACACAACGAAGCGTTGAATTCCTGGATATCCTAATGAGACGTAGAGCAGACGGCACAATTCAAAGATCGATGTACCGCAAAGACACATGGACTCGCCAATACTTAAATTTTCATAGGTTCGCAACGGTCCAGTACAAACGGGGCTTAGTACGGACCCTGTTTGACCGTGGTAGGAAGATATGCACCCAGGACACACTGATAGAGAAAACTGAAACTCTGAAGAATGTCTCACACCTGGATTTATAAAGCGCCACTGCCAACAGCCGAAACCAAAATCAGACGTAACTGCTGTCCTTAAGCTCAAGGTATTTATCCAGCTAACCTTTCGAGGGGATAACGTAATGCAACGTCTACAGGACCGGCTCATTACATCAGTCGACCGAACATTCTACGCTGCAACTCCAGTTATTAGGTACAGAACCACACCTATTCCCACCTCAACAGTAAAAGAATCTACCCCTCTGTACGCCACATCCAATTGCATTTACCAATTCACATGCAGGTGCGAGTCTACCTACATCACAGAACAGAGCGGCAGCTACACAGTAGGGTTGTTGAACACATACCAAACTAGACTGACAAGATATTACACACAGGCGATGGGATCATGGGAAGGGTGACACACCACAATTATAAACTTCCGGCGTCGTCCATTGCACATCATGTCTTGGAAACCGGTCATGTAGTTGATAGAAACAGCGCTTTTCGCGTGTTGTTTCATAACAAAATAGTCGTTTGTTAAAGTTTGCAGAAGCCCTAATGATTCATCTATATATGCCAATTTTGTGCAAACAGAAAGACATGGTAGTCAATTTAAAATTACCATGGTAAACAATTGATATTACTGTGCGAACATGTGTATATTTCAGCTTGAACGATGTATCTAGTTATTTTACTTTACGTTTTGTGAGTTCTGAAATATGCCAGGCAATAAATTGTACAATCTATGGTTTGTGTCTTCGTTATTCAAACTTTTCATGTGTCAGCGCGTTTCACTAGGATGCAAATAAATATTGTTTGAACTTGTAAAGCTAACACTGTTTTCAACTTTAATACCTCCTTTTTACTTCTGCAAAACGAAGGCGGCATTTTGAGAACACGCCGAACAGTATTATGTCACAGTGATACTCATATGCCGAACTCCCTGGCGAATGGGTTAACGACTTTCTCCGTAATCCCATATATCCACATGAGGAACACAGCTGCACGAGATTCGGCAGAGGATCGCGTCGCGTTTGTTACTTACGGGGTATGTGAGCCGGTCGCTCAGAAAGCAATGGCAAACTAATGAGCGTAATCTTGCCAAGAACATCAACAGCAGCTGAAAAATGCTGGTGTTGACTGCAACGCCCTGTAAGGAATATGCAACTTTAAAAAAAAGATACTCATATACCATATGTTGAATAATTCCACTAATTCTATACAGCAGTTATACCTCCAAAAAGGGGTATGAAATCTGGTCCCTATATCTTGAATACAAAGTCTGAAACTTTCTTCAAGCACCACTACTAACGGTAACACTTTCTCTCGAATCCACGATCCAGGAGGACTGGTTGGCTAGTTGTTGGCCTCTCGCTGAATTTCCAAAGTAGACTACATAAAGTCGTTGTTATTCAATAGTTGAGCTAAACGGATTGTACGTAACATACATCTCTAATACTTTTCTGCCTATATTAATATATATTCGGGTGGTGCTCAACAGCTAGGCTAAAACTCTCCCCCTTCCTTTCCCCTTTAAAAAAAAAAACATTTCTTTTCGACACAAATGAAACCGTGGCCCGACCATCGCTACAAACCATTTATCAATCTGGTAGCTGTCCTGTCGTCAATCGTCCAAAACCAAATGAAATTATGTCACAAGATGCTTTTTAAACAATCAATTCAACAACAGTTACCATAGATCGTACTAAATGAGAGCAACTCGAACAACAACAAAAAAGAAGCAATTTAGTAAATGGAAATGAACTACCAACAGCGAATACAATTAATAACGTAAATTATACAACCCGTAGAGTTAATTGGATTCCAACAGCTCTGTCAGCCCACGTCATGAATGTTATGTAACAGCAGTCTTGTATTCTTCAGCGACAAGAAAATGCCCGCATTTTCTAACATCCATTTTGATAACTGATGCACAACAAACTTCAGTTTCTCCCATTAATCTTGATGGCAAGAAATCATCATGTGTCGATGTGTAGGTAGTGATTAATAATACATTTGCATTTGAATGATTTTGCTCACAATCGATTCCAATTTCAAGTACATATTTGCAATTAACTCATACTGTCGGTCACATTGTTACTGGGTATGGAGGCTAAGATCCCCGCCTGAGCATTATGGATCCAATACCTTCTGGTTTGTATTTAGCAATCATGAGTGACTGTAGGAACACATTGGATTCACAACAATCAAGGTACATTGTCCTATTGTCAAATGTCAAGATACTTTTTCCTATCTTTACAACTAACATGATTAAGTTGTGAATTCAATTACAAGGTGCTGTCCAAGCAAGATGAAGTGGCACACAATTATCGCTTGCACTGCTGACGATATGGACAGCATATAGAAATATATACCAAGTTAGGCCCTTATGTTGTGTATCCGCCTTGGTATGGTAGAGGGTGTGCGAGTGCCACTGATCCCCAACAGGTATACCGACGGTAGCTTAGCTACTGCTAGGAGCTCCCCTGTAGGACAGATCAAGTAATAGGCACTGTGCCAAGAGATACATAAATCTGTGGCCTTGTATGTTGACCCATCATCACCATGTGCTATGCCGATACGCGTGGGCGGTCATGATTCGCCATCTCACAGGACCACCAGAGTCGTGGATCAGCTCAGTGTTCTTGTCTCGACCATGCCGCTTGGCCAAGCCATCAAGGTATTTACTTCTCTGTCTTCCCCTTGTTCTTTTCCCCCTCAATCTTGCCAGTTGTCACCAAGTTCTAAAATTTATTTCTTCTCATAAAGTGTCCAAAAATGTGTGACTGTCTACATCTAATTTCTTTAATCAGTTTACTGTTTTCATTTGATTTTTGTAGGACTTGGTTTTTCTGTCAGACCATGGTATTCGGTACATTTTTCTAAGAAACCACATTTCGACAGCCATCAGATGTTTTTTCAACTTGTTTGCTCATTTTCCACGCCTCACATCCCTACAAAAGTATAGGTTCTCTTTCTCTCGTTGCACATGACATCATGTTATTGGTTAGTATGTTTTCTATCCTGCAAAAGGCTGCCTTGGCCATGGCGATTCTTGTTCTAATCTCTTCATCAGATGTTATGACTGTTCCGAGATAATTGTACCGATTACATTGTGGTATTTCCTTCTTCTTAGTGACGACCATAATATGTCTCTTTTTAGTATGGTCACTGAAAGTTGAGAAGATTCTCACACCCCAAAAGTGAGATAAAGACTAACCAAAAGAAAGCAGGCCCACCGAAGGAAATAGTGGCACATGTATGGACTGCGCTTGAACTTAAAGAGAGCGAACACAAACACAAAGTAATGATGATGATAAAACACAAAGTAATGATGATGATAAAACACAAAGTAATGATGATGATAAAACACAAAGTAATGATGATGATAAAACACAAAGTAATGATGATGATAAAACAAAATAATGAACTAGATACAACTACACAACATAACATCCCGTCACACCACGAGTAATTACAGAACCAGAATGTGTCACCAGGCACACCACGAGTAATTACAGAACAAGAACATGTCACCCGGCACACCACGAGTATTACAGAACAAGAACATGTCACCCGGCACACCACGAGTAATTACAGAACAAGAACATGTCACCCGGCACACCACGAGTAATTACAGAACAAGAACATGTCACCCGGCACACCACGAGTAATAACAAGACAAACACAACATGTCACCCTGCACACCACGAGTAAGTACAGAAAAGAACATGTCACCCGGCACACCACAAGTAGGTACAGAACAAGAACATGTCACCCAGCACACTACGAGTAAGTACAGAACAAGAACATGTCACCCGTCACACCAAGAGTAAGTACAGAGCCAGAAAATGTCACTCGGCACACCAAGAGTTAGTACAGAACAAGAACATGTCACCCGCCAAACCAAGAGTTAGTACAGAACAAGAACATGTCACCCGCCAAACCAAGAGTTAGTACAGAACAAGAACATGTCACCCGCCACACCAAGAGTTAGTACAGAACAAGAACATGTCACCCGCCAAACAAAGAGTACAGAACCGGTCTCTGTGGCTAAGGGCTTGCGAACGCGGTTTTTATGAGCCCTATACCCAGGTTCGAAACACAGCGGTGCTGGTTTTTTCGTAAAAGGTATAGGAGCCGGTCGTTCAGAAAGCAATGGCAAACTGCTGAACGTAAAATTTTCCCAGGAATCACGAACAGCGAAAATCCTGGGGTTGACTGCTATGTCCTGTGAAGGACATGCGACTTAATTTTTTACGTTCAGTAGATTCCCATTGTTTTCGGAAAGGGTGACATTCCATACCATCTAAATCAACGCAAATCACCAGCAACTGATTTCGAACCATGGAATCTATACTACGGAAAATCTTGGAACTGCGTGTCACTTCCCCCTAAGCCACCGACGCAGACTATATCACAGAACAACAAGGACACACAAGTTCCACCCAATGTTCGTTCGTCAACAACATCCAGGAAAAGCCACTGTCAGGCAAAGCAACAGTGAGAAATCGAACCGGCAATTTGAATGTCAATCAGACAGTTCAGGCAAGAGCATTTAATAGGATCGTTTAGGAACTTCTTCCACATTCATAGGATAAGTAACGGACCCTTTTATTAGGATCTTCATCAGCAATAATAGGATACGTACACGATAGTACATTCAACATCTTCTAAGGTAGTCGTCGGCGCGATTCATGACACCTGCAAGTTAGGCAGTCGTCACAGGACATCTGTAGAGCACCTCACCCCGGTCGCCATTTGTCCTTCAGTCTTGACATACGTACTGAAGACAATATTAGACAATTGACATACGTACTGAAGACAATATTAGACAATTGACATACGTATTGAAGACAATAATAAACAATTGACATACGTACTGAAGACAATATTAGACAATTGACATACGTACTGAAGACAATATTAGACAATTGACATACTTACTGAAGACAATAATAAACAATTGACATACGTACTGAAGACAATATTAGACAATTGACATACGTACTGAAGACAATATTAGACAATTGACATATGTACTGTAGATAATATTAGACAATTGACATACATACTGAAGATAATATCAGACAATTGATATACGTACTGAAGACAATATTAGACAATTGACATGCGTACTGAAGACAATATTAGACAATTGACATACGTACTGAAGACAATAATAAACAATTGACATACGTACTGAAGACAATATTAGACAATTGACATATGTACTGTACATAATATTAGACAATTGATATACGTACTGAAGATAATATCAGACAATTGACATACGTACTGAAGACAATATTTGACAATTGACATGCGTACTGAAGACAATATTAGACATACGTACTGAAGATCAATATTCAGACAATTGACATGCGTACTGAAGACAATATTAGACAATTGACATGCGTACTGAAGACAATATTAGACAATTACCAGCGCCTGTGGCTTAGGGAATAATGACGCAGTTTCACAATCCCACGACACACCGAGTCGGGGGTTTGAGATCAGCTGTGGGATATTTTCAAGCAAATTTATTTGGTTTAATTTTGATTTATGATGCGTCGGCCGTTCAGAAAGCAATGGCAACGTACTGAACGTATCATTGTCTAGTAAATCACAAACAGTCAATAATCCTGGGGTTTATTGCAACACAATGTAAAAGAAATGCAATTCACGTATTTTAACCAGGCAGTTGTGCAGCCTACATATCGGTTGATAGAAGAGACGGCTCCATTTGACATGTTGATTGAAGATTGTCCTTTCTTGCATCATGGATTCAATATTAATCGCACTGCTGAAGTGCCATCCGGACTACAAAACTGTAGCGAGGTGCGTGAAACTTGAGAGCTAAATAAAACATTGATCAAGATTGTCAAAGGTGGTGTGCTTTCGGATACAGTGGGAGATTAATTCAGATAAGCTTCCAACTCGGATTCCAACTTGAAAAAGAAACCAGCAATTGGAGATGAGCAGTGTGGATCTGTGGCGGGTAACATGAACCCTTTCCAGTCACCAATGGAGTGAAGCAAGGATGTGTCATGGCACCAACACTGTTCAGCCTCATATTTTCAGCCATGTTGATGAATGCCTTCGAGAACGACAACATTGGAATAGACATCAACTACTGTATGGATGGAAAGTTATTCAATCTCAGAAGGCTGAAAGCTAAAACCAAAATTAACAGCGACACCGTCAGAGAGCTCCTGTTTGCTGATGATTGCGCTCTATACGCCAACTCAGAGGCGGACATGCAACATAATGTTTCAGCTTTCTCACATGCCTGTGCCAACTTTGGGCTCAATATCAACTTGGAGAAGACTGTAGTTATGTACCAGCCAGCTCCAGGGAATAATCACACTGTGCCGAATATCAAAGTGAATGATCATAGACTAAGCTGTTGTGGACAAATTCACCTATCTTGGCAGCACTGTGTCACAAGCTGCCACAATCGATGACGAAGTGAATGCAAGAATCTCCAAGGCCAGTGCAGGCCTTTGGCAGACTGTACAAGAATGTATGGGACAGAACTGGAATAAGCCTGCAAACAAAGCTAAAAGTCTACAAAGCAGTTGTATTATCCACACTGCTATATGCTTGTGAAACCTGGACTGTTTATCAGCGACACGCTAGGAAATTAAACCACTTCCACACAGTCTGCCTAAGGAAGCTACTGAAGATTAAATGGCAAGACAAGATTCCAGACACTGAAGTCCTAGAAAGAGCATCCATGCCCAGTATCCACACTATACTGATGAAGAATCAGATTCGTTGGGCTGGTCACTTGACTCGCATGCCAGATCACAGGCTCCCTAAACGAATTTTTTACAGCGAACTGCGTTGTGGTAAACGCTCCCAAGGTGGCCAGAGGAAACGCTTTAAAGACACTGAAAATTTCACTGAATGCTTTTGGAATTCATCATGACACCTGGGAGGCTGCAGCCAGAGACCGAAATTCGTGGCGTGCATCATTACGCAAAGGTGCAGTCATATGTGAGGCAACCAGGACTGCAAGAGCTGTGAAGAAAAGGCAGGACAGAAAAACCACTGCAGGAAATCCTCCTCCAGAGACGTCAAGCATTCTTTGCCCACATTGTCAAAGAACATTTCGAGCCAAAATAGGCCTTATCAGCCATCTTAGAACCCACGGCTCCATACCTTCAACCCCACTGGGTGAAATGAATGGTCATCATCATTCTTGATGGACAAACAACAACAACAACACCGTTAGGGATCAACGATGAGAAAGAAACACGAGCTTAGCGACAAAAAGCGATGCTCGTAATGTGGGCACACAAACAGATAGGCATTTAATTCTCAAAACCGAGATCGCAAACAAGTCCAGGCGTGTATACGGTCCTGAGATCGGACAGAGGGGAAATCCGCCAGACAGCTTAACACGCAGAGAACTCGCAAGGTGTCAACATTGACCACAGAAAAAAACGTTGAGCAAGCCTGTTGTGAAATATCACTAGGATGAAGAGACCTACTCACTAGAGAGTAGGGAAAATCTCAGGGGTAGGGGTGAGGGTGAGGACATAGGACAGTCTCGTGCTGAAATACAAGACAGGCCACCACCGGACAGAGATGGACATTTTAGAGAAGTGGAGAGAACTCGACTTTGTCTCCCTAAAAGAAAGGAAACAGTTAAACGTATATTTTCCTCTGCTGGGAACGATAATTAGACGCCTCGTCCTAACGTTCTGACACGGAAGACTCAGATGCCAAAGGATGGGAACGGGTAATCATGATCCTGCCAAATGGAACATGTTATTGTTACTGGACCCAGGAGGGTAAATGTCCTTTCATTCTAGAGAAAAGCCTGAGATTTTCAGACGATTTTTATCAGACGTATATATGGACTGAAATGACATCTGTTGTCTAGAGTACACATGTGTTCATATCCAATGTACAATCATGACAATATCGATATTTGCCGAGAGTGTCTGAGCAATAATGTATGTGCCCGGAGTGCAGTTCTGTTAAAAAACAACAAACAACCCCTAAAAAGGCAATAGGCACAATAGTTAAATAAAGTGTTTCAAGATACCGGAATCTCTCGTGCATATAATTATTAGTTGCATTTCTATAATTGTATGCCTGTAGAAATTAGTATCTATTGAACTATGCATAAGCTAATTATTTCTACAATGTGTCACCGCTATTTTGAAATATTATATCGTAAGCTATGAATGTATTCTGTGCCTATATTTAGGACTACTATTGACGTTACTGATGACCTGACATTGACTCAGTGTACTTTGTTACACATCATGCAAGACGCAGTCTACGTTGTTATACAATATTCACACACTTTACACGTGCTCAAGTTATAATACAAAAGGAACTAACTGTTTTACAATTGTCAAAATGCAGTGAATATGTGCACACAATTGTAGGCAGCCGTATAAGGTACGATCACAAAAGAATGTTGCAGTTAAAACATCTTAGTGGGTGATATTCTTTATGGATGAAAAGCCTTTCTGGTTGATTATATTCATGCTTTAAGAAAGGACACTACTGCTAATCACTAGATTTTCATTATTTGTTTTTTTTTTTTTTTAAATTAAATTATGAAATTTATTTATAAAATTATGAAATTTATTTATAAAATTATAAAATTATAAGGTAAATATTTGAAAACCATGAACTATGTATACATAACTTTCATCCGTGGCCATCATGACTTGTGAGAGAATGACAACATGAAACATGAAAGAAATTACAACATGAACATTCCCAATTAGAGTCACCATCGTTGCGTCTTTTCTGTTGTATTCATCATCATCATGTGCGTCTAATGTGTGGGGAAACTACTATTTCGTACGTAGGAGCTAGTGTCATCCCTTCCTGCTGTGAACTAATGGAACAAAAGGTGTTTCTGAATGCAGGTTTTCTGAGTTGTACACACTGTACAGGGGGCACCTCTCAATCACAGCACTCGCTGGGAAAGTCACAAGTCAATCTGGACTCTATCGGTATCGTTACTCAAGAACTCCTAGATAATCATAGGCTTCCTATACCAAAACTAGTGCTACTAACCTCAACCATAGACCTAGCTAGACAACCTACATCTTCACATGGAAATATCAGCGTGAATTTTCTTGAGAGCACGAGAATGACCATATGACAAGAACCTCACGTAGTGGAACGGGAGTGTTCAGAGGTGCCGTCAATATTTCTACCTAGAGTTGGTGCTTTCATAAAACGCTATTATTTGATAAATCTTACCATTTATCGTTAACATCTGAATGTGTGAATATTGTTGAAAGGGATTGAATGTGAAATTTTGTACACATCAAAGCATCGCTATGAAGTTGTACACATATTTTTGTCAAGAAGCTGATCGCAGGAAACTGTTTCATACTACAAGGGGCTTCTCATAAGTCTTTCGCCTGACCATGAAGGAATAGGCGGAGAAAATTGAAATTTGGCACATGCATAGCTCATTCAATTTTTAATGGACATATGAATTATGAATTTTCCTCCTCAAATGGTTTTCCCGATATGGTGCATGGCACAACACACCCTATTGACCAGATCTGCACATCCAGCGGTTTGTCAGAACAATGGAAAAAATCAGGCGCCAGGACTGTGATAAAATTCTTGATGTTACAGGGAAAAACACCTACAGAAATACACAGGGAGATGGAGCCAGTGTTTGAGGAAGTCTGTCCTTCGTATGCTTCTGTAAAAGAATTGGTGTTTGCAGTTTAAGTGTGGCCGTTCCCAAGTTGCTGCCAAGATCAGGACGACCGTCCTCAGAGTGCAATGATGCAAATGCTGCAAAAGTGATGAAAATCATAGACCAGGGTAGGAAAATGACAATTGCAGAGATATCTGGTTCAGCAAAACTGAGTAAGAGTACAGTTTTTAGAATTTTACCCAACAGACTGAACATGAGAAAAGTGTGTGCCCGCTGGAGTCCGCGCCTGCTGACATGTGAACAGAAACAAACACGGGTTGATTGCTGTGTCCAGTTGCTCAACATGTGGCGGTCCAAAAAACATGTTGACGACCATGGTGACGGTAGATGAGACTTGGATTCACCATTATGACCCAGAATCCAAAATTGCCAGCTTGCAGTGGAAAACCGCGGGCTCGCCAACACATGTCAAGCCAAGAGCACACAAATTTGCAAGAAAAGTGATGCTGACTGGTTTTTGGGGCGTCAAAGGTGTCATATTGAAAGATTACATGCTTCATGGCAACACGGTTACTGGGCAATACTATGCAGATCTCCTTATCAAACTAAGAAAGTCTGTGACCAGAAACAAGGGATAGCGTATACGCAAATTCTGCCTTTGTTTCAAGACAACGCACTCTCCCATAAAGCACGGTTTGTGCTGCAAACTGCCAACGATTTCAATATTGAAATTCTTCCACATCCACCATATTCTCCAGATTTGGCTCCATCAGACTTTTGTCTTTTCCCAAATTTTAAAATCTGCTGAAAGGAAATCGTTTTGACAGGGACGAAGATGTCATACTGGCTTGTGATAACTGGTTTAGTTCGAAAAATTGGTTATTTTATTCTGAAGGTCATTTCAAGGTCACACAGAGATGGCAGAAATGCATAAATTCAGGTGGTGGCTACATTGAGAAGGAATAAGCACTGTGCCAAATTTCAATTTTCTCCGCCTACTCCTTCGTAGTCAGGCTAAAGACTTATAAGAAGCTTCTCGTATTACAAATTGCGAGAAAAGAACAGTGAATGCATTGCGTTTGAGTAAAAGGTCATTTCGTCGATGGGTGCAAGAATCTAGAATGAATCCACCACGCAATAAGCAAACGGTAGGCAGAAAGGCAGTTGTGGACAGCTTTGACAAGGATGTCATAAGGCGAGCTATTATAAACATGCTGGATACCAAAGAAACAGTGCCTACAAGAAAACTTAGGGTTTAGATGAGAAAGAACAATGACACGGAGCTATTTAAAACAATTTTGTAGAAAATTATAAGGAGATTAGGCTTCACGTTTAGAAAGTACAAGGGAGGTAGAAATATCAGTTGCGAGCAACCGCATTTAGGAGACATGAGAAGTAAATACCTACGTGAAATAAGAGAAATGCGCAAATAAATTTATGACATAGTGTATTTGGATGAAACTTCGATCAACGCGCACCACACAAGTGAAAAGGAATGACAATCAGTGGATGGAAAGATTTGTGCTCAGTAGTAAAGGTCATAGCCCATGCTGGTAGTACGCATAATGGCTTAGTACAGGATGATGGATGCATGTTCGTATCATAGCATACAGACAATAGCGATTATCGCATTGAGACGAATGGTAATGCATTTAAAGATTGGCTCGAGAATACAGTGCTTCTATCCCTAGATAGACCGTCTTGTCTAATTACGGACAATGCATTATATCACAATGTTGTTGCCCAAGAAGACAAAATACCTACGACATCGAGCACAAAGGAAGCAATAAAGATATGGCTCCGAAGGGAAAACATACCATTTCCAGAAACGTATCTCAAGCATATTGTTGTCCCTTGTAAAACATACACACAAAAGCCAGAAATATCACATCGACAAGGTGATAGAAAAACATAGGCATAGGTGCTTGAGACTTTCTCCGTACCATTCTCATTTAAACCCTAAAGAACTTGTGTGGGGTAAAATTAAAGGACAGGTGGCAGCTGACAATACTACATTCAAATTGTCTGACGCCAAGATACTAACCCAGTCAGCGTTATTAAATACTGATAAATGTTACTGGGAAAATGTGAGGACCATGTATTGAAAGAGGAAGATTACTATTGGAGACAAGATGGATTGAATTTTATGCATCCGAAAGCAGACATCAACCTACTGGGATCGTCCGACACTGATCGCAGACACTGGTCGACATGCACACCTACTGGGATATTTTGCTCCAACTATTCAGAAGAATTGCAGGCCCTAAACATCATAGCATCGGCACAAACAATACACCTTGTAAATTGCAACAGTTTGTATTCCACAGTGATGAATTGTCAGCTCCGCAAGCCCTCAACGGTGACAAACTACTGGCATTGAATAAAAAAAAAAAAAAAAAATAACGCATCGAATACCAACAGAAGAGTAATATTGCGGTGGAAACTGCATATTGTGGCATAACAAGAGACGTGAGAACAAACACGGTGTAGAATGAGGGACAACACACAAACATACGAATAAATCTATAAACTTCAATGAATAGAGGACCAACTTCTTGGCTGTTAAGAAGGAAGCCACTACAGAGACATTAACAACTATATTCATTGTACAAACCAGGTAATCATGTTCCGTCTCTGAACAATCTTTCACGTAGACTCAAAACAGTTCTGTCACCCATATTCACGTGCTAACAAACTACACAAACAGCTGAACAGATCCTTAAAAATTGACACATGATGACTAAATTGTGGTATCATCTCTGGTCAATCCATACGCACATTAACGCACAGCTGTTTGGAAGCTCTATATAAAACTCTATATAAAAAGCTAAATGCATCCTAGTAACATGACTCCGTGTGTACACATTATTAACCAGCAGCTGAAGAAACAAGAGGGAAATGAAAAATAAGGTAAAACATTTATTCCTTATACCTTCCTGTCAGTTTGCATTTCGATTCCAAATTATTTACCCATGCCTCTGTAAATTCTGTCTTTACTAATATTACACATTGCACCCACGTCCATACGAATCTGGATACGTATTGTGTCGTCACCCGAACTGACGTGCATTACTGTAAAACAAGTTTGTTAGCGTGAATTCACTACATTTTCGTCAAAACATCAAAGAAATGTCGCCGCCTTCCATGAGTTAAGTTGCCTTTGGACCTATCAAAGACATATTTCTTGGCTGTAGGTGAATATAAACGGCAGGAAAAATTTCATCACGATGCAACAGACAGTTTTGAAAAAGATTGATCCTGAATGAGGGGAATCATTTGCAAACGGACTATAGCTGAAATAACACCCTCTACAAACCTTACATTACCTGCTGTCGGAGAACTCGTAGCCGAGGATGCCACTTAAAGCAAGGGGGATAAAAAGAGAGGAAACACATTAGGTTAAGAAAGGAACTGGAGATTAATGAAAGGGATATACAGGAAGATGGATAGGTATCGTGGTGGAGAGTGGACAACCCCACATTTCCCCCTCCATACAAAAAATGAGAGATTGAGAAAAAAGAAAAAGAGAGAGAGAGAGAGAGAGAGAGGAGAGAGAGAGAGAGAGAGAGAGAGATAGATAGAGATAGAGAGAGAGGAGAGAGAGAGGAGAGAGAGAGAGAGAGAGAGAGAGAGAGAGAGAGAGAGAGAAATAGGTCCTGATGCAGAGACTGAAAATTTTGTATTCCTCAGCCCAGTCAGTGTACGGATAATAATTTGATTGCAGATGGTAATAGTGAGTGCACAATCTAAACTTATACAGGCTAAACTAACAAAACGGTAACAACACAGAGTCATCTGTATTAAAATTCACAATCCAAATTATACACCAGTGTCAAAGATCTAAATATGAGTTTACAGAGTTAAGAATATAAGTAATAGAGCTAAGACAGAGTTTATTAAAGGACACCAGACAGGAGAGACACCAGCGCTATAAATAGCTTCACAACGGGACACACTTGTGTCAACCAAGAGAGCAGTGAGTGCAAGTGAGCGAGGGTTTCCCAAAACACTAGGAAACTAACCGCCTCGACGAGTAACCATGGAGTACAAGTTACTCGAGTTAACTGACCAGCGTGCTGGGACACCACGCACGCAAGACTCGTCAGCGCACGGAGGATCCAACGTCCGTGTTCGAACACGCAATTAGAAGCGTGGCTCAGACTGGGACTGAGACGACTGGAGAGTAGACGTGTTCCTTATGAATACTATAAGGTTCTAGACAATAGTGATTGTTAGGCTTTAGATTCCATTCAGTGATTAATAGTATCATTATCACCTCTTCATTGCATCTGTGTAACGTACCATGATGTTTATTGTCAATGAAGTATTCCGCTCGCAGAGCTTGTTTGAAATCAGCTCTAAATAAATTGTATTCCTTTTGCAAATGACACGAGTTATTATTTCGTGTGGTGCAAAAGTAGGGGAGTCCTGAAATACCTGTCGCAAGTAAGTTGCTGACACCAGAGACAACGAAATGTCCAAACACTCACATGGGCCCACAGCAATTCCTATATAATTCATGTTACTACGT
Source organism: Cepaea nemoralis (assembly GCA_014155875.1). Taxonomy (NCBI): domain Eukaryota; kingdom Metazoa; phylum Mollusca; class Gastropoda; order Stylommatophora; family Helicidae; genus Cepaea; species Cepaea nemoralis. Next base: position 44,262 of record JACEFZ010016146.1, read on the forward strand.
GAGCCCCTGCAAACACTGAGGACGTGTGTAATCTCCGTCACACAGCCAGATCTTGGCACCCCACTTAGACCTTTTCTGTATACAACTAATGGTTCATTTGCACCAAATACCACTGAATAGTTGACCACTGAATAGTTGACCATCTGACCTATAGAAATGCATCATCTCACCAGTTCTGTCCCCAGCTAGACAGGAAGTGTCGACAATCTGGTGTCTTGACACATGATAACCTGTTTGTATAATGTAAACATTTGACACTCGGACAGAAACTAACGAGGGCTTCTGCCATATAATCATTAGACACTTACGTTGCTGTATCGGAAACTGATCATGTGGCATCTATTTATACACAGGAGTAACTACACGTGCAGACTTCTTGGTACGGGTAGACTTGAGAGGACCCTCAACAAAACACCCACAGATTCTCTTTGTTTCATTCTCTCCTTGTTTTTATGAGACGGCCAGATTTTAGATGTGTTTGCTTTAACAGGCAACATTGTTAAATCTTCATTTGGCTCTCTCTCTCTCTCTCTCTCTCTCTCTCTCTCTCTCTCTCTCACGCACGCACGCACGCACGCACGCATGCGCGCGCGTACACACACACACACACACACACACACACACAGAGACACACACATGCATTACCTTGCTCGCTTTCCTGTGTTCATTTTTGTGCTGGTCGATATTTGCCACTTCTTCCGAGACCTTTCTGTCTAACCCACAGTGTCGCGTATTACGATCAAGTATTTCAGTTTCTGAGACCTGATACTAAAGAAGAAGAAGAAGAAGAAGAAGAAGAAGAAGAAGAAGAAGAAGAAGAAGAAGAGGAAGAAGAAGAAGAAGAAGAAGAAGAAGAAGAAGAAGAAGAAGAAGAGAAGAAGAAGAGAAGAAGAAGAAGAAGAAGAAGAAGGAGGGAGGAGGAGGAGGAGAAGAAGTGGAAGAAGAAGAAGAAGAAGAAGAGAAGAAGAAGAAGAAGAAGAAGAAGAGAAGAAGAAGAAGAAGGAGGAGGAGGAGGAGGAGGAGGAGGAGGAGTAGAAGAAGAAGAAGAAGAAGAAGAAGAAGAAGAAGAAGAACGAGGAGGAGGAGGAGAGGACGAGGTTGAGGAGAAGGAAGAGGAGGAGGAGGAGGAGGAGGAGGAGAAGGAGAGGACGAGAAGGAGGAGGAAGAAGAAGAGGAGGAGGACACTGAAAACATAACTGACCGAACACAACATCTAGATCCTATTGGAATATAGCAAGCTACAGATCGGGCAAGCCATCGATGAGCAGGACCGCACTGGAGCGAACTCGACGTGTGCAGTCCACACAAGCGGCTTGTTCAGAAATCCCTTCCTAAACAGCCCAAGAGAAACAAAGGAAGCAAGAATAGCTGTATAGCCAAAACTTCATGGCTGTAAAGACCTACTCACTGTTTACACAAGTTCGTGTAAAATCGGTAATCTGTGGGTGATAATACCATTGCACGAAACGCGATGATGATAATTATCATCATACATCTTAAATATCATCATTCATTCATCGTGTGCCATGCCGATAAGCGTGGGCGGTCATGATTCGCCATCTCACTCGATCACCAGAGTCGTGGTTCAGCTCTGTGTTCTTGTCTCAACCACACCACGTGGACAAAACTTCCAGGTATTTATTTCTCTGCCTTTACCTTGTTCTCTTCCCCTCGATCTTGCCAGTAGTCACCAAGTTCTCAAATTTATTTTTTCTCATAACGTGACTAAACAAATTTTGACTGTCTGCGTCTATCTCTAATTCAGTGGTTCTCAACCTTTTTTGGCCCATGCCCATCTTTACCAAATGTTTAGAACGTCACCCCCCCCCCCCCCTTTTCGAATTTCCTCCCTATAAATCCCCCACCTTTACACAGTATACATACAAATGGAAGCTAAATTTAATAACACATACTAGAACAAGTCTAGACATCTACATAAAACGTGATTTGCGGTATATTACGTTATAAAACGAAATTCATTAAGGGCGAGAAGTACAGAACAGTAAAATGTAGAGGGGAAAAACAATATCAAGTAACTGGTTCTTGTATTAATGCGATCTTGAAATAATCTTAATCCCCCCCCCCCCCCCCCGGAAACCCTAAAATTCCTCCTGGGGGAATTCCCACAGGTTGAGAACCACTGCTCTAATTAGTGTACGATTTTCATTTGTTTCTTGCAGGACTTGCTCATTGGTTTTTTTATCTGTCTGTGGTATTCTTTGCATTTTCCTGAGAAACCAAATTTCCACAGGCATAAGATGTTTTTCAGCGTGTCTGTTTATTTTACCCTTCAGATCCATACAAAAGTACAGATTCTGCGTAGCACATCAACACTATTATTTTCGTTGCAGTTGATATATTTTTATTGGTCAGTATATTATTCATCTTACTAAAGGCTACCTTGGCTATGGCGATTCTTGTTCTAATCTCTTCAAGGCATCTCCCATCAATGTTATGAAAGTTCCGAGATGATTGTACCGATTCACTTGTTTCAGAATATTCCCATTTACTTGTATAGTACATTTTGGTATTTCGTTCTTCGTAGTGACGGCCAATATCGGTGTCTTCTTACAATTTAATTCTAACCCTAGTTGTACACTGTGTGCAACAATTGCATCTACTAATGTTGCAGATCCCGTTTTTTGTCTGCAATCAAGACTGTATCATCCGCATATCTAATGTTGTTGATGCTGCGTCACCCAATGATGATTCCTTTCATATCTTCTACATTCCTTAAAATATTTTCACAGTACAGGAAAAAAAAAGATCTGGAGACAGTACACATCCCTGTGGCATACTTCATTATCAGTCTTTATGGCAACTTGTTGCTTCGAATATATGTTTTTTATTTTTACAAGTCTAAGATCTTTCCCATAAATTTGTAGATCTTCAAGCATCTTTATCATGTTGACTTGTCTTACTTTACCAAAAGCCTTTGTGTAGTCAATAAAGAAAAGATGTAAGTCTTTGTTTACTTCTATAGAACGTTCAATTACTGTTCTCAGTATATACATAGCATTAATTGCACATTTGCCTTCTACAAATTCACATTGTTCTTCTCCTATTTAGGGTTGTATTTTCATCCTAACTCTTTGCATGATAATTATTATCAAAATCTTTGTGATGTGGCTCATTATAATAATCGTTCGATGTTGATCACATTCCAAGGCTCCTGATTCCATATTCTTCCAAGGCATTGATCATTTCTTTTGTGACGTTGTCTTAACCGGGGGTCTTTCCAGTTTTCATATTGTTAAGAGCATTCTGAACCTCCATCTTCAAAATTGATGGTCCTACATTATTATTTCAAATATCATACTGTTCTCTGGTATCATCATAAAGGGTTTTAACATAATCTGACCATTCATCTAAAATCTGACCTTTTTCTAGTATGATTTTTCCATCTTATGTTTCAAGGCAGCCTGCTGATGTACATGTCTTTTTATTAGTGAGATCCTGAATTCATCATACAAGACAGAAATATCACCATGTGCCATGCCACTAAGAGCAGGTGGCCACGGCTCACCATCTCTCACGATCACCAACCAGTCTTGGATCAATGTTCTTGTTCCTGTAATGCCATGTGACCAAGCCATCCAGATAGCTATCTTTTTGGTCTCACCTGCTACTAGTATATCACCATTAAGTGTTTATTGCATTAATGTGTTTATTCCTTCAACAAATCCACCATTGTTCTTCTCTAATATGTATCCATATCTTCCTTCTTGGTCTTCTCATTATAATTCTGAGTAGTAGTTTAGTGATATGGGTATTGTTGTTTCCGCAGATAAATAAAAAACACAGGCAAATGTATATAGCTTACAACGACATAGAGCCAGGTGACAAACAAATCACAGCTGGAATCACTACTGTTAAAAATGTCACTGTGTTTTGATTACTCAGTAATGTTACGAATGTCACTATATAATACTGCACTGTTACAGATGTCAATGTTTCACTCAGTACGTTTACAGACTGTCACCGCCTCACCTTTATAGATATTAATTAAAGGGCTGCAACTCCCGCCCAAGGGATAGAAGTGAGTCACTCGAGGCCCGAGTAATCTAGAGCCTTCTCGAAGGACTGGTCATTGAGTCCAGGGTCCCGTGGACACTGATGTGGCCTGCCTATTGCGGGGTCCACGAGGAACTCGGACAGAGTTACCAGCCCGTGTCGGATTGGGACACGTGTGGACCGGCAGAGGACAGACGGACTTCAGAGAGACAACAGGGCCCTGCCTTAGAGGGACTCAATAGATATCAATAGATATATAGACATAGGCTAGATAGTTTGCTAGACTGTTGTATGATAACTATGTGTGATGATGTTAACTATCTGTGATATGTAATACAGCGCGGGATTGTTAACCCACTGCGCCAACGCACTGTATATTGAAATACAATAAATGTTCGATATCATATTGAACGGAGTTATTGTTGCCTGTGTGAACCCGAGCCCAGATACCTAGACATGAGCAAGACGATGACAGGCTTTTTGGGGGCTTATTCTCCGGTTTTGGCATAAGATCTAATGTTACACAGCTATTTATTGCCAAGTAAAATCACGAAATTAATTATATCAAATTGATTTTGTACAACCAATTGATAACTTTACAAGTTTAAAATATTAGTAGCTATCTAGCGATAAAGTAGAATTAATCTGAGTCCCTCAGCAGTGTCTCAGCAGTGCCTCAGCAGTGTGTCCCTCATTATTGTGATTACTATACACTATTTTTGACATGACTGTGACATTTTTTGACTGTTACTAATGTTTTCTCACTCTACGAGCAGATTGTTCCGCGAATAGTGGCGCGTGCAACCTATGTAACCCTTCCAACAGTGGCGAGAGTACAAGACAACATCCGCAAGCTCTGAGATTAAAAGCTAAGTTTCATATCATACCCATTGCAACCCTAAGCGGTACTTCTCACCATCCATCAATGTATCATTTTGCTTTGCATTGATTTGTTTGTATATTCATGACCTTGTAACCAACATAACCTTGCATTTGGATTTACACATTTAATAATTAAGGGAGATAACTAAATTTTCTACTCCCCAACATTTTTTCTAAGGGATTTAACTTTATAAACAGTACCAACAAGTAAAACACAAGATGTCTAGCTTAGATAAATGCATTGAGCAAGGAATAAAATTAGGTTATAAAGAAGAGAAACTGTCAGAATGGGCACAGAAAACGCACGCAGAAAACATTGCCCGTGAAAGAAGAGCCATAGAACGAGAAGAAAAACAAAGGCAAGTGCAGGCAGAAGAAAAGAAAATGCAAATTGAGGCAGAACAAAAGAAAATGCAAATTGAGGCAGAAGAAAAGAAAATGCTAATTGAGGCAGAAGAGAAAAAGATGCAAATGCAAATTGAAGAGAAGAAAATGCAATTGCAGGCTCAGGAGAAACAGATGGAGCTTGAGGCGGCGGCCAAACAAGCCCAATTGAATGCCGATACACAAATAAAACTAAAACAGATGGAGATTGAGTCCAACGCAGAAATATCTGTGAATAAGCTAAGAAGCAAAGAAGAAGAACAAAAATATAACAAGTATAAAGGCCTCGTGAAGGCATTCTGCTCAGGAGATTCCATCAGCGCCTACTTGGAAAATTTTGAGTGTCTAATGTCCTATCATAAGATCATAAAATCAGATTGGGCATTCATTTTAATGAGAAACTTAGCTCTTGAACCTTTAAAAGTAATAGAGACAGTGCCACAGGAAATGCGAAAAGACTATGACTATTTAAAGCAACGCATTCTCCAACATTTTTCTTTAGATACTGCAGGTTACCAACAACAGTTTGCCAAATTATCTCCACAACCAAATCAAACCTTTATAGATTATGTCAGTACAGTACAAGACGTGTGTACAAGTGGATTAACTCGGCTAAAACTAACAACAGCCATGACAAACTTAAAGAGCTTATTATTATTGACAAGATAGTGAGTACCATCGCTACACCTTTTGCTAAGTTCTTAAAACAAATGGACTGTAAAAGTATTCAGGAAATCGAGTCCAAGGGAATGCATTTTCACAGCAAACAGAGACATTTTTCATCTAAACATAAGTCAAAACGATACAGCAGCAGCAGTGGTGAACACCAAATACTCGAAACAAACAGAGAGTAAATTTAAACCACGCTCAAATGTCAGTAAACTAGTTAAATGCCAATATTGCAGTTTGAATCACGACCAATACGCGATGTGCGATAAATCGCCCAACTATCCTCACCACCTCAAAATGATGTGGAGAAGCAGAAGACTAAGCGCAATGCTTACCAGAGAGCGGTCAAATGTTTTTTTTTGCAGGAGCTTTGGCCACTATAGTCGCTTCTGTGATGACCGAAAGTTATTGAAACAGGCCAATGCTGCACTAGTGGAAACGTCGTCAGACGAAGAGATTGAATCACTGAATGATTGTGATAATCAAAACTACAATGTAAGTGAGCTTGGAAATGCTGTACAAATTATTGACACCATTACAGACAGTAAGTGTAACACCTATACGAAGTTCCAACTTGACACAACATTACTATGTGGCCACACTATCCCTATTTCAAATGAAACAGCCAACGCTGCTTTGTCATCTACAGGCAAGCTAGTTTTTTCAACAGGGTTTATAAATAACAAAAAGTGCACATTAATTCGGGATTCCGGCGCAACGCTCTGTGGGATTAAGAAAACATTAATAGACACTAAAGATTACACAGACAAACATGTAACTTGTCGCACATTCTCAGGCACTATAGAGAAATACCCCCTTGCTCTTGTCGAAATTCGAACACCGTTCATATCAGGACAAGTATTGTGCGCTGTCCTTGAAAATCCAGTCGCTGATATTATACTTGGGAACCTGCCCAACATACAACCGTGCTCTGAAAAGGAAATCAGAGATTGGGAGCATAAAAACGGAGTCCACCACCCAAACAGCGATGCTAAAGAGAAACACCATTCATGCTTGTCTCAATCTGCCAAAAGACCAAGAAGGGAGACAACCACTGAGGTAATTCAGAAAGAATTCACCGAGGTGTACAATGCAGGGGCGGTCGAATCTGTCAGTGATACGACCAAATTAAAATCTCGAATTGAGGATGCTACCGATCTACCGAGTACCATGCCTGTATATGTGCAACAAAACACACAACACACAAATGCAATAACACGACAGACAACCCATAAAACCAACACCGACCAACTGCAGGAATCACTAGAAATAATAGCGCCAAACTCTACCAACACTAATTTTGGAAATGAACAGAAAGCAGATCCTACACTTTCACCATATTTTAAGTTAGTAGGACTTAAACCAAAATTAACTAAGAACGCATCGTGGACATTTAGGCTACAGAACAATATCTTAACTAGATTTTACACAACAAAGCAGACCACGATACAGCAAGTACCACAAACACATCGAGACAAAGTTCTAAAAATAGCCCATGACTCACCTTTTGGAGGTCATATGGGGTACGAAAAGACCAGGGCTAGGGTCCTGACCCAGTTTTATTGGCCAAAGTTTTGCCAAGATATAAAAACCTTTTGTAGATCTTGTGATATATGTCAGAAACTGGTGAAAAAGGGGAAAAACCCTACAGCAGAAGTCCAATCAACGACAACTGCCTCGAGGCCTTTCCAAATCGTGGCAGTTGACCTAGTAGGTCCGTTGAATCACATTTCAAATAAAGGGAATATATATATTTTTACTCTTGTGGATGTATGTACGAGATGGCCAGAAATGCTTCCATTAAGATCTATCTCCTCTAAGGATGTGACGGACATATTATTAAATAATTTCTCCCGTTTTGGCTTCCCGGAGAAAATAATTTCTGATAGAGGAACCCAGTTCATATCGAATGCCACCCAATCAGTAACTAAGTTACTAGGCATCAAGCAATGTTTCACCAGTCCCCTATCGACCGGCCGCAAATGGTATCTGCGAGAACTAAATGGGGACCTGAAACATATGCTAGCTAAAGTGACAGCTGAAAATCCAGCCGATTGGGACATACTTCTCCCAACGGTGCTGTTCGCATATAGAGAAGTCCCGCAATCAAGTACAGGGTTCTCTCCCTTCGAATTGATGTATGGAGCGAACCCAAAAGGACCTCTCACTATTTATAAAGAGATCATATCACAACCTGTAAATATCCAACTACCCATTTCTACCTATGATTTGGTCACTGACACCAGAGACAAAATCATACGTTCCTGTATACTGGCCAGAACATCACTACAGGAGAAAGGTTTTAAATACAGGCAGTACGCCAACAGAGGTGCAAAAACAATTGTACTAAATCCAGGTCAGGATATTTTACTACTCCTACCTGACAAAAGAGATTTACTATCAACCTCTTGGCAGGGACCTTTTAAGATTATTAGAAGAATTTCGGAAGTTGATTACGAAATCTCTTTAAATGGAAAGTTGAAAATATTCCATGTAAATATGTTGAAACCATACTATGCTAGACAGGACATTGAGACAAGTCAACAGACACAGCTAACTGGTGACAGAGACGAAACGACAACTACCCAACTGAATGACACCTCGACAAATGAAGCATCGTTAACGACGCATTACGACGACAAAGACGACAAAGACATATGGATATTACCGACAATCTGTGATATCGACAACGACGACAAATGTGACGACATATTGACAACCATTGATCTCGACGACGACGACAATGACATTGAGGACAATTTACAAACAGTAGCATCTGTGATAAATCAGACAGACGTGGACAATACTGAAATCCCAGTACCTATTATGACTGACGACGGGAGTATAAATGACATACATATCTCTGACACTTTGACACAACAACAGCGACAAGACATTTTGACTCTCCTTGACAAGTATAAATCTATCTTTTCTAACAAACCTGGACGCACTGACAAAATAACACATTCAATTGTGCTGACAGATCTGACACCGGTCAAATGTAGACCATATTCTATTCCTCTCCATTACAGAGCAAATTTAGACAAAGAAATTTTAGATTTAGAAAAAAATGGAATAATTCAAAAATCGATGTCTCAATATTCTTCACCGATTGTCCTGGTGAAAAAGAAGGACCAGACAATCCGTTTGTGCATCGACTATAGGGTATTAAATACAAGAACCACAACGGATGCAGAGCCAATGAACAGCTGTGAAGATCTCATTTTAAATATGGCTCAATCATCCTTATTTTCCAAGACTGATTTAGCGAAAGGATATTGGCAAGTGCCACTACACCCTTCTTCTAGACATATAATAGCATTCGCAACACCCCTCGGTTTGTACGAATGGCTATATCTTCCATTTGGTCTCAAGAACGCACCGGCCACATTTGTTAGATTAACTAGATTGTTATTACACGGAATTAAAGATGTTGAAGCCTATATTGATGATATATGCATCCATTCTTCTAATATGACTTCTCACTTACTTACACTCAAACAAGTCTTCAACCAAATCTCTCTTTTTGGACTTACTATCAACCTTCCAAGGTTGAATTAGGCTACAAACAATAGACTTCCTTGGTCATAGAATTTCTGAAGGCAAATTGTTGACAGATGATAAAATTGTTTCCAAGATTCTTAATCTAGAAGTTCCTACCACAAAGAAACAAATTAGAAGTTTACTAGGTCTTATTAACTATTATTCTAAATTTATTCCACATTGGGCAGAACTTACCTCAGTCTTTTCTGATATGTTAACTAAAGATCATCCATCAAAAATTTGTAAAAGTACAGCTTAGACGATGCAATGTGTAGATTGAAACATATTTTTTCTAATCCACCAGTCTTACGATTACCCAACATAAATTTACCCTTTATTTTGACCACAGATGCGAGTGCTATCGCAATAGGAGGATGTTTAATGCAGGAAGTGGATGGAGTGAGACACCCGATTCTCTATGTAAGCCGCAAACTAAAGAAGGCAGAGACCCGGTATGCTACAGTGGAATTGGAGGCTTTAAGCCTACTGTTTTGTGTATTGAGATTATCTAAGTTCCTCTTGGGTAGTCACTTTGTTGTGCTCACTGACAATTCGCCATTGTTGGTCCTTAACCAAGGGTCACCTAAAAACCATCGTTTAAAAAGATGGTGTCTTCTTCTTCAAGATTTTGACTTCGAAATCCGCCATATCAGAGGCACGGACAACATTATGGCTGACCTATTATCACGGCAAACGAATGCGCCATTAGAATGACTTTTAGCACATCGACCATTCGTTATACTAGAAACTGTGATACTTTTAGTCTGTGGCATATAACAGTGTAACTCTACACCTGCTAGAGAACTCTCAGTGAATAGGTTACTTACAACACCCACGAACATGAAACTTTAAGAGCTATACTTTAAGAGCTATACTTTAAGAGCTATACTATCAAGTGCCCTAGCTCTAGAACGATCCCAGCAAGAAACGTTAACTGTGTTTCAACCAATAATATCAACCAGTGAACTGACTCTGAATACTGTAAGAACACTTTATACGGAACATTGAGAACAATCCATACTTGCTGTTGCTACGAAACTTTGCAAACAGCCGAAACAGAACGACGTCGACTACAACACTCAAGAGACAGCCATACTAACTTTAACATTCATGGCATAACACGCTAACAACAGGAGGACAACGCACACATCATCGTTGGATTTAGTTACTTAATTAATTAATTACTTTAGTATTAAATATGTATTATATTTGCATTAATGATGTATATAAAATGTGTTAACCTGTAATTTGTACATATTCTACTATAATATTACAGGCGGTTCCATTCATAGGCTAAAGGACCGTCCTATACAATTGTCTCTGTGTAAATTATAACCCATTTTTGACTCATCGTACAAAAAGTACGTATTTTCTTAAAGGGCAAATATCGCCTAGCCCATTTTTTCTAAGGGCAATAACACTTACCTCAACTTTAATTATATATTTTAACCAAATACTATTTGGAATGAAAGGTGAGTGAATGACAGCGTGAATGGATTAAATGAGAGAACGATATACTGAGCGGACAAATTGTACGCAAAACGTATTTATTTTAATTTGTCTGCGTCTTTCATGTAAAATTGCATGACTTGTCTAAATTGTTGATACATGTTTAGTAGTTAGTTTAATATACTTAGTTTAGGAGTTAGGATACATCTAAGCACCACTACTTGGAATGCCTGATCATGTATTGCACACAGTGGAGTAATTCATGATTGAGGTTATCCCAACTCGTGACGCTTGGACATAAGCCACACATTCAGCATACACTTTACACAAAACCTTAAAACTCAACACTATCAATTTAAAATACAGTCACTTTATTAGAAACAGCAACTTATTAGTCAACACACTAACAAGCCAACAGGGACACATGTAGTCTGAGGGGATAAAATAACAACGTAACTACATATTTAGCATTATACAACATACGAGAGTAAAAGTGTATTGAAATGCACACACAGATCAAGATTTGAAGGTGTACTTAATTAGCCAGGACTTCGGTCTTGTTAATCCTCTTTAATACAGAGGTTAATTGTCTTGGTATCAGTGGGGTACTATGAGAAGGACGGGTTATAAATACAACTACTAAAACGTCACGTAACTTCGGTCAGATAAGCATTTTTAAGGACACAGGAGAGAGAGTGATCTCTTCACCAAATCAGAGAAGTGGTGTATGGGAGAATACATGAGTTTTGATGCCAGTATGTAGGTTACCAGGTTACTGTTCACCAAACTACAAACACCGACTTTATGTGATTCGGTGACAGAATTAGAACAGATCTAATTACCCTATAACAAAACATCATATCAGGGGAGAGGGGGGAATCCTGTCACCGCCTCACCTTTATAGATATTAATTAAAGGGCTGCAACTCCCGCCCAAGGGATAGAAGTGAGTCACTCGAGGCCCGAGTAATCTAGAGCCTTCTCGAAGGACTGGTCATTGAGACCAGGGTCCCGTGGACACTGATGTGGCCCGCCTATTGCGGGGTCCACGAGGAACTCGGACAGATTTACCACCCGTGTCGGATTGGGACACGTGTGGACCGGCAGAGGACAGACGGACTTCAGAGAGACAACAGGGCCTGCCTTAGAGGGACTCAATAGATATCAATAGATATATAGACATAGGCTAGATAGTTTGCTAGACTGTTGTATGATAACTATGTGTGATGATGTTAACTATCTGTGATATGTAATACAGCGCGGGATTGTTAACCCACTGCGCCAACGCACTGTATATTGAAATACAATAAATGTTCGATATCATATTGAACGGAGTTATTGTTGCCTGTGTGAACCCGAGCCCAGATACCTAGACATGAGCAAGACGATGACACAGACGTCACTGCTTTTTAAAAACTCAGTACTGTTACAGATATCACAGTTTAACCCAATACTGTTACATATATCACTGTTTAAATCAGTACGGTTACAGATGTCACTGTTTAAATCAATACTGTTCCCGATGTCAATGTTTAAATCAGTACTGTTACATATGTCACTGGTTGTCGTAGTAATCCTTTATTACTTTAGTGTCGTCCCTGGAATGAGGGGAATCAACACCCACATTTTTATTAACCCAATATTATTATCCTAGAGAAACCACCAGAATCCGTCCACATAACTCCTTCAGTCTGTAGACACCTCTTTCTCACTCTCACTCACCCCTGGATCATGCCCCCTCTCATTCTTCCCCAACACAACATACTCAACAACTCTAGCTTTAACAAATAAATACAACAAATAATTTATTAAAGCAAAGAGTATGTGTGTTTGAAGTGTGTTTGTGTAATGTGTAGAATGTGTGTCGAATATGCTAATGTGTATGTAGAATCAGACCAGTGATCAGGAGCCAAGTCAGATCATCATCATAGCAAGGGTACGCCAGAGCATGATAGCTTAGAACATGAAGACCTCACCCATTGATGCGTCTCTTCTTCCAGACGTTGACTTTCTCTGGTATGGGTCGACTAGATGCATAATCCTCCGAAAATAGTTATCGTTTAACATTAATCATGGATCTGTCACTCACGATAAAGACTAAGGTCCATATGACTCAGATAAGTACGGATCTCTGTACCGTGAAAACTAGGTTTCAATGTCACAGGTCTCACACTTGTTCTAATCCATTGTTCTAGATTGTCACACACAAACGGTTCTAAAGTACTTCTTCACTGGACTCAATTATTCCACGAGAACGCCATGTTCAATGTTCTTTTTTACTCACTAGTGTTCAGTGGTATGTTGTGAAGAAACGAGTATCACCCAAGCTGGGTGAATCCCTATTGCAAAAGAATCGTTTATAATGTTTTTCTCAACTGAGCCAGTTTCGTATGGACCCTCTGGATCCTAGGCCCAGCATAAACAGTGCTGACTACACTTTCCTCTGTGTATTTATTCATCTTATAAAATAAAGTGAATGTTAATTTTGATGTTCGTCTTAATCAGAGTGGAACTCCATTAAACCCAGTGTAGAGCTTCCTCGTAACTGTTGGGGAATCTGTTAAGAAAGAGAACACATCTGGTGAAGGCCGCCTGATACTGATCCCTACTAGCTGAGTGTAGGCCTACGGCCTCGCTCAGATATTTATCAGCAAACTAAACTCTGTCATGGATCAGAGTGGCTCATCACCTCAATCTGAATCAGGTTAAGACAAGGAAAGTCCAATAGACAGAGTGCAGAACCCCAGTAGACACCCCACCTTCACTATTCTCACTAGCAGAGCTAATTATTACCCCACTACTCTATTCTCAACTAGCAGAGCTAATTATTTCCTCACCCTAGCTAGTTTTAACAAGGCTACTGCCTATATTAATTATGCCTAAATACACTATATAGAGTACCTTATGAAACACCGCATTACTCATGGATGGCCTCTACAATTTGCCATAAAGACACATGTTATTTAACTTTAAGTAAATCTAAACACGGTAGATGCTCTCCGAATTCATAACTGCGGTAACGAAACACGTCAACCCACGTCAACTTTCTTGTCTACACTAACTGTAAACAAGTCATGTTTTTGTCAAACAGCCTTGGATTGTTTTAGTGACGTTCTTTTGGTGTCAACACAGGTGTCCTCAAGGGCAACTATTTCAGAATTATTCTCTCCCCCCCCCCCTTGTTCAACCAATGCAAAAATTATCTCCCTTGTTTCGACAACCAAAACAAGCCAGCGTGTTTCCCGCATTCTCCCGATTGTCACAACAACATGCCCACAATTTTCTCAACAACAGCCCCCGTCTCTCTTTGATCCTGCTGGTCGGCAAAATAACCTCAACATTTTCCGTCCACAAGGGAATTTTCAAGGACGGCGGTGCCGTTTCATCTCCCTGCCACTCGTAGTAAACAACTGCAGCTGTTAATACAGCCTGTCGCTTGTTATTTTTATCATCTGATTGTTAATTTACAGTGATTTCGCGACACTGGTTACCTCAGTACTGTTACATATGTCACTGCTTATTTCAGTACTGTTACAGATGTCACAGTTTAATCAAGTCCGGTTACAGATGTCACTGTCTAAATCAAGGCTGTTTAGCTTAGTACTGTTACAGGTCTCACGTTTTAACACATTACGTTTACATATGTCACTCTTTAACTCAGTACTGTTACATATGTCACAGTTTAACTCAAAACTGTTACTGTCACTGTTTAACTCAGCACTAATATAAATGTCACTGTTTAACTCGGTATTGTTACAAGTGTCACTTTTTACATCAGTATGGTTACAGCTGTCACTGTTTAGCTTAGTACTGTTACAGGTGTCACGTTTTAACACACTACGTTTACACATGTCACTCTTTAACTCAGTACTGTTACAGGTGTGACTGTTTACCTCAGTACTGTTACAAATGTCAATGTTTAAATCAGTACTGCTACATATGTCACTCTTTACCTCAGTACTGTTACAGGTGTGACTGTTTACCTCAGTACTTCTACAGATGTCACTTTTTAACTCAGTACTGTTACAGATGTCAGTGTTTAACTCAGTACTTCTATAGATGTCACTGTTTAACTCAGTACTTCTACAGGTGTCACTGTTTAACCTAGTACTGTTACAATGTGTCACTGTGTTACATTTTTGACTGTTTCACTCAGAACTGTTACATATTTGATTGTTTGAATCAGTACTGTTACAGATGTCACTGTTTAACTCAGTACTGTTACAGCTGCCACTGTTTAACTCAGTAATGTTACGGGTGTCACTGTTTAACTCAGTGCTGTTACATTTGTCACTGTTTAACTCAGCACTGTTAAGGGTGTGACTGTTTAACTCACTACTGTTACAAGTGTCACTGTTTAACTCAGTACTTTACAGGTGTGACTGTTTAACTCAGTATTGTTACAGATGTCACTTTTTAAATTAGTACTGTTACTAAGGTAAGGTGTGGAATGCGCCTGGCCCTGCAGCCAGCAGGGTTAGGATCGGCTAGCATCTCCCAGGAGGGGTGAAGAGCGAAAATTAGTAGCCTGCCGATGACCCGCAGACTACACAAGTCAACCCCCACCTCCACGTGGTGCAGACCGGGCAACCATGACCGCGAGGTCATGGGCTAACGGGGCTATGGCTCGCCATAGGGGATGGACTCCCTGTGGTCAGATTAGTGTCCTAAACCTGCGACTGGCCTAGCAAGCCGGCAGGGGATCTTCATACTGCTCGTAGAAAAACTAAGAAGTATAAACAGACTATATAGTAAAGAGGGAAAAACAAAAAGACTGGGAAGAGTATGGAGAAACCCTAAATAAAAACTACAAGGAGGCAACCAGAAACTTCTACAAAAAGATAAGTGCAATGCGAACCAGAGGAGAACCCTTTGACCCAACTGAAATAATTAACAGCGAAAATGGAGAACCAATAAGTGAACAAAAACAGATCCTAATAAGATGGAAGCAGTATTTCGAACAACTTCTCAACATCCCATCAGATGTCACAGGAATTCGAGAGACCTACACAGATGTCACCGAGGAACTAGAGCCAGACATACTAGAAGAAGAAATTATAGAAGCCATCAGATTAGCCCCATTAAACAAATCACCAGGACAGGATGAAATACCAAATGAACTAATTAAAGGAGCAAGGGAAGTAGGAACAGCTTGGCTACATAGACTATTCAACCATGTTTGGGTAGAACAACAGACACCACGAGACTGGGGAAACGCCATAATTATCCCAATTTGGAAAAACAAAGGCAGCAAAAGAGATTGCACACAATACAGAGGCATTTCACTGTTGAGTCATACTGGGAAAATATTTTGCAAAATTCTTGAAAAAAGATTACGAACTACTTTAGAACCCCAGCTAAGCGAAACGCAGCTTGGATTTAGGAAAAACAAAGGATGCACAGACGCCATTTTTGCTCTTAGACAACTTATAGAAAAATCAATTGAATTCAATTAAACACTCTACTTAGCCTTTGTCGACCAAGAAAAGGCATTTGATAGGGTAGATAGAAACAAGCTGTGGGAAATCCTTAAACAATATGGAGTGAGTACACATCTAACAAACCTATGTAGAAGTTTATAAAACAACAGTGAATGCATAGTGAGAGCAACTGGAGAACACTCAGAACCCTTCACCATAAGATCTGGAGTACGACAAGGTTGTGTCCTGTCCCCTCTCTTGTTCATAACATATATAGACAACATATGTAAAGAAACCAGCCAAGCAGAGACAGCAAGAATACCGCATGACGAGAACACAGAAGAAGAACCATCTGCAAATCTAACCATTAGAGAACTCCTGTTTGCGGACGACCAAGCACTAATAGCAAAGTCAGAAGCTGAATTACAAGACCACATGAATAGTCTAAACGAAATGTGTAGGGAACATAACATGAAAATTTGCGCAAGCAAAACAGAGGTAATGACTATAACTAAAGAAGAACAAACAGCAACAATTCACCTAAACGAACATCCCTTGAAACAAGTAAAGAGCTTCAAGTACCTAGGAAGTATAATATCATCAAATGGCAGATCAGAAGACGAGATCGAAAATAGGTGCAATAAGGCAAATCAACTCATTGGACAAATGGCACCAATACTAAAGAACAAACATGTATCAATAACTACTAAGAAGGCACTTTACAACACAATCTTCCTACCAACTCTGTGCTACCAATGCCAAACCTGGACAATGACAGAAAAAGAGAAAAGAAAAATCACAACAACAGAAATGAGGTTTCTGAGAAGAATACTCAACGTATGAAGAAGAGATAAGATCAGAAATGAAGAAATCAGGACTAAAGTAGGGGTTAAAGCTGCTCTAGATTTTATTAGAAAGCAGCAAGTCAAATGGTTTGGCCATGCAAGTAGGCTACCAGTCAACAGTATGCCACAACAAGCAATGATGTACAGACCAGATGGAAACAGAGGAAGAGGCCAACCACGTAAACGTTGGACGGAGGGAATAACAGAATCCATGGGAATGTCGATATACGAAGCCCATAACCGGGCACTCTCACGAAGTTTATACTTCACCTCGACACCGCAAGGTACAAGAGGAACATGATGAGATGAGACTGTTACATGTGTCACTGTTTAGCACAGTACTGTTACAGATGTCACTGTTTAACTCAGTACTGTTACATATGTCACAGTTTAACTCAGTACAGTTGCAGGTGTCACTGTTTAACTCAGTACTATTACATATGTCACAGTTTAACTCAGAACTGTTACAGATGTCACTGTTTAACTCAAAACTGTTACTGTCACTGTTTAACTCACCACTAATATAAATGTCACTGTTTAACTCGGTATTGTTACAAGTGTCACTTTTTACATCAGTATGGTTACAGATGTCACTGTTTAACTCAGTACTAATATAAAAGTCACTGTTTACCTCACTACGATTACAGATGTCACTGTTTAGCTTAGTACTGTTACAGGTGTCACATTTTAACACACTACGTTTACACATGTCACTCTTTAACTCAGTACTGTTACAGGTGTGACTGTTTACCTCAGTACTGTTACAAATGTCAATGTTTAAATCAGTACTGCTACATATGTCACTCTTTAACTCAGTACTGTTACAGGTGTGACTGTTTACCTCAGTACTTCTACAGATGTCACTTTTTAACTCAGTACTGTTACAGATGTCAGTGTTTAACTCAGTACTTCTATAGATGTCACTGTTTAACTCAGTACTGTTACAGATGTCAGTTTTTAACTCAGTACTTCTATAGATGTCACTGTTTAACTCAGTACTTCTACAGGTGTCACTGTTTAACCTAGTACTGTTACAATGTGTCACTGTGTTACATGTTTGACTGTTTCACTCAGAACTGTTACATATTTGATTGTTTGAATCAGTACTGTTACAGATGTCACTGTTTAACTCAGTACTGTTACAGCTGCCACTGTTTAACTCAGTAATGTTACGGGTGTCACTGTTTAACTCAGTGCTGTTACATTTGTCACTGTTTAACTCAGCACTGTTAAGGGTGTGACTGTTTAACTCACTACTGTTACAAGTGTCACTGTTTAACTCAGTACTTTACAGGTGTCACTGTTTAACTCAGTATTGTTACAGATGTCACTTTTTAAATTAGTACTGTTACATATGTCACTGTTTAACTCAGAACTGTTACAGATGTCACTGTTTAACTCAAACTGTTACTGTCACTGTTTAACTCAGCACTAATATAAATTTATTGTTTAACTCAGTATTGTTACAAGTGTCACTTTTTACATCAGTACGGTTAAAGCTGTCACTGCTTAACTCAGTACTAATATAAAAGTCACTGTTTACCTCACTACGTTTACAGATGTCACTGTTTAGCTTAGTACTGTTACAGGTCTCACGTTTTAACACATTACGTTTACATATGTCACTCTTTAACTCAGTACTGTTAAAGGTGTGACTGTTTAACTCAGTACTGTTACATATGTCACTCTTTAACTCAGTACTGTTGCAGGTGTGACTGTTTAACACATTACGTTTACATATGTCACTCTTTAACTCAGTACTGTTACAGGTGTGACTGTTTAACTCAGTACTGTTACATATGTCACTCTTTAACTCAGTACTGTTACAGGTGTGACTGTTTAACTCAGTACTGTTACATATGTCACTCTTTAACTCAGTACTGTTGCAGGTGTGACTGTTTATCTCAGTACTTCTATAGATGTCACTGTTTAACTCAGTACTGTTACAGGTGTCATTGTTTAACCCAGTACTGTTACAATGTGTCACTGTGTTACATGTTTGACTGTTTCACTCAGAACTGTTACATATTTGATTGTTTGACTCAGTACTGTTACAGATGTCACTGTTTAACTAAGAACGGTTACAGATGTCACTGTTTAACTCAGTACTGTTACAGCTGCCACTGTTTAACTCAGTACTTTACAGGTGTCACTGTTTAAACTCAGTACTGTTACACGTATCACTGTTTAATTCAGTACTGTTATATGTTTCACTGTTTAAGTCAGTACTGTTACAGATGTCAGTGTGTATGTAACTCAGTACGGTTACAACTATCACTATTTAACTCAGTACTGTTACAAGTGTCACTTTTTAACTCAGTACGGTTACAAATGTCACTGTTTAACTCAGCACTAATATAATTGTCACTGTTTAACTCACTACGTTTACAGATGTCACTGTTTAACTCAGCACTCTTGCACATGTCACTGTTTAATTCAGTATGGTTACAGATGCCACTGTTTAACTCAGTACGGTTACACATGTGACTGTTTAACTCTGTTTACTCTCTTGTTATAACGTGGTTACTCCTTTAAATATATCCGCATCTAATTCTGTTAGAATGTGCCTAAATTTGGTTCTACATTATCTGATTTGGCATCAAAACTAGTGAACCACTAGGCACATTTCCTGTAAACGGAAGTTGCGCATCCGTCCTTTACTATTCTCTGTATTCACTACGGTTCTTCTGTGCACACATATTGTGGTGCTCCTGAAAAGGTTATTATAACCAAAACGTCGGCTTTGTGTGGTGTGGTTTTTTCCTTATTTATTATATATTTCCTTAATGATATATTATTATTAATAGTTAATATTCCCACACTGTATAGTTAACAATAGAGAAGAGAAGTCAGGTTGTAGCAGGATGTAACAATACAAAATAAAAACATTTAGGTATGTTTAACTAATTGTATGTTTTATTTTTAAAGGTCTAGTTTCTAATGAAGATTCGAAACGTCGATTCGTTGTGTTGTGGTATAACTTATTTTTATCTGCTTTAAAAATCAAATTACTATCATTGATATTTTTAACTTGTGATTTACGTTTGCTGGATGTGAGTTTGTTGTAAGGTATGTACGCCGTGTCTGTGTTGATGTTGTAGTGCTGTGTTGTGGTGTGCAACAAATTCTGAAAAATAAATTGTAAGCATATATTATCCGTTCTCTAAAAGCTGGTTAATTGTAAGCATATATTATCCGTTCTCTAAAAGCTGGTTAATTGTAAGCATATATTATCCGTTCTCTAAAAGCTGGTTAATTGTAAGCATATATTATCTACTTGCGCTTTTCTGGCCTAATATTTTGTAAGTTCGTGTTCCTCTTCCTGACTGCGTTGATGAGGGAGCTAATCAAACCCTCAGCTGTCAACACCACGGAGTTGTTCTTCTTCTCTCCTCGCGGTTTTCCTCAAACCCTCAGCTGTCAACACCACGGAGTTGTTCTTCTTCTCTCCTCGCGGTTTTCCTCAAACCCTCAGCTGTCAACACCACGGAGTTGTTTCTCTTCTCTCCTCGCGGTTTTCCTCAAACCCTCAGCTGTCAACACCACGAGTTGTTCTTCTTCTCTCCTCGCGGTTTTCCTCAAACCCTCAGCTGTCAACACCACGGAGTTGTTCTTCTTCTCTCCTCGCGGTTTTCCTCAAACCCTCAGCTGTCAACACCACGGAGTTGTTCTTCTTCTCTCCTCGCGGTTTTCCTCAAACCCCTCAGCTGTCAACACCACGGAGTTTGTTCTTCTTCTCTCCTCGCGGTTTTCCTCAAACCCTCAGCTGTCAACCACCACGGAGTTGTTCTTCTTCTCTCCTCGCGGTTTTCCTCAAACCCTCAGCTGTCAACACCACGGAGTTGTTCTTCTTCTCTCCTCGCGGTTTTCCTCAAACCCTCAGCTGTCAACACCACGGAGTTGTTCTTCTTCTCTCCTCGCGGTTTTCCTCAAACCCTCAGCTGTCAACACCACGGAGTTGTTCTTCTTCTCTCCTCGCGGTTTCCTCAACCCTCAGCTGTCAACACCACGGAGTTGTTCTTCTTCTCTCCTCGCGGTTTCCTCAAACCCTCAGCTGTCAACACCACGGAGTTGTTCTTCTTCTCTCCTCGCGGTTTTCCTCAAACCCTCAGCTGTCAACACCACGGAGTTGTTCTTCTTCTCTCCTCGCGGTTTTCCTCAACCCTCAGCTGTCAACACCACGGAGTTGTTCTCTTCTCTCCTCGCGGTTTTCCTCGAACCCTCAGCTGTCAACACCACGGAGTTGTTCTTCTTCTCTCCTCGCGGTTTTCCTCGAACCCTCAGCTGTCAACACCACGGAGTTGTTCTTCTTCTCTCCTCGCGGTTTTCCTCGAACCCTCAGCTGTCAACACCACGGAGTTGTTTTCTTCTCTCCTCGCGGTTTTCCTCGAACCCTCAGCTGTCAACACACGGAGTTGTTCTTCTTCTCTCCTCGCGTTTTCCCTCGAACCCTCAGCTGTCAACACCACGGAGTTGTTCTTCTTCTCTCCTCGCGGTTTTCCTCGAACCCTCAGCTGTCAACACCACGGAGTTGTTCTTCTTCTCTCCTCGCGGTTTTCCTCGAACCCTCAGCTGTCAACACCACGGAGTTGTTCTTCTTCTCTCCTCGCGGTTTTCCTCTAATTCTTCTCAACAACAAACAAACACGACACGTGTAAATATAAGAACTGTTAATACACATTACATGTGATAGAAAATTGCATTTGAGAACAATTACAAGATGTTGACGTTATTCGCCATTGATGCACTGAGGGCGACCAGAACATTCGCCACGACAGGCGCAAGTTGTTAAAAACGAATAGCTAAATCTGTAAGCTCATGAAGAATTGCTTAGATGCACAAAGAATGTGATAAATATTCTGCTCTAGAAGGCTATTTATTTATGTCCCTTCTGTTCGTGCGCGGCCCGCCTTCCCTTGTCCACGCAGACCGCTGACTAACGTCAGAGCTGTCTCAGATACCATTAGTGTCCGGATGTTCCAGAATTCTCTCATTTTCCTCCCAGCCGCCAGGGAATTATTTTTTTCAGGGGGAGGGCATTCCATATGGTTTGATTAAAAATGGAATAGGGACGTTGGTGACGTAGACAATAGAATGAGAATGTAAATGTTATACAAAATAGGAAAGTAAACGTGAGAGAAAACATAATAGGAATGTAAACGTGTATATTATTAGCAATTTAAAAGCAATTCCTAAGATTAGCAGACGAAACACTGTGAGATATGCAATGAATCATCTACCAAAAGACAATCATATAAAATAAAGACACGCGCGCGCACTCACACAATGACATACACATCCATGACTATGAGCAGCAACAGGTTTGACTAAGAGAGTCCCAATTGGAAATAATCACATATAGATATCACATGTATCGTCTCCCTGTATTGGATTTATAGAGAGACTACACATACAATCGTGCCACTGTAGCTCGGATAGCAAACCCACTGAGCCTGGAACTGAGGTTGTTATTTGTCATTTCCCCACCGAGACGGCATGGTTGCACACATGCTTACTCTACTCAGTAGTGTGAGCGTGCTAAACACCCCAGCCAGATAGTGGTTGTTGCCACATGGCGTTTAGACAGAATGACGTCATCGGAATAGGCGGTGGAAAATCATATACGGAATTTCCGATTCAGACACTAAAGTGGACGTCAACAAAGGAATCCAAGGAGAATGTGGAGAACGTAATTGGACAGCAACGGGGAGACGCTGGGACTTCGTGATACAAACAAGATGTGTTTCTGAAGGCTCGAGGTGAAGGTGACACCTGGATGCCGTGATTTCGGGATGAGACAGCAGGGAGTCTGGTAAGGAATTTATTGAGGACGACACAACAGTGAAAAGGACCGGGAATGGAAAATCCACCTAGACTGAATCTTAGTATCTAAGAAATTGAGCTGAAGAATGGATAGGAAGGCTTCAAGGGCGACGAGCTGGTTTGGGAGCTCAGGGGTAGATGTATTTGAGTAGGTGCCGATCCTGTGGTTAGGGATCAGCCTGCTTTTCTGCCAGAGTTTTAATCCTATTACCGGTGGCGGAAATAAACGTCTGGAAAATCGTTCGCTTCACTTGAGTATGCTATTCTGAATCGTTCTGTTATCAAGTTCCGATTTTTCGATGATGCTTTTTGTGTTTGCTCCAGTTGCGTTTAGCGGACAGGCACATTGAGACATGTGGGGGTCGTTTCTGGACACTGTTGTTGATCAACATAAATTCCCGCCAGTTTCTAAGAGCTGAACATAAGGAATTACGTACCAGCAGCGCAGTTCACACCGTGCTACACAGAAAGAAAGAACGCACGAAAACTCCACGTCACAAAAATGGTGAAGATCAGGAATTATTTCAAGTAAGTTGAAGATCTTAGACGTTACAAAGTTTACAACAGTAAGTGAAAGTGTATATATTATAAGAACGGTACAATGAGAATTAACATATCAGGACGTAAGAACAACATTACGTAGAAGAAGTGCAGTAGAAATATAATAGTCGCACCATACGCGCGAAACTGCACGATATGAAACAAGCCACAGCGCTATATTATATTTATAACAACTGACATTTGGAAAGATCACAGCATAGTTAAGAACATTATTGTGTTTTGAAAGAATGTACGGGTATGACTACAGTGCTACTTAAGAAAGGAAGATAGTACATAGATATGAAATGTCCGAAACATTCGACACCATGGTCGATATGGAAAGTAACTATGTTGATGTGAGTAGGCCATAAGATCTAAAGAAACACTGCGCTGCCACAAATCCACACCACAATATTGTACGATAACACAGCAATGGACACTGTACATTCGAGAATTGATGATTTGCTCACGAATTTGATTGCAACTGCTCAAAAGTGACTTTATGCTAAACAATCTGCGGAATTTATGAAGTTCGTCATGATTCAAGATTATTATCACATTTATCGTTGGACTGTTCCACATAGGATGGAGTGTACTACCGATCTGCAAGTATAGTTTACTCTATCAGAAAGACATTCGTTATTTTACGAACATTACTAACAGTTTTGACTTGGTTGTTTAAAACGCCAAAAGATTTTGACACCACACACGATTATATTTGATGCCGACACTCTGTCATAAATTCACTATCGGCGCAAAGGACATTCGATACGTCTATAGACATTATTTATTGTACATGTCTGAAAACTTGCTGACGTCGGATGTTGGAGGATGCTATACACTACCATGAAGATTACCTTCACCACATAGATTGTCATCTCTCAAGGAAGTTTAGGTGTGACATTCAATTGGTCGCTACACGTTAGATATCACGTTAGGACTTATTATATATACTCTTACTCTGATACCCTGACGCCAGGACATTGAAGCAACGCTTCTACACAGAATACCACACACAATTTGAAGAGTTTACGATTTGTAGGCGCTTACCAATACTTACATTGGCTATATTATAATTATATAAGCAGCAACTATTAATTCCAAATGCCAACCACGGATATATTCGTTCATCCGTATTCAAGTCAACGAGATTAGTGGAACACAAGGGATACCAACGCTATTCATAAGGAATTCACCGACATTATTTTATACTTGAAGATACTACTTACGGGATGGAGGACATTACAACACCATTACCCACATACCGGACAACAACTCTCACTTCAAGACGACACGTACACGTATACAAGGACATACTATTTTGAAATCACAGAGGATTTCGTTACATTTGAAGAATTCAACTCGGTCAGTCGGGACCGAACATTAACTCATTACGTCGACATCTACGGACAACGGTAACGTTTGGACACTGATTGACTGTACACGGATACACTACACACGTCAGGAGGCTACTCACTTTACACTTCAGCGGTTACACATCGGAACGTTATACGGAGTGACATTGTTCTTATTGGGCGTGATACCATTCGTCTTCACGCTAAACTTTACGACGCTATACTCCATTGTGGACATTAAGCGTTCCAGCACCCACAACATTCAGCCTAAAATAATAAGGCTGCTATAACTCAAGTATCGTCGAAAACACCCAAGCCAATCACGTTTCTCAGAGATTGGTTACGAACCGCGTTGGTTCGGGTTTAAGTACAAATTCATTGTACTTTCGTACAAGCAAGGAGCGGTCTACTTCCTTATACAATTCCTTCCCTTGGCATATCATGGTTAACATAGAGGATGTAAATTATCGAGCATTATATTTACGGACACGAGAACCTGAAAAAGGCCAGTATATGTTATTGTTGGTTAATGTGTTGTTGTTGATAAATGAGGTGCCTATTATTTAATATTAAGTAAATTAGTTCAAAAATGGATAGTGTGAGCGTTTCTACTATTAAGCAAGGACACTTGAATATTGTAGGGTCAACACATAATTGTTGTCTTAGGTTAAGTGTAGTAGTAAGAGAGGATATTTACGGCAAATTTCTGTAAAAGTACTATTGTTTTTTATGAAAGAAAATATCTATTTACGTCACTCGTCAGTCGTCTTCTGTCATTGTTGACTGTCTAGTATTATATATTCTTTATACTGAATATATTTCTTATATTAATTTCTGTTATTTACAGATAGTAACACTTAAGATATATAGCTAGCAAGAAGTTACTGAATTTCGTTATTGTTCAATTTTACATTGCTGTTGAGTTGCAGTTCACATTTTTTTCAGCAGTTGTTATATCTGAATTGAACATATTTACATTTTTGCATACTCTTCTGTCATATTTCATCTAGATTATTATACAGGTAGGACAAGATGTCTACACTACAATATCTCACGGAGTTGGGTGAGAAGAATGGATTGGCTGGAGCAGAACTTAGAAATTGGGTCATACAGGAATTTAGAGCTCAAACCGCACATGAAAGGGAGGAACGATTGAAAAAACTAGCAGCTAAAAGGGAGACAAAGCAACTTCAAGCTACGCGTGAACGACAAGAACGACAAAAGATATGGGTTCTTGAAAACGAACTAAAGGAACGTGAGATGGCTATCAAACGAAGTGAACTAGTTCTGGAACATGAAAAGAGGGTAGCCTTGCAACGCGAACGAATAGAGTCTAGAGAAAAAGAATTAACTTTGCAACGTGAAAAGATATCTGCAATGAGGAGAGAGATGGAAGAAAGACGAATAACAGCAGAGGCAGAGTTAAAGGCAAGACAGATAACTGTAGAGGCAGAGTTAAAGGCAAGACAATTAACCGTAGAGACAGAAATCAAGCAAAAACGACTCGCACTTGAAAATGAGAATCTTGCAAAGGAAGCAATGTGGAAGGAGCGTATAAGACAAATGTATGAAATAAAAGAAAGTAATCACACAAGTAAAGTATGTGCTACAGTAGTGAAAGAACGAAACGCCAGAGATTTCGTTCAGAAAGGAACTATAGAACACAAGTCTAACGAAACACTTACAAGTACAAATGCCCAAATTGAAACAACACAAGAAGAAAAAGAAGAAGAAAAGACGCAAATAGAACAGGGTACATCAACGGTAGACATGCATGATACAACGCTACTGAGTGATAGCATAACGGTAAATAATTGCAAATACCAAGATTTGCACAAAGTCAACGAACCCAAACATGAAGAAATAACTGATACTCAAAAACAAGGCAAACGAGATTATTTGTCGGTAAATGACATATTTTTGAAACATTCAAAAAAGAAACCAAAAGTTACACGCATTGGTTGTTACACACAAAAGTTACATGCACAACAAGCGAGGAAACATAGTGTAAACGGGTTCATACAAACAAAAACGCATATCATAAACATGCACACAGAAGTGAAGAAGCATAGCACAAATATACACACAAAAGGCAAGAAATGGATTACATACATACGCACAGAAGTCAAGAAGTGTGTCACAAACGTACATACAGAAGTCATTAGGTGTATTACACACATACACGCTGAAGTTAAACAGTATGTCACTAACAGATACACACAATCAAAGAAATACGTTGCGTGCGGCATTACAATTATCCATTCACAAGTTAAAAGAAGATACACAAAGTTACCATGTACAAATATTGGCATGCGTGCAAAAGAGAGATTCTATAGGTTTGAAACAAAGAAAGAAAGAAAGAAAATAAATGAAAGGAAGAATAAAAGAAAACAATAAAGAAAAATAAAATGGGATGAATGTGAAAGTGTTAGGTTCATATCAACACATAGTACACTACAGACACATTAGGGTCTTATTACTTAGTTATCCCAGATGTCACTGTGTAAAGTTATACTTGTCAGAATTATTCTCACTATCTTTCTTCACTTAAGTGTGTGAAAATATGTTGGTTCTCTATTCTACAGATAATTGTTCGTAAATATATCGTTATTAGAGAACTTAATAATTTTATGAAGAGTATTTGATTTAAATATTTATTATATTTCTGATTTATTATCTTAGAAATCTTGAATCTTTGAGATATGATTCTTCACAAAACTGTAGGATCTACAACTCAATTATAATCTTGCCGATATTCTAAATCAACTATAAATATAAATATTTTATTCAATTTATTCAATCCTAGTTTATTATAGTTGTTTGTTCATAGAGTGTTTGGAAATATGTGTTAGATAGCACCGAATTTACTGGCAATACACACACAGATCAACAATTACATATTATTAATGCAAATAGATAGTTTAAGTAGTTGGATACTTCTGTCAATATATGATTTTGACAGGATGATAAGAAAATTTACATGGAGAGGAACCTATGAGGCATGGAGAACTTTGAGAACTTTGACTTGTGTGACTTTTCTCCTGTGTCGAGTTTTCACTTGGATGGTTTGTGACTGGGTGTAACTACTTTAAAGGAAAACCGGTGAACACGTATTGTGATAGTGAACATTGTATAATATTAGTATGTGTATATAGAGTTAATTTAATGAATTGTGATAATAGTTGATTAGTTAACGTAGTTAGATTAAATACTATGTTATTATAGTTATATTTTGATCATTGATCGTTAGTTATTATTACTTAATTATGGGTTGTCAATTTTATTGCGATCGCCATTTCCAAGTATAGACACCACTACATATAACATTATGAAATACGCCGTTGAAGGATATTGTCACTCGGTCATTATTGCCACACCTTCACAGAGAATTTATGATGACTTCTTTAAGGAGCATTTACCTCGATTACACCTAAAATTATGACGTCATAATACTAGTCCCCTACCTACCCGTTTGATGAGATTAAGATTTACGACATAGCGGTCGGGATAAAAGTCATTGTGTCTACACTGCTATGTGTCAGATTAATTCTCTTGATGAAAAAAAAAATATGATTACATCATTTTAAAAGGGAGGGGGGCATACTGCCACATGGCGTTTAGACAGAATGACGTCATCGGAATAGGCGGTAGAAAATCATATACGGAATTCCGACTTCAGACACTAAAGTGGACGTCAACAAAGGAATCCAAGGAGAATGTGGAGAACGTAATTGGACAGCAACGGGGAGACGCTGGGACTTCGTGATACGAACAAGATGTGTTTCTGAAGGCTCGAGGTGAAGGTGACACCTGGATGCCGTGATTTCGGGATGAGACAGCAGGGAGTCTGGTAAGGAATTTATTGAGGACGACACAACAGTGAAAAGGACCGGGAATTGAAAATCCACCTAGACTGAATCTTAGTATCTAAGAAATTGAGCTGAAGAATGGATAGGAAGGCTTCAAGGGCGACGAGCTGGTTTGGGAGCTCAGGGGTAGATGTATTTGAGTAGGTGCCGATCCTGTGGTTAGGGATCAGCCTGCTTTTCTGCCAGAGTTTTAATCCTATTACCGGTGGCGGAAATAAACGTCTGGAAAATCGTTTGCTTCACTTGAGTATGCTATTCTGAATCGTTCTGTTATCAAGTTCCGATTTTTCGATGATGCTTTTTGTGTTTGCTCCAGTTGCGTTTAGCGGACAGGCACATTGAGACATGTGGGGGTCGTTTCTGGACACTGTTGTTGATCAACATAAATTCCCGCCAGTTTCTAAGAGCTGAACATAAGGAATTACGTACCAGCAACGCAGTTCACACCGTGCTACACAGAAAGAAAGAACGCACGAAAACTCCACGTCACAAAAATGGGGAAGATCAGGAATTATTTCAAGTAAGTTGAAGATCTTAGACGTTACAAAGTTTACAACAGTAAGTGAAAGTGTATATATTATAAGAACGGTACAATGAGAATTAACATATCAGGACGTAAGAACAACATTACGTAGAAGAAGTGCAGTAGAAATATAATAGTCGCACCATACGCGCGAAACTGCACGATATGAAACAAGCCACAGCGCTATATTATATTTATAACAACTGACATTTGGAAAGATCACAGCATATTTAAGAACATTATTGTGTTTTGAAAGATTATACGGGTATGACTACAGTGCTACTTAAGAAAGGAAGATAGTACATAGATATGAAATGTCCGAAACATTCGACACCATGGTCGATATGGAAAGTAACTATGTTGATGTGAGTAGGCCATAAGATCTAAAGAAACACTGCGCTGCCACAAATCCACACCACAATATTGTACGATAACACAGCAATGGACACTGTACATTCGAGAATTGATGATTTGCTCACGAATTTGATTGCAACTGCTCAAAAGTGACTTTATGCTAAACAATCTGCGGAATTTATGAAGTTCGTCATGATTCAAGATTATTATCACATTTATCATTGAGACAGTTGTGTTGCTGAATGTGGCTATCTCGCGTGTCTCGTTCGGACCCGTAACATATTTCATAAACATTTCACGACTATGCTTCTTAAATTCAGCGGCTACATGACATCACGTTTGTTCTACAGTCGCGTCCCTACTGTTACCAGTATAAACCATAGACATTATATACGTTCTCTCTACGGAGATTATATACGTTCTCTCCACGGACATTATATACGTTCTCTCCACGGACATTATACACGTTCTCTCCACGGACATTATACACGTTCTCTCCACGGAGATTATACACGTTCTCTCCACGGAGATTATACACGTTCTCTCTCCACGGACATTATACACGTTCTCTCCACGGACATTATACACGTTCTCTCCATGGACATTATACACGTTCTCTCCACGGACATTATACACGTTCTCTCTCCACGGACATTATGCACGTTCTCTCCACGGACATTATACACGTTCTCTCCACGGAGATTATACACGTTCTCTCCACGGAGATTATACACGTTCTCTCTCCACGGACATTATACACGTTCTCTCCACGGACATTATACACGTTCTCTCCACGGACATTATACACGTTCTCTCTCCACGGACATTATGCAC
This sequence comes from Cepaea nemoralis, assembly GCA_014155875.1. Classification (NCBI taxonomy): domain Eukaryota; kingdom Metazoa; phylum Mollusca; class Gastropoda; order Stylommatophora; family Helicidae; genus Cepaea; species Cepaea nemoralis. Next base: position 74,765 of record JACEFZ010016146.1, read on the forward strand.
GTTCTCTCCACGGACATTATACACGTTCTCTCTCCACGGACATTATACACGTTCTCTCCACGGACATTATACACGTTCTCTCTCCACGGACATTATACACGTTCTCTCTCCACGGACATTATACACGTTCTCTCTCCACGGACATTATACACGTTCTCTCTCCACGGACATTATTCACGTTCTCTCTCCACGGACATTATACACGTTCTCTCTCCACGGACATTATACACGTTCTCTCTCCACGGACATTATACACGTTCTCTCCACGGACATTATACACGTTCTCTCTCCACGGACATTATACACGTTCTCTCCACGGACATTATACATGTTCTCTCCACGGACATTATACACGTTCTCTCTCTCCACGGACATTATACACGTTCTCTCTCCACGGACATTATACACGTTCTCTCCACGGACATTATACACGTTCTCTCCACGGACATTATACACGTTCTCTCTCCACGGACATTATACACGTTCTCTCCACGGACATTATACACGCTCTCTCTCCACGGACATTATACACGTTCTCTCCACGGACATTATACACGTTCTCTCCACGGACATTATACACGTTCTCTCTCCACGGACATTATACACGTTCTCTCTCCACGGAAATTATACACATTCTCTCTCCACGGACATTATACACGTTCTCTCTCCACGGACATTATACACGTTCTCTCTCCACGGACATTATACACGTTCTCTCTCCACGGACATTATACACGTTCTCTCTCCACGGACATTATACACGCTCTCTCTCCACGGACATTATACACGTTCTCTCCACGGACATTATACACGTTCTCTCCACGGACATTATACACGTTCTCTCTCCACGGACATTATTCACGTTCTCTCTCCACGGACATTATACACGTTCTCTCTCCACGGACATTATACACGTTCTCTCCACGGACATTATACACGTTCTCTCCACGGACATTATACACGTTCTCTCTCCACGGACATTATACACGTTCTCTCTCCACGGACATTATACACGTTCTCTCTCCACGGACATTATACACGTTCTCTCTCCACGGACATTATACACGTTCTCTCCACGGACATTATACACGTTCTCTCCACGGACATTATACACGTTCTCTCTCCACGGACATTATACACGTTCTCTCTCCACGGACATTATACACGTTCTCTCTCCACGGACACTATACACGTTCTCTCTCCACGGACATTATACACGTTCTCTCCACGGACATTATACACGTTTTCTCCACGGACATTATACACGTTCTCTCTCCCCGCAAGGTACTATATTGGCAGTAAATGACAGTCTCTCCACGGACATTATACACGTTCTCTCTCCACGGACACTATACACGTTCTCTCTCCACGGACATTATACACGTTCTCTCCACGGACATTATACACGTTCTCTCCACGGACATTATACACGTTCTCTCCACGGACATTATACACGTTCTCTCTCTAATGGCCTGGTTATTAATAGCACGGAAGCTTCTAGAAACTTGAAGGGCAGCGAAAAGGCGCATGCCCGTCTTTTGATTGGCTAACACTTGGGTGGTAACGCTTTCTTCTAGGCCAAATTCAGTTTGAGCTAGGATTCCATCACGAAAAGATGCACTTCGATGTGATGATCATAACGCCCTAAATATTCTATTTAATATTGTTCTCTGGATAACAGGTACCACTTTAAAAACATAATTAAATGTTTTGGTTATGCCTAGTGAGCGAAAGAGAAGAATATAAGAGTATTTTTTATGAGAAAATGTGAAAGTGAAATCAGAACTTCATTGTGAAAGTATTCTGAATGTTGCTTCTTCAGCCTGTCAGGTCTCCCACGCTGTATATTCCAACTAATCTATCATTTCCCTGTTGTGACTGTTTGCGTGTGCTTGATGACTGTAAATCACGCTCAATGCATATTCGCAAACCCTTTGTGCATTCTAGATTCTAATAAGAATGCCTATCATCGCCCACTCTTGATCAAACGGTAGTAATGCTCTTGTGAATCTACGTCTGTGATCAGAATGTGTGGTGTAACATGTAACATTTCCCTTGTAAATGCTGAGAATGTTTGAGTGAGTGAATTGGTGTTTTTATAAGTAACCCCTCACATTAGTAAAGGAACTAGTTCCAAAAAGGTTTGGTGTGTTCGAACCCGTGTCTTAGTTGGCGGAATATATTGTATGGCTCATGCAAATTTACATGGAAAAGCAATGTTTTTCCATATATGCTTTGCTACATGTGTGAACAATTGCTTATGCAATTTTGCTTCTTTTTACCTACTATAGTAGATATGGATATCACTCAGTGGGGGAGAGAGCACATGACGATGGTGATGATATGGTGTACTTGTGAGCTGAGTCTAGTCTGAAAGGGGTGAGGTCTGGCACTGCTGTGTGAGTGTGTATGGAATAGGACATCCATGTAACAGAGTATCACCAATTGGTCGGGTCACTGTGTGTTTGCCATTAGTTTAATACTATTGCATATTGCAGTTGTAAATTATGCCTATTTTCCATCTGCTTCACAATGCTTGCTCATGTTGCTATTTCACAAGGCTTGCTCATGATGCTTGTCTTACAATGCCTGCTCCATAGTGCCTGCTTTACTGTGTCTGTTCCTCATTGTGCCCAGGTTTACTATGGTTAAAATATGTGAGAACCTAGACATATAAAATGCTTGTAATTATGTAAGGCTACCCCTGTCTCAGCATATGGGCTTGTGACTACCACAAATAAAGGTTAATAATGAAAAGGTATCACCCACAGTCCATCAGAATGGAATCCACTCCATCACCAATATTGGGGTTTTGGTGTCTGAGTAACACCCTCCCCCTTACTCCCTATTTCCATCTGTGTATGTGATGTTTGATATAACATTGTCTTTGAACCTATGTAAAGCGAATGTTGTACCTTTTATATATCAACAGAGAACAGGGATGGTGGAGAGGCCCTCTTCTTCATGTGGACATACAAATGAAAGTCCCTATTTCAGGATTACAACTCCTTGGAAAATGTGGAAATTATAATATAACAGTACCCACAATGTCTTCAAGAAAATACCAGCATAAATCTGCATCAATATTTGTCGAAGCTGATGGCACTTAAAGGGTCTCAATTTAAACCCAACCACAGGATGGACTCCTTTGTGTTCGCAGAGTAGATGGAAGGATAGACGGGTGAATGGTAGATGGATGAATCCAGAACCAATGCCAAGGATCAATCTAGGAGTGTAGTAGGGAATCGACACTTTGTCAGAGTTTGGTTAGCTTCCCCTAATTGGTTTGTCCTATAGTCGACATATGTACTCCGAGATGGTTACAACAATTTCACAGTGGACTACCGACCCTCTGCCTCCAGCAAATATCTAAGTGCTAGATGTTCTTGGACGTCCTCTCAAAATCCAACAAGTCATACCAATCCATACCACCAAACCTGGACTCAGTTGTCTCAGACAGGACATGATCATGATGACTGCTGTGAACCTGAGACTTGCATTATTTTTCTTGGGAGAATGTGATCCCAACTTAATTATTCATTCCATGAAACTTGGATTAAATTCAAACTTACAAGCAGGAACTAGAATCCTGTATTTTATCCTCATTTAGAAAGACGTTTGGGAGAGACGTGTGTCGTATAAGGCTGCTGTATAGTGGAGTTATCTTTCTACTAACTGGATGGTATGCAAACTATGGGTATTGTTTAACCTCCATTCGCCAGCTTCTCGACCAGTCTACTCGCCATTGAGAGGCCATGATTATCTGTTCATAGACTTCACAGGAGGGATTGGACTTATATGGGAATCGTCATGGGAAAGCTGCAACCTGGGACCTTCCCAACACCACTTCAGGTGATAACAGGATGACTACGGAGCAGAATAGCAGTGTGTCCTTATGTCTGCCCCATTCTAGAAAGTCCACCAGTGTTTTACTCTCAGTGACAGTTGAAAGGATAATTCATGATGTACTTAAGTTGTGGTGTAGGAGGAGTTATAGATTAAATGTGGGATGGAGGAGAGTTGGAGAGTTTTGAGATTGGGTGTCTGTTGGTGGGTTTTTAGAGGATGTACTCATTTTTCCATTTTCATACTCACATTGCATATGATTGTTGTTCGAGGTGTAATAGTTGAGATGGAACATGGGTCTTCACTCGACCCCTACAGTCAGCTCAATAAAAGATTGTGTTGAGAACAGTGTTGAAGTATATGTCCATGCAATGTCCTGATCAGCTGGTGTGAAGTACATTATTATGTAAATGTCCTGTCCAGCTTTTGTCAAGTACAATTCCTGGTGCATGTCTTGTTCAACTGTTGTTGATGTCAGTAATATGTGAATGTTCTGTAGAAATGTTGTCCAGTATCTCTCATGACGTATGTCTTGTTCAGTTGTTGGTGTAAACATTTCCATATGAATGTATGTCCAACTTTTGTCAAGAACCTGTCATGTAGATGTCTTGTTTAACAGGTGTTAAGTACAGTTATTGTTGAGTCTATGTCCACTACGGTTGAATCCTAAAGTCATAATGTCTAATGGTACAACTGACATATGTCACTTTGACACAACAAAATTAAAGGGAGATCTATTGTGGCGGACTGAAAGCACACTGACAACATTATAGTGAGAGAACTAATTCCTCGGTTGTACAGGGGCAAATAGTCCAGATATCCTTATGGCCTTGAGGGGACCTTTTCCATCTTTATAAATTTTCTGTGTAGATACTTGGGCTTAGATCTGGGAATCTCACAGTGGGGGTTCTGAGCCAGGACAACTGGTTCCTCTAAAGGGCTAAGCGGGAATGATTTATCTAACTCATTTGAGATGCCTCTAGACAAAAACTTGCCAAATCATACCCTTTATCTTGTCTATCTATTATACAAGATATATTTCCAGAGACCACTTCTAATTGGGTCCCCAGTCTTCTTCTAACATGCCACATCTGGGATGAAATTAAACATCTTTAAGTCGGTGTTAAACTAAACACCTTGTAATTCTGGGGTTAAAGTAAACATCTTGTAAGTCTGGGGTTAAACTAAACATCTTGGAAGTCTGAGGTTAAACTAAACATCTTATAAATCTGGGGTTTAACTAAACATCTTTTCTAGTCAGTCAGGGGTTAAACTAAACACTTTATAAGAACATTGCCCGTTCTTGGCTAACTCGCATCAACATACAGTCTACAATCGCACTGTTTAAATTGTGTCAGCATTATTACACTTACTGACTGCCTGTAGACTGGATTGTAAGCATTATTACACTGACTGCCTGTAGACTGGAGTGTCAGCAATATTACACTGATTGACTGCCTGTAGACTGGAGTGTCAGAAATATTACACTGATTGACTGCCTGTAGACTGGAGTGTCAGCAATATTACACTTACTGACTGCCTTTAGACTGGAGTGTCAGCAATATTACACTGACTGCCTGTAGACTGGAGTGTCAGCATTATTACACTGATTGACTGCATGTAGACTGGAGTGTCAGCATTATTACACTGATTGACTGCCTGTAGACTGGAGTGTCAGCATTATTACACTGATGACTGCCTGTAGGTTGGAGTGTCAGCAATATTACACTGACTGACTGCCTGTAGACTGGAGTGTCAGCAATATTACACTGATTGACTGCCTGTAGACTGGAGTGTCAGCAATATTACACTTACTGACTGCCTGTAGACTGGAGTGTCAGCAATATTACACTGACTGACTGCCTGTAGACTGGAATGTCAGAAATATTACACTTACTGACTGCCTGTAGACTGGAGTGTCAGCAATATTACACTTACTGACTGCCTGTAGACTGGAGTGTCAGCAATATTACACTGATGACTGCCTGTAGACTGGAGTGTCAGCAATATTACACTGATTGACTGCCTGTAGACTGGAGTGTCAGCAATATTACACTGACTGCCTGTAGACTGGAGTGTCAGCAATATTACACTGATTGTCTGTAGACTGGAGTGTCAGCAATATTACACTGACTGCCTGTAGACTGGAGTGTCAGCATTATTACACTGACTGCCTGTAGACTGGAGTGTCAGCAATATTACACTGACTGACTGCCTGTAGACTGGAGTGTCCGCAATTTTACACTGACTGACTGCCTGTAGACTGGAGTGTCAGCAATGTTACACTGACTGACTGCCTGTAGACTGGAGTGTCAGCAATATACACTGACTGACTGTAGACTGGAGTGTCAGCAATATTACACTGACTGCCTGTAGACTGGAGTGTCAGCATTATTACACTGACTGCCTGTAGACTGGAGTGTCAGCAATATTACACTGACTGACTGCCTGTAGACTGGAGTGTCAGCAATATTACACTGACTGACTGCCTGTAGACTGGAGTGTCAGCAATATTACACTGAATGACTGCCTGTAGACTGGAGTATCAGCAATATTACACTGACTGACTGCCTGTAGACTGGAGTGTCAGCAATATTACACTGACTGACTGTAGACTGGAGTGTCAGCAATATTACACTGACTGCCTGTAGACTGGAGTGTCAGCATTATTACACTGACTGCCTGTAGACTGGAGTGTCAGCAATATTACACTGACTGACTGCCTGTAGACTGGAGTGTCAGCAATATTACACTGACTGACTGCCTGTAGACTGGAGTGTCAGCAATATTACACTGACTGACTGCCTGTAGACTGGTCTATGAAGACAGCAATAAGTACCGTCAGAAGTGGAATTAAATGGACTCCTCTGACAAAACAAGCTCGATGATCTGGATGTCCCTAGAGACGTTGCTGTTCTGTCTCAATAACGAAATCAAATACAAGATAAACTAAACACATCGGATCGGATGTATAATTGAGTTTAACATTAATACGGGAAAGACAAACGTAATCGGAATAAACGGAAATGATAACTGGATCTGCCTTGATGAAACCTCACGTGAAGATTCGCAACCACACAGATAGGTAACAATGTGGACATGTGGGGGGGGGGGGGGGGGGGGAGAGAGAGAGAGAGAAAGAGAGAGAGAGAGAGAGAAGTTTATTAAAATAAGAATATAACAAGTCAGACTAGCTTTTACAGCACCAGGAACTAGAACATGTGTGGACGCCTACAGAAATTAAATTTGGCACCAAACTTGGAATATTTCGATGTCACATTAAAATAGTTCTGTTGTATGGATTATAAACGCGGAGACAGACAGACAGACACAGACAGAGCAAGGTCTTGCTTCAATGCACTTGTTCTACACGAGAACACAGTAGTATCTTGCACCAGACCGCTCCAGTGTATTACGTCAGCATTGTAACATCAAACAACCAGGCTAGCGAACTATGTCAAACATTTCCGTTGACAAAGGGGAAAGTATTGGTGCTTCCCACATTCCCCTCCCCCCGCTAGCAGCTCTCACAACTCCTCTGACGTCAATGAAGCAGCCATGTTGACAGATGTCTGCTGTTTTAGAATGCAGTAATCACGTTTGCTCTGTCAACCACGACGGCCGCCCGATTCTAACATAATATCCATGCGCAGTCTCACGGAAGATTACTTGTGTTCCATTAAGCGTTGTCTACATGCAGACTTGTTTTTGGCGTTAATGTAATAGATATAGAATGAAGACGCCAGAGGCGCATCTAAAGCAGTTTCTATTATAGACAACTGTATACAAACGTGTTGCATCTCTGGGCAGCTAAGTAGAAAAGGGAAACGTTTTCAATGGAATACTCCAAACCAAGAACCACTAAAAAGCTGTAGGTGCAATGGTTCTTAGAAACAGCGTCATCACTTTATTGCAGGAAACAAGAGCTTCAAGCATCCTGCACAACAAACGCCCTCAGCAAACTGTCAGCATTGTCTACACCTTACATAACATGACAGGCCACAGGCGTTGTTGGCAAATAGTTGCATTTCTCAAGTTACATTAGCATTAAGGTACTGGCAATTTTGCAGACACACACACACACACACGCACGCACGCACACACACACACACACACACACACACACATATATATATATATATATATATATATATATATATATATATATATATATATATATGGAGAGTGGAAAAGAAGAAGTAACAAAGATATTTATGATCTGTTTAAGTCCCCGCTAATCACTGGTATCATGAAGGCTAATAGACTACAATGGCTGGGGCATATAGAAAGAATGGAGCATAATAGGGAAACAAAACTCGCTTACACTCAGGAAATAAATGACAGTAGACCCCGAGGTAGACCAAGAAGACGGTGGAGAGATAATACGTATACAGACCTACAAGCACTTGGAATCAACGACTGGCAAGAGAAGGTCCACCAGAGAGACGAATGGAGACGGATTGTATCTGTAGCAAAGAACCTCAATGGCTCGGAACGCTGAAGAAGAAGAAGATATGCATTCAGTCATTTAGTAGCATGTCCTTTGCAGAACCTTGCTCTCATAACAACCCTACAGAAAACGTCTCTGTCATAAGCAAGATGCCCCGAATCCAATACACTAATCTGGAAATCGCCGGCTTCGTGGCTTAGAGGTTATGACTTTTCTCCGTAATCTCGTATACTCTCGTCGGTAACGTGATGACGGTTCAAATCAGCAGTGGTTCGAATCGCATCGGTAACTTACGGGGTATGTGAGCCGGCCGCTCAGAAAGCAATGGCAAACTACTGAGCGTAATCATGTCAAGAGATCAACATACAGCTGAAAGATGCTGGTGCTGACAGCTAAGTCCTGTAAAGGATATGCTAAAAAAAAAATAAAAACATCTGGAAATCATCTGCCACATTCTACACCAACCTTCTCTTTGGCCTTCCTCTTCCTCTTTTCCCGGACATATTTTTTTTTTAAATTCGCATATCCTTTTACAGGACATAGCTGTCAACATCAGCACCTTTCAGCTGATTGTTGATTTCTTGGCAAGATTACGCTCAGTAGTTTGCCATTGCTTTCTGAGCGGCCGGTCTCAGTTATCCCACAAGTCACCAGCGGGGGACGAACCGCTCCCAGTTCTCGCCCGCTACGAGACTGCGTGATAAACGGGATTACGGAACAAGTTGTGTAACCCCTCGGCCAGAGAGACCGGCCCCGGACATATACCCCTCCATTATTGCTGTCTTCAAACTTTCATGACTTTTCAAGTGACCAAAATATTTAAGTGTTCTTTGTTTTATGGTCTTCAGTAGCCTACCTTCTTCAAAATTCAGATCTTGTCGTATGGATGCATTTGTTCTTTTCTGTATCCAAGATATTATTATTATATTAGGATGCGTACAATAGAGTTCGATATGATATTTTGATGACCGCATTGATGGAGAAGGGGGTCAATCCCTGGTTGGTGAAATGGATAGCGGCCGTCCTGCATTCTCGTCGGGTTGCTCTCCGTCTGGGGGGCATGGACCTCAGAGCCACATATTTTAACCCCGGGACTGCCACAGGTATCCGCAATTTTACCGGTGCTCTTTAACGTTTATACGAGCGAGATTGCAAACCTAGAAGCACCAGGGGTTGGAAGGATACTAACATTTGCAGATGATATTCTTGCATATAGGCTGGGGAGAGATAGGGAGCAAACAGCCTAGGAGCTACAGGCGACAGTAGACAAAGTGATTGACTGTTGCACTGAAATGAGTTCTGTCATCCACCCAGAAAAGGCAACTGTTTTGTGGTGCTCTCTGGACAACAGGATTGTAAGAGCTGATGTCCCAAGCCTAGCATAGAAGGTAGAAGCATCAACAGAGAGAACAAACTGAAGTATCTATCTGAGAATCACCTTTAACAGGAGGCCTGTCCTTCAAGGACCATGTGGAGACGGTTGTGACAAGATCTCAAAAGGGACTCAATGTACTTAAAACCATGGCTGCAATGGACATAGGGCAGAGAATGCTTTTCACACTATACCTGTAACTCGTCGTCCCTGGGGGAAAGTGGAGTCGACAAGCACACCTTTTAAAATACTACTTATACTTTGGAATATTGTCAGCCCTTTGTCTACACTCCCCCGTTATGTCTTCCCACTCACTATCTCTCTCTCTCTCTCTCTCTCTCTCTCTCTCTCTCTCTCTCTCTCTCCTCTCTCTCTCTCTCTCTCTCTCTCTCTCTCTTTATGCCTTCATAACATACCCCGACAACAGTTTCCTCAAACAATTAATAAAATATTTAATGCTGAAAACTATGTCAGTTGTATGTATTGACTGTGTATATGTAATTTGTAGTGTATTCTATTGTGAGTGTGAGATAGGAATCTGTATTTTTATGTTCTGTATCACATCTCTCATCCTTGTACGGCCATGCACAATACATCACACATATTTGGACAGCTCTCACCCGGGGATGCTGCTCTCCTACTGAGTCTGGCCGTATTCCAAGATTTCGAAAGTGTTCAACGTCTGATCACCATGAAATAATGCGATTACGGCAAGTCTCTGAATTCGACATATTTCTCTTTTTGGACGTTAATAAAATCCATCACTGAAACACAGCACCACTGTCTAACACTGTCTGTATAAAGACTATATATGTTCGACACACTGTCTCTAGTTATTTACTTAACAGTTTTTGTATACATGTAAACTGTTCTTGAGTTCTCCAAGGTTTCTTTTAGGTTAATACCCAATTCAAATATATTTAGCCTATGTCGCTCTGCCTTTATAGAATGAAAGTCCTTTCCATGGTTTTCAAAACCTGGATACAGAGTTCACTTATTTGCAATTCGTTATCTCGGCCCACGATTATTGAATGGCTATGTTTAAGTTGTTCTAGTGAAGTACTTTCTTTGTTCTAGTGAAGTGCCTTCTTTATCTTCTCTGAGTATGTCCTGAGTTTTTGTCGTAGAACCTGTGGGAGATAGATAACCAGGTGATCTCAGCTTGCTTCAACTAACTCTTATGTGAGAGCATGCCTCCGGCCGTACTCAGACGCTTCTGAAAGATACTCTGACATAAGACAGATGAGTTCACTAAAGTCTAAACGATTAGCTAAAAGAAGGAAATGGTAACAGCAAAGCACAGACACCTAGTTCACTATGCTAGATTACTAAGCTAAAGCTAGATTACCTTATATTATCTATGTTAGTCCATGAATCGAAATATACAAGCACATAAGCACCAATGTCCCATCGCCTCTAAACAATTAGGGACCTTATATTTCTATTCTTATTAAGGACGCATAGAACCATTCTCCGTCTAGTTTGGTAGCACACTAAAAAAACACCAAGTTCCCAACTATTTATACTCAGTTTCCAATTCTTCGTCCCTTTTGAGCAACATTCGAATTTGCCGTGATTCCCCATCAAAGGTTTGTGAAATCACGTATTCGCTCTTGTCCGCTCTGTCTCCCGCTCCGTTTTCCCAATTCCTCCGTACATCAAACATTTCTAACGCTTTGATCAATGACTTCGCGTTTTCCACAACCCGGTCGTCTCCGCGTTGTTTGTCTGGTGAAATCGGCAGTCAATGACCCCTGATAACAATTGTATCTGACTTCTTTACCATTCGGTCAATGACCCTCACTCTGTCCTCACCCCAGATTGAAGTACTCGATTGTTTTATCTGACTAAAGTTAATAACTTCCCATCCTCATACATTGCAAGTAATTTTTCTATTTTAGTTTATGGTGGAATCGCTAAACTCACATTATCCCGTGACATAGACCCCCTCTTAAGAGAGTTGACCGCGTCGACTCTTCCTCACTGGAGTTTTGATTCCTATGATCCACCAACCTATTCCTCTTCCTCTGGAGCTGGATGTCTAGATTAGAAATCCGCTCCTACATTCTCCTTACCAGGGATATACTCCACTGTGAAGTTGTACGGCTGTAGTAACAACGACCATCGCATCAACCGTGCGTTGAGCTTCTGCGAGGTAGCTAATAACATCAAGGGTTGATGATCTGACTGGACCGTAAACTGTACTCCATACAAATATGGTTGAAATTTTTGTACAGCCCATACTAGTGACAAGCATTCTCGTTCAACTTTAGAATAATTTTTTTCCGCCGGGAGAAGTTTCTTACTGGCATAGACTACAGGTGTCAAAACCGAAGCGTCTTCTATCCCTTCTTGTAACAAGGCTGCTCCAATTCCGATCCCACTCGCATCCGTTCTTAGCACAAAGGGCTTTGAAAGGTCTGGGAGTTGTAGAACTGGCTTGTTCACCAACGCCTCCTTTAATTGACTGTAGGCACCCTCGCATTCTGGAATCCATATAATTGTATCTGGGAGTCCCTTTTTCAAGGTTTCCAGTAATGGATTTCCCAGTTCGGTAAAATGTGGGATGAACTTCTGATAAAACCCGCATAACGACAGAAAGGATCTCACATCTTTCTTCGTCTTTGGCCTTGAAGCTCGCCTGACTTTTTCCAGGTTCTTCTCCTCCGGGAAAATTTTTCCTGGAGTGATGGTATGACCTAGAAATTCAAGAGTTTGGTAACCAATCATGCACTTGGTTGGGCGCGCGGTAAGCCCTGCCTCCCGGAGCCTATTGAAAACTCTCTCCAAGGACCCCAAATGGTCATCTAAGCTGTCACTGGCAATCAGTATATCATCCATGAATGAGATAATGGACGGATCACGTAGAGGATCTAACAAAGCTCTCATCATGCGAGTAAACACACTAGGCGCATTGCTGAGTCCAAAAGGCATGACGTTGAACTCATAGTGTCCACTCGGTGTACTGAAAGCCAGCAGAGGTCGAACTGCCGGTTTGACCGGTATCTGATAATAACCCCTACTCAGATCCTACTTTAGAGAAGTACTTAGCTTTATGGAGCCTGGCGAATAACTGGGCTGGATTCGGCAAAGGTTCCACCTGAAATTGGAAATGACTATTCAAGAGTCTATAGTCATTACACAACCTGTGTTCTCCACTCGGTTTTCGTAACAACACAACTCCGGCATTATATGGGGATGTGGATGGCGCAATCACATCATCCTCCAACAGTTTCTGTATCTCCTCCTCCAAAGCCTTCTCTTTAGAAAATGGCACTGGGTAGACTTTTTGGCGGACCGGATCTTGCGTGGTTAAGGTCATCTCGAACTCGACCATCTCCGTCCGTCCTGGTTTATCCGTTAGGATCTGCTTATGGGATTTGAGAACCTGGGCAATCTTTTCCCTCTCCTGGAGAGTCAGATCAGGGTATACCTGTACTTCCCGATAAGTTTCCTGGTGCACTAGAGGATACTCCCTGCCCTCGTCTGGTCCGGTTTCAGTCTCCACTGCTACCGCCATTGCCATGAGATGGGCTGCTCCTTCACCGGTTCTTTCTTCATATTTCCTCAAGAGATTAATATGGAAAATCTTCGACTTTCCCCGGATCAAGACTTGATAGTTAGTTCTGGATACCATCCTCATCTCATCTCATCATGTTCCTCTTGTACCTTGAGGTGTCGAGGTGAAGTATAAACTTCGTGAGAGTGCCCGGTTATGGGCTTCGTATATCGACATTCCCATGGATTCTGTTATTCCCTCAGTCCAACGTTTACGTGGTCGGCCTCTTCCTCTGTTTCCATCTGGTCTGTACATCATTGCTTGTTGTGGCATGCTTTTGACTGGTAGCCTACTTGCATGGCCAAACCATTTGACTTGCTGCTTTCTAATAAAATCTAGAGCAGCTTTAACCCCTACTTTAGTCCTGATTTCTTCATTTCTGATCTTATCTCTTCTTGATACGTTGAGTATTCTTCTCAGAAACCTCATTTCTGTTGTTGTGATTTTTCTTTTCTCTTTTTCTGTCATTGTCCAGGTTTGGCATTGGTAGCACAGAGTTGGTAGGAAGATTGTGTTGTAAAGTGCTTTCTTAGTAGTTATTGATACATGTTTGTTCTTTAGTATTGGTGCCATTTGTCCAATGAGTTGATTTGCCTTATTGCACCTATTTTCGATCTCGTCTTCTGATCTGCCATTTGATGATATTATACTTCCTAGGTACTTGAAGCTCTTTACTTGTTTCAAGGGATGTTCGTTTAGGTGAATTGTTGCTGTTTGTTCTTCTTTAGTTATAGTCATTACCTCTGTTTTGCTTGTGCTAATTTTCATGTTATGTTCCCTACACATTTCGTTTAGACTATTCATGTGGTCTTGTAATTCAGCTTCTGATTTTGCTATTAGTGCTTGGTCGTCCGCAAACAGGAGTTCTCTAATGGTTAGATTTGCAGATGGTTCTTCTTCTGTGTTCTCGTCATGCGGTATTCTTGCTGTCTCTGCTTGGCTGGTTTCTTTACATATGTTGTCTATATATGTTATGAACAAGAGAGGGGACAGGACACAACCTTGTCGTACTCCAGATCTTATGATGAAGGGTTCTGAGTGTTCTCCAGTTGCTCTCACTATGCATTCACTGTTGTTGTATAAACTTCTGCATAGGTTTGTTAGATGTGTACTCACTCCATATTGTTTAAGGATTTCCCACAGCTTGTTTCTATCTACCCTATCAAATGCCTTTTCTTGGTCGACAAAGGCTAAGTAGAGTGTTTCATTGAATTCAATTGATTTTTCTATAAGTTGTCTAAGAGCAAAAATGGCGTCTGTGCATCCTTTGTTTTTCCTAAATCCAAGCTGCGTTTCGCTTAGCTGGGGTTCTAAAGTAGTTCGTAATCTTTTTTCAAGAATTTTGCAAAATATTTTTCCCAGTATGACTCAGCAGTGATATACTTCTTGGTTTTTCTACGAGCATCCTTTCCACGGGACATGGTCCCTGCCATCCTATCTCCAGTTTGGTGGTTCCCGTTGGGAGTAGCAACAAGAACTTTGTCTCCCACCTCAAGAGCTCTGTCTCTAGACCTACGGTTGTAGTACTCCTCATGTCTCTTTCTGGCTTTTCTCAAGTTTCGAGTCACAGAGCCCAGCCCGTGTGAAGTTTTTCCTTCAGTTCCTCCACGTATTTGTACGAGGAGATCACTTCTTCTGACTTCCCTTCCTCCGTCAAACTCCTCAGCAAAGCTTCCAATGGTCCCTTGATTGGTCGATCCAAACAGTAGAGTAGCTGGCGGTACTCCTGTTGAGCCATGTGGCCACTTCCCTATAGGCAAAAAGGGCGGCCGGGATGTATTCATCCCACCTATCAGGTTTTTCCTGGGCCAGTTTCCTGAGCATTGTCATCAACGTGCCGTTGAAACGCTCTACTTGTCCATTAGCTTGAGGGTGGTAAGGACTGGTATGTATATGGTTGAGTGAAACACCCCAAAAACCTCCTCCATGAGTTTCCCACAAAACTGGGACCCATTATCCGTCAGAATCTGATTAGGGAAGCCTAATCTTGTAAAAGCCTCCATCACTGCATCAGCACTCGTTTCGAGTCAATGGTTGGCAATGGTATGGCTTCACTCCACATTGAACAGCAATCCACCATTGTGAGGATATACATGTTCCTCTTCTTAGTCCTAGGAAGAGGACCCACGATGTCGATGGCTACCCTCTCGAAAGGAGAGTTCATAATGGGCATTTCACCCAACACCACCGGCGCTGTCCAGTGTTTCGGTGCCACCCTCTGGCACTCAGGGCATGATTTTACATACCGACGCACATCTCCAGTCAATCCTGGCCAATAATAGTGGCAGGAAATTCGCTGCATGGTGGCGGCCATACCCATGTGTCCGCTGAACGAAATGGTATGCCCCATCTGAAGAATTTGGGAACGGTAGGCCTTCGGGACTACCAATTGACCGTGTAGGTTGTCTCCCCTTCCGGCTCTCCGGTAGAGTAGCCGATTCTTCATGTAGTACTGTCCTCGTTTGGGTGGAACAGCACTTTTCTGCAGCTTCTTATAGCAAGGACGTAAAGTAGCATCCTCACTCTGGGCAGTTCGCAACTCCCCTGGCATTGGGTTTGAGACCATTGTCTCTGCCTGATCCGTTTCCTTCTGAGAGCGTGTCTGCATAGCTCCCATGTGGATTGGTTCCTTGGGCATTCCCAAAAAGACATATCGACAACCGAGGATGACGGGAAATATGGGATCAGTCAATACCGCGGCCTTGATTGTGCCGGTGACGTATCTTGACCGAATCTCCACCTGAGCAATGGGTAACTTCATGGCTACAGCACTCTTTGTCGCCGGCTGTATCTCCATGGTCTCCCCTGTGAGTTGTTCTGGGTATACCAGATCCGCAGAAATCACCGCTTCCCCATCCAGGCCAGTATCGTATAAACATTGGACTTGTTGGCCATTCACCTCAATCAACTCCACCACGGGGGTCTCCCTTGGTCCGGAGTGTCTTCCACCTCCTCGACCTTTTCCTTGTATTCCTCTTTTAGTTCCTCGAGGTGTGTTGTGACGTTGCCGTCTTTTGCCTTGCATTTGCAGTCGGCAGTATTATGTGCTTTCGACCTGCCGTGTGTGCACCATTTTCCCTTCCAAGGTTTCCGTGTGCTTCCTTTGTTCAGAGCTTCTTCGCCGACCTCAGCCTTGTCTGTGATCACCTTCTTAGGAGTCACTTGGCATGCCGCGAAGTGAGAACTTTTCGGTTTCGATCTGCAGTCTTTTGTGTTGTGAGAGGGCGACTTGCAGATCGAACACCACTTCTCAGACCACTGGTCGTTTTGCTGGAGAATTCGAGGTGCTCTTGTTTCCTTCCTTCACCTTCTCTGAACTCTCCATTGACGTCTTCATATAAGGTTCCACTTTTTTTTCTTTCCAGTTCTTGGATTTCTTTCGGTCTTGTTTCTCCTGACCTTTTGTTTGCGTACTTAGTTCCGCAGTCTCCCCATGTACTTCCAAAAATCTCTCCGCCAACTTATTTACCACCTCAATCCGTTCCGCACCTTGCTCTCCCAAGAATGTTCTGAGAGGTTTCGACATTTGCTTTCGCATCTGGTCGACTACCATGAGCTCTTCCAGACTCTCATAGTCCCGCTTGAACTCTGCCAAATCTATCCATTTTTGGAGGTATGATTTCAACCTTAAACTGTAGGCGGCGAATAGCTCTCCCGGCTCTCTTTTTGCCGATCGAAACTTCTTCCGATACGTTTGTGCGGTGATCTCATAGTGTTTCATCAAAGCGGCTTTTAATTCTTCGTAGTTGTTTTCATGTCCTGGTGGTAGGCGTGAGTAAACCTCGAAACCCGAACCTCGTAATCCCTGGGATAATTTAAGATTCCATCTGCTTCTATCCAGCCCCATAGCGACTGCCATGGCTTCGAAGCGATTCGCGTATTGGTCAAATCGTTCTTTAGATTCCTCATAAACAGCTAAGGGAAACTTCATGGCATGGTAACCATGTCCACTCATGTTGGTTGAACCATGTGAAGATAATCCTCCTTCTGCTACATCTGTTTCTCCCTTAGTTTGTGTTTTGAGTTCTAGCTCTCGCATGCGGTATTCATGTTCTCTGTTCTTGTTGGCCTCTTCCGCGTCCAAGCCTCCTTGTTGTCGGTTCCGTTTCCAATCTCCCTTGTTCTCCAACTCCATCCTTCTCAATTCCAACTCGGCCTTTCGATCTTTCCCTTTCTGCTTGGCGAAGTTCCCATCTCCGCTCCTGTACGTAATCGGTTAGTGCCAAAACCTGGATAAACCAATTTGACTTCCCGTTTGCCTTAGTTCTGCCGTAGTTAGTTTAGGAGTGGCCAATAGTGTAAAAAAGGTGAGTCGCGGTTGAGTAAAGACACCTAAAGGCCAGTAAGTAATTACTAACTTTCTAATTAAATATATTTTATACCTATTTATTTATTCTAATGTTCAATATATATATATATATATATTATTTTCTATGACAACCACCAGTACACCACAACCAATCTCTCAACCACAAGAGAGATTTAGGATAAAGACTTGTGTAAAGTGTGAATGCCAGGTATGTCTGTGTCTAACCCCTATCCCATCCACCCTGTCTGGATCTTTTTTTCCCGACAATAATGTCCCCAAACAGCAAGTGTCATGTAACCCAAATATATAATGACAGCTATCACTATATATCCCCTGGACCTGCTCACATTAGTCACATACAATATATATATATATATATAATATATATATAATATATATATATAATATATATATATAGATATATATATAATAATATATATATATATTATATATATATAATTTATAAATGATATATATATATCCATAGACGTGCTCTCAAATAAGTCACCCTATATATATATATATATATATAATATAATATATATATATATATATATATAATATAATATATATATACTATATATATATCATAATATATATATATATAGATCTTGGACGTGTTCTCATTTAAAGTCACCATATATCCAATGGACGTGCCCCCATTAATGTAACTCGTCGTCCCTGGGGGGAAAGTGGAGTCGACAAGGCAACCTTAAAATACTACTTATACTTTGGAAAATATTGTCAGCCCTTTGTTACACTCACCCGTTATGTCTTTCCACTCACTATCTCTCTCCTCTCTATCTTTCTCTCTCCTCTCTCTCTTTTATGCCTTCATAAACATACCCCGACAACAGTTTCTCAAACAATTAATAAATATTTAATGCTGAAAACTATGTCAGTTTGTATGTATTGACTGTGTATATGTAATTTGTAGTGTATTGCTATATGTGAGTGTGAGATAGGAATCTGTATTTTTATGTTCCGTATCACATCTCTCATCCTTGTACGGCCATGCACAATACATCACACATATTTTGACAGCTCTCACCCGGGATGCTCTCTCCTACTGAGTCTGGCCGTATTCAGATTTCGAAAGTGTTCAACGTCTGATCACCCATGAAATAATGCGATTTACGTAAGTCTCTGAATTCGACAGATTCCCTTTTTGGGCGTTAATAAAATCCATCACTGAAACACATCACCACTGTCTCAACACTGTCTGTATAAAGGACTATATATGTTCGACACACTGTCTCTCGTTATTTACTTAACAGTTTTTGTAATACATGAAACTGTTCTTGAGTTCTCCATCGGTCTTTTAGGTTAGTACCCAATTCAAATATATTTAGCATAGTCGCTCTGCCTTATAGAATGAAAGACCTTTCCATGGTTTTCAAAACCTGGATACAGAGTCACTTATTTGCAAATTCGTTTATCTCGGCCCACGATTATTGAATGGCTATGTTTAAGTTGTTCTATGAAGTACTTTCTCTGCACAAGTGAAGTGCCTTCTTTATCTTCCTGAGTATGTCCTGAGTTTTTGTCGTTAGAGACCTGGGGAGATAGATAACCAGGTGATCTCAGCTTGCTTCAGACTAACTCTTATGTGAGAGCATGCCTCCGGCCGTACTCAGACCTTCAAAAAATATGCTCTGACATAAAGACAGATGAGTTCACTAAAGTCTAAACGAGTAGCTAAAAGAAGCGGAAATGGTAACAGCAAAGCAAAGACACCTAGTTCACTATGCTAGATTACTAAGCTAAAGCTAGATTACCTTATATTATCTATGTTAGTCCATGAATCGAAATACACAAGCACATAAGCACCATGTCCCATCGCCTCTAAACAATTAGGACCTTATATTTCTATTCTTATTAAGGACGCATAGAAACCATTCTCCGTCCAGTTTGGTAGCACACTAAAAAAAAAACCAAGTCCACAACTGTTTATACTCAGTTTCCAATTCTCCGTCCCTTTTAATCAACAATCGAATTTACATTGATTCCTCATCAAAGGTTTGTGAAATCACGTATTCACTCTTGTCTGCTCCGTTTTCCCAATTCCTCCGTATATCAAACATTTCTAACGCTTTGATCAATGACTTCGCGTTTTTCCACAACCCGATCGTCTCCGCGTTGTTTGTCTGGTGAAATCGGCAGTCGATGACCCCTGATAACAATTGTATCTGACTTCTTTACCATTCGGTCAATGACCCTCACTCTGTCCTCACCCCAGACTGAAGTACTCGATTGTTTTATCTGACTAAAGTTAGTAACTTCCCATCTTCATACATTGCAAGTAATTTTTCTATTTTAGTTTATGGTGGAATCGCTAAACTCACAGTATCCCGTGACAATACCAACACTTGATCCTCTCAGTGATTGATTATGGACTAGGACTGCTCCACTGTCTCAGAGAGTCAGCTGGTGAAGCTAGAGCGCATACAGAACGAAGCTATGCGGGTCATTCTGGGATGCACCAGAGACACCCAGTAGTGTTTATGCGTTGCATCCTTGGTTTGCCAACTGTTGCTAGTTGGCTCAGGGGTGATGCAGGCGAAGGCATACCTCAGAGTAGCTACAGACACAGATCACCGTTGCATGAGGCGCTGGACGCAGTTAAGGGTCAGCGACGATAAGAGGGAAATCATGGATGGCTCAGGAGGAGGATACGATCAGACAGGTGTGCATCTTGGAGAACATTAAGCGAGGAGAGGAATGGCCAGAGTGCCCGCGGAGTAGTTATACTTGTAGGGCCACGGAAAGTGGAAATCAGGCAACCTATTCAGGAATAATGCTCGCCCGGGTGATGTGATTATCTACACAGATGGTTCGCTGTCAAGGAGGTGAGAGAAGTGGCTGGGGGTTATAGCCAAAGCTAATGGTCGACGTTTGGTGCAGGAGAGCCTGGCATATGATACCAAAACATCCAGCTTAAGAATGGAAGTGGAGGCAGTCACTGCGGCTATCCGCTGGATGGAGAATACGACACACACACACACCACACACACACCACACACACACACACACACAAACACACACAACATTGTGATTGAATGACTCAGAAAGCATGCTGAGGAGGGTGAGGACAGGCAGGCTTCGTGCGGAGTAGCTTGCTTATACACGTTCTCTCCCACGGACATTATACACGTTCTCTCTCCACGGACATTATACACGTCTCTCTCCACGGACATTATACACGTTCTCTCTCCACGGACATTATACACGTCTCTCTCCACGGACATTATACACGTTCTCTCTCCACGGACATTATACACGTTCTCTCCACGGACATTATACACATTCTCTCTCCACGGACATTATACACGTTCTCTCTCCACGGACATTATACACATTCTCTCTCCACGGACATTATACACGTTCTCTCCACGGACATTATACACGTTCTCTCCACGGACATTATATACGTTCTCTCCACGGACATTATACACGTTCTCTCCACGGACATTATACACGTTCTCTCTCCACGGACATTATACACGTTCTCTCTCCACGGACATTATACACGTTCTCTCTCCACTGACATTATACACGTTCTCTCCACGGACATTATACACGTTCTCTCCACGGACATTATACACGTTCTCTCTCCACGGACATTATACACGTTCTCTCTCCACGGACATTATACACGTTCTCTCTCCACGGACACTATACACGTTCTCTCTCCACGGACATTATACACGTTCTCTCCACGGACATTATACACGTTTTCTCCACGGACATTATACACGTTCTCTCTCCCCGCAAGGTAATTGGCAGTAAATGACAGTCTCTCCACGGACATTATACACGTTCTCTCTCCACGGACACTATACACGTTCTCTCTCCACGGACATTATACACGTTCTCTCCACGGACATTATACACGTTCTCTCCACGGACATTATACACGTTCTCTCCACGGACATTATACACGTTCTCTCTCTAATGGCCTGGTTATTAATAGCACGGAAGCTTCTAGAAACTTGAAGGGCAGCGAAAAGGCGCATGCCCGTCTTTTGATTGGCTAACACTTGGGTGGTAACGCTTTCTTCTAGGCCAAATTCAGTTTGAGCTAGGATTCCATCACGAAAAGATGCACTTCGATGTGATGATCATAACGCCCTAAATATTCTATTTAATATTGTTCTCTGGATAATAGGTACCACTTTAAAAACAGAATTAAATGTTTTGGTTATGCCTAGTGAGCGAAAGAGAAGAATATAAGAGTATGTTTTATGAGAAAATGTGAAAGTGAAATCAGAACTTCATTGTGAAAGTATTCTGAATGTTGCTTCTTCAGCCTGTCAGGTCTCCCACGCTGTATATTCCAACTAATCTATCATTTCCCTGTTGTGACTGTTTGCGTGTGCTTGATGACTGTAAATCACGCTCAATGCATATTCGCAAACCCTTTGTGCATTCTAGATTCTAATAAGAATGCCTATCATCGCCCACTCTTGATCAAACGGTAGTAATGCTCTTGTGAATCTACGTCTGTGATCAGAATGTGTGGTGTAACATGTAACATTTCCCTTGTAAATGCTGAGAATGTTTGAGTGAGTGAATTGGTGTTTTTATAAGTAACCCCTCACATTAGTAAAAGGAACTAGTTCCAAAAAGGTTTGGTGTGTTCGAACCCGTGTCTTAGTTGGCGGAATATATTGTATGGCTCATGCAAATTTACATGGAAAAGCAAGTTTTTCCATATATGCTTTGCTACATGTGTGAACAATTGCTTATGCAATTTTGCTTCTTTTTACCTACTATAGTAGATATGGATATCACTCAGTGGGGGAGAGAGCACATGACGATGGTGATGATATGGTGTACTTGTGAGCTGAGTCTAGTCTGAAAGGGGTGAGGTCTGGCACTGCTGTGTGAGTGTGTATGGAATAGGACATCCATGTAACAGAGTATCACCAATTGGTCGGGTCACTGTGTGTTTGCCATTAGTTTAATACTATTGCATATTGCAGTGTAAATTATGCCTATTTTCCATCTGCTTCACAATGCTTGCTCATGTTGCTATTTCACAAGGCTTGATCATGATGCTTGTCTTACAATGCCTGCTCCATAGTGCCTGCTTTACTGTGTCTGTTCCTCATTGTGTCCAGGTTACTATGGTTAAAATATGTGAGAACCTAGACATATAAAATGCTTGTAATTGTGTAAGGCTACCCCTGTCTCAGCATATGGGCTTGTGACTACCACAAATAAAGGTGAATAATAAAAAGGTATCACCCACAGTCCATCAGAATGGAATCCACTCCATCACCAATATTGGGGTTTTGGTGTCTGAGTCCCCCTCCCCTCTTACTCCCCATTTCCATCTGTGTCTGTGGATGTTGAATATAACATGGTCTTTGAACAATGTGAAACGCAATGTTTGTACCTTTTATATATCAACAGAGAACAGGGATGGTGGAGAGGCCCTCCTTCTTCATGTGGACATACAAATGAAAGTCCCTATTTCAGGATTACAACTCCTTGGAAAATGTGGAAATTATAATATAACAGTACCCACAATGTCTTCAAGAAAATACCAGCATAAATCTGCATCAATATTTGTCGAAGCTGATGGCACTTAAAGGGTCTCAATTTAAACCCAACCACAGGATGGACTCCTTTGTGTTCGCAGAGTAGATGGAAGGATAGACGGGTGAATGGTAGATGGATGAATCCAGAACCAATGCCAAGGATCAATCTAGGAGTGTAGTAGGGAATCGACACTTTGTCAGAGTTTGGTTAGCTTCCCCGAATTGGTTTGTCCTATAGTCGACATATGTACTCCGAGATGGTTACAACAATTTCACAGTGGACTACCGACCCTCTGCCTCCAGCAAATATCTAAGTGCAGATGTTCTTGGACGTCCTCTCAAAATCCACAAGTCATACCAATCCATACCACCAAACCTGGACTCAGTTGTCTCAGACAGGACATGATCATGATGACTGCTGTGAACCTGAGACTTGCATTATTTTTCTTGGGAGAATGTGATCCCAACTTAACTATTCATTCCATGAAACTTGGATTAAATTCAAACTTACAAGCAGGAACTAGAATCCTGTATTTTATCCTCATTTAGAAAGACGTTTGGGAGAGACGTGTGTCGTATAAGGCTGCTGTATAGTGGAGTTATCTTTCTACTAACTGGATGGTATGCAGACTATGGGTATTGTTTAACCTCCATTCGCCAGCTTCTCGACCAGTCTACTCGCCATTGAGAGGCCATGATTATCTGTTCATAGACTTCACAGGAGGGATTGGACTTATATGGGAATCGTCATGGGAAAGCTGCAACCTGGGACCTTCCCAACACCACTTCAAGTGATAACAGGATGTACTACGGACCAGAATAGCAGTCGTGTCCCTATGTCTGCCCCATTTTAGAAGTACACCAGTGTTTTCACTCTTAGGACAGTTGAAAGGATAATTCATGATGTACTTTAAGTTGTGTGTAGGAGGAGTTATTAGATTAGAATGTGGGATGGAGGAGAGTTGGAGAGTTTTGAGATTGGGTGTCTGTTGGATGGGTTTTAGAGGATGTACTCATTTTGTCCATTTACATACTCACATTGCATATGATTGTTGTTCGAGGGTGTAATTGTTGAGATGGAACATCGGGTCTTTCACTCCACCCCTACAGTCAGCTCAATAAAAGATTGTGTTGAGAACAGTGTTGAAGTACATGTCCATGTAATGTCCTGGTCAGCTGGTGTGAAGTACATTATTATGTAATGTCCTGTCCAGCTGTTGTCAAGTACAATTCCTGGTGCATGTCTTGTTCAACTGTTGTTGATGTCAGTGAATATGTGAAGTTGCTGTAGAAATGTTGTCCAGTATATCTCATGATGTATGTCTTGTTCAATTGTTGGTGTAAACATTTCCATGTGAATGTATGTCCAACTTTTGTCAAGAACCTGTCATGTAGATGTCTTGTTCAACAGGTGTTAAGTACAGTTATTGTTGAGTTATGTCTACTACTGTTGATCCTAAAGTCCTAATGTCTAATTGTACAGCTGACATATGTCACTGTGACACAAATAAAATAAGGGGAGATCTAATGTGGCGGACTGAAAGCACACTGACAACATTATGGTGAGAGAACTAATTTCCTCGGTTGTACAGGGCGAATAGTCCAGATCTCCTTATGGCCTTTAGGGGACCTTTTCCTTCTTTTATAAATTTTCTGTGTAGATACTTGGGCTTAGGCTCTAAGGAATCTCACAGTGGGGGTTCTGAGCCAGGAAAACTGGTTCCTCTAAAGGGCTAAGCGGGAATGATTCCCTATCTCATTTGAGATGTCTCTAGACAAAAACTTGCCAAATCATACCCTTTATCTTGTCTATCTATTATGCATGATATATTTACAGAGACCACTTCTAATTGGGTCCTCTGTCTTCTTCCTAACATGCCACATCTGGGATGAAATTAAACATCTTTAAGTCGGTGTTAAACTAAACACCTTGTAATTCTGGGGTTAAAGTAAACATCTTGTAAGTCTGGGGTTAAACTAAACATCTTGGAAGTCTGAGGTTAAACTAAACATCTTATAAATCTGGGGTTTAACTAAACATCTTTTCTAGTCAGTCAGGGGTTAAACTAAACACTTTATAAGAACATTGCCCGTTCTTGGCTAACTCGCATCAACATACAGTCTACAATCGCACTGTTTAAATTGTGTCAGCATTATTACACTTACTGACTGCCTGTAGACTGGATTGTAAGCATTATTACACTGACTGCCTGTAGACTGGAGTGTCAGCAATATTACACTGATTGACTGCCTGTAGACTGGAGTGTCAGAAATATTACACTGATTGACTGCCTGTAGACTGGAGTGTCAGCAATATTACACTTACTGACTGCCTTTAGACTGGAGTGTCAGCAATATTACACTGACTGCCTGTAGACTGGAGTGTCAGCATTATTACACTGATTGACTGCATGTAGACTGGAGTGTCAGCATTATTACACTGATTGACTGCCTGTAGACTGGAGTGTCAGCATTATTACACTGATGACTGCCTGTAGATTGGAGTGTCAGCAATATTACACTGACTGACTGCCTGTAGACTGGAGTGTCAGCAATATTACACTGACTGACTGCCTGTAGACTGGAGTGTCAGCAATATTACACTTACTGACTGCCTGTAGACTGGAGTGTCAGCAATATTACACTGACTGACTGCCTGTAGACTGGAATGTCAGAAATATTACACTTACTGACTGCCTGTAGACTGGAGTGTCAGCAATATTACACTTACTGACTGCCTGTAGACTGGAGTGTCAGCAATATTACACTGAATACTGCCTGTATAATGGAGTGTCAGCAATATTACACTGATTGACTGCCTGTAGACTGGAGTGTCAGCAATATTACACTGACTGCCTGTAGACTGAGTGTCAGCAATATTACACTGATTGTCTGTAGACTGGAGTGTCAGCAATATTACACTGACTGCCTGTAGACTGGAGTGTCAGCATTATTACACTGACTGCCTGTAGACTGGAGTGTCAGCAATATTACACTGACTGACTGCCTGTAGACTGGAGTGTCCGCAATTTTACACTGACTGACTGCCTGTAGACTGGAGTGTCAGCAATGTTACACTGACTGACTGCCTGTAGACTGGAGTGTCAGCAATATTACACTGACTGACTGTAGACTGGAGTGTCAGCAATATTACACTGACTGCCTGTAGACTGGAGTGTCAGCATTATTACACTGACTGCCTGTAGACTGGAGTGTCAGCAATATTACACTGACTGACTGCCTGTAGACTGGAGTGTCAGCAATATTACACTGACTGACTGCCTGTAGACTGGAGTGTCAGCAATATTACACTGAATGACTGCCTGTAGACTGGAGTATCAGCAATATTACACTGACTGACTGCCTGTAGACTGGAGTGTCAGCAATATTACACTGACTGACTGTAGACTGGAGTGTCAGCAATATTACACTGACTGCCTGTAGACTGGAGTGTCAGCATTATTACACTGACTGCCTGTAGACTGGAGTGTCAGCAATATTACACTGACTGACTGCCTGTAGACTGGAGTGTCAGCAATATTACACTGACTGACTGCCTGTAGACTGGAGTGTCAGCAATATTACACTGACTGACTGCCTGTAGACTGGTCTATGAAGACAGCAATAAGTACCGTCAGAAGTGGAATTAAATGGACTCCTCTGACAAAACAAGCTCGATGATCTGGATGTCCCTAGAGACGTTGCTGTTCTGTCTCAATAACGAAATCAAATACAAGATAAACTAAACACATCGGATCGGATGTATAATTGAGTTTAACATTAATACGGGAAAGACAAACGTAATCGGAAATAAACGGAAATGATAACTGGATCTGCCTTGATGAAACCTCACGTGAAGATTCGCAACCACACAGATAGGTAACAATGTGGACATGTGGGGGGGGGGGGGGGAGAGAAAGAGAGAGAGATGAGAGAGAGAGAGAGGAGAGAGAGAGAGAGAGGAGAGAGAGAGAGAGAGAGAGAGAGAGAGAGAGAGAAGTTATTAAAATAAGAATATAACAGGTCAGACTAGCTTTTATAGCACCAGAAACTAGAACATGTGTGGACGCCTACAGAAATTAAATTTGGCACCAAACTTGGAATATTTCGATGTCACATTAAAATAGTTCTGTTGTATGGATTATAAACGCGGAGACAGACAGACAGACACAGACAGAGCAAGGTCTTGCTTCAATGCACTTGTTCTACACGAGAACACAGTAGTATCTTGCACCAGACCGCTCCAGTGTATTACGTCAGCATTGTAACATCAAACAACCAGGCTAGCGAACTATGTCAAACATTTCCGTTGACAAAGGGGAAAGTATTGGTGCTTCCCACATTCCCCTCCCCCCGCTAGCAGCTCTCACAACTCCTCTGACGTCAATGAAGCAGCCATGTTGACAGATGTCTGCTGTTTTAGAATGCAGTAATCACGTTTGCTCTGTCAACCACGACGGCCGCCCAATTCTACACATAATATCCATGCGCAGTCTCACGGAAGATTACTTGTGTTCCATTAAGCGTTTGTCTACATGCAGACTTGTTTTTGGCGTTAATGTAATAGATATAGAATGAAGACGCCAGAGGCGCATCCTAAAGCAGTTTCTATTATAGACAACTGTATACAAACGTGTTGCATCTCTGGCAGCTAAGTAGAAAAGGGAAACGTTTTCAATGGAATACTCCAAACCAAGAACCACTAAAAAGCTGTAGGTGCAATGGTTCTTAGAAACAGCGTCATCACTTTATTGCAGGAAACAAGAGCTTCAAGCATCCTGCACAACAAACGCCCTCAGCAAACTGTCAGCATTGTCTACACCTTACATAACATGACAGGCCACAGGCGTTGTTGGCAAATAGTTGCATTTTCTCAAGTTACATTAGCATTAAGGTACTGGCAATTTCGTAGACAACACACACAACACACACGCACGCACGCACACACACACACACACACACACACACACACATATATATATATATATATATATATATATATATATATATATTATATATATATATATGGAGAGTGGAAAAGAAGAAGTAACAAAGATATTTATGATCTGTTTAAGTCCCCGCTAATCACTGGTATCATGAAGGCTAATAGACTACAATGGCTGGGGCATATAGAAAGAATGGAGCATAATAGGGAAACAAAACTCGCTTACACTCAGGAAATAAATGACAGTAGACCCCGAGGTAGACCAAGAAGACGGTGGAGAGATAATACGTATACAGACCTACAAGCACTTGGAATCAACGACTGGCAAGAGAAGGTCCACCAGAGAGACGAATGGAGACGGATTGTATCTGCAGCAAAGAACCTCAATGGCTCGGAACGCTGAAGAAGAAGAAGATATGCATTCAGTCATTTAGTAGCATGTCCTTTGCAGAACCTTGCTCTCATAACAACCCTACAGAAAACGTCTCTGTCATAAGCAAGATGCCCCGAATCCAATACACTAATCTGAAATCGCCGGCTTCGTGGCTTAGAGGTTATGACTTTTCTCCGTAATCTCGTATACTCTCGTCGGTAACGTGATGACGGTTTAAATCAGCAGTGGTTCGAATCGCATCGGTAACTTACGGGGTATGTGAGCCGGCCGCTCAGAAAGCAATGGCAAACTACTGAGCGTAATCATGTCAAGAGATCAACATACAGCTGAAAGATGCTGGTGCTGACAGCTAAGTCCTGTAAAGGATATGCTAAGAAAAAAAAAAAAATCTGGAAATCATCTGCCACATTCTACACCAACCTTCTCTTTGGCCTTCCTCTTCCTCTTTTCCCGGACATATTTTTTTTTTAAATTCGCATATCCTTTTACAGGACATAGCTGTCAACATCAGCACCTTTCAGCTGATTGTTGATTTCTTGGCAAGATTACGCTCAGTAGTTTGCCATTGCTTTCTGAGCGGCCGGCTCAGTTATCCCACAAGTCACCAGCGGGGGACGAACCGCTCCCAGTTCTCGCCCGCTAAGAGACTGCGTGATAAACGGGATTACGGAACAAGTGGTGTAACCCCTCGGCCAGAGAGACAGGCCCCGGACATATACCCCTCCATTATTGCTGTCCTTCAAACTTTCATGACTTTTCAAGTGACCAAAATATTTAAGTGTTCTTTGTTTTATGGTCTTCAGTAGCCTACCTTCTTCAAAATTCAGATCTTGTCGTATGGATGCATTTGTTCTTTTCTGTATCCAAGATATTATTTTTATATTAGGATGCGTACAATAGAGTTCGATATGATATTTTGATGACCGCATTGATGGAGAAGGGGGTCAATCCCTGGTTGGTGAAATGGATAGCGGCCGTCCTGCATTCTCGTCGGGTTGCTCTCCGTCTGGGGGGCATGGACCTCAGAGCCACATATTTTAACCCCGGGACTGCCACAGGTATCCGTAATTTTACCGGTGCTCTTTAACGTTTATACGAGCGAGATTGCAAACCTAGAAGCACCAGGGGTTGGAAGGATACTAACATTTGCAGATGATATTCTTGCATATAGGCTGGGGAGAGATAGGGAGCAAACAGTCTAGGAGCTACAGGCGACAGTAGACAAAGTGATTGACTGTTGCACTGAAATGAGTTCTGTCATCCACCCAGAAAAGGCAACTGTTTTGTGGTGCTCTCTGGACAACAGGATTGTAAGAGCTGATGTCCCAAGCCTAGCAATAGAAGGTAGAAGCATCAACAGAGAGAACAAACTGAAGTATCTATCTGAGAATCACCTTTAACAGGAGCCTGTCCTTCAAGGACCATGTGGAGACGGTTGTGACAAGATCTCAAAAGGGACTCAATGTACTTAAAACCATGGCTGCAATGGACATAGGGCAGAGAATGCTTTTCACACTATACCTGTAACTCGTCGTCCCTGGGGGAAAGTGGAGTCGACAAGCACACCTTTAAAATACTACTTATACTTTGGAAATATTGTCAGCCCTTTGTCTACACTCCCCCGTTATGTCTTCCACTCACTATCTCTCTCTCTCTCTCTCTCTCTCTCTCTCTCTCTCTCTCTCTCTCTCTCTCTCTCTCTCTCTCTCTCTCTCTCTTTTATGCCTTCATAACATACCCCGACAACAGTTTCCTCAAACAATTAATAAAATATTTAATGCTGAAAACTATGTCAGTTGTATGTATTGACTGTGTATATGTAATTTGTAGTGTATTCTATTGTGAGTGTGAGATAGGAATCTGTATTTTTATGTTCCGTATCACATCTCTCATCCTTGTACGGCCATGCACAATACATCACACATATTTGGACAGCTCTCACCCGGGGATGCTCCTCTCCTACTGAGTCTGGCCGTATTCCAAGATTTCGAAAGTGTTCAACGTCTGATCACCATGAAATAATGCGATTACGGTAAGTCTCTGAATTCGACAGATTTCCCTTTTTGGACGTTAATAAAATCCATCACTGAAACACATCACCACTGTCTAACACTGTCTGTATAAAGACTATATATGTTCGACACACTGTCTCTAGTTATTTACTTAACAGTTTTTGTATACATGTAAACTGTTCTTGAGTTCTCCAAGGTTTCTTTTAGGTTAGTACCCAATTCAAATATATTTAGCCTATGTCGCTCTGCCTTTATAGAATGAAAGTCCTTTCCATGGTTTTCAAAACCTGGATACAGAGTTCACTTATTTGCAATTCGTTATCTCGGCCCACGATTATTGAATGGCTATGTTTAAGTTGTTCTAGTGAAGTACTTTCTCTGCACAAGTGAAGTGCCTTCTTTATCTTCTCTGAGTATGTCCTGAGTTTTTGTCGTAGAACCTGTGGGAGATAGATAACCAGGTGATCTCAGCTTGCTTCAGACTAACTCTTATGTGAGAGCATGCCTCCGGCCGTACTCAGACGCTTCCGAAAGATACTCTGACATAAGACAGATGAGTTCACTAAAGTCTAAACGATTAGCTAAAAGAAGGAAATGGTAACAGCAAAGCACAGACACCTAGTTCACTATGCTAGATTACTAAGCTAAAGCTAGATTACCTTATATTATCTATGTTAGTCCATGAATCGAAATACACAAGCACATAAGCACCAATGTCCCATCGCCTCTAAACAATTAGGGACCTTATATTTCTATTCTTATTAAGGACGCATAGAACCATTCTCCGTCTAGTTTGGTAGCACACTAAAAAAAAAAACCAAGTTCCCAACTATTTATACTCAGTTTCCAATTCTCCGTTCCCTTTTGATCAACAATCGAATTTGCCGTGATTCCCCATCAAAGGTTTGTGAAATCACGTATTCGCTCTTGTCCGCTCCGTCTCCCGCTCCGTTTTCCCAATTCCTCCGTACATCAAACATTTCTAACGCTTTGATCAATGACTTCGCGTTTTCCACAACCCGATCGTCTCCGCGTTGTTTGTCCGGTGAAATCGGCAGTCAATGACCCCTGATAACAATTGTATCTGACTTCTTTACCATTCGGTCAATGACCCTCACTCTGTCCTCACCCCAGACTGAAGTACTCGATTGTTTTATCTGACTAAAGTTAATAACTTCCCATCCTCATACATTGCAAGTAATTTTTCTATTTTAGTTTATGGTGGAATCGCTAAACTCACAGTATCCCGTGACATAGGCCCCCTCTTAAGAGAGTTGACCGCGTCGACTCTTCCTCACTGGAGTTTTGATTCCTATGATCCACCAACCTATTCCTCTTCCTCTGGAGCTGGATGTCTAGATAGAAATCCGCTCCTACATTCTCCTTACCAGGGATATACTCCACTGTGAAGTTGTACGGCTGCTAGTAACAACGACCATCGCATCAACCGTGCGTTACACCTCTGCGAGGTAGCTAGGAACATCAAGGGTTGATGATCTGACTGGACCGTAAACTGTACTCCATACAAATATGGTTGAAATTTTTGTACGGCCCATACGAGTGACAAGCATTCTCTTTCAACTGTAGAATAATTCTTTTTCAGCCGGAGAAGTTTCTTACTGGCATAGGCTACAGGTTTCAAAACCGAAGCGTCTTCTATCCCTTCTTGTAACAAGGCTGCTCCAATTCCGATCCCACTCGCATCTGTTCTTAGCACAAAGGGCTTTGAAAGGTCTGGGAGTTGTAGAACTGGCTTGTTCACCAACGCCTCCTTTAATTGACTGTAGGCACCCTCGCATTCTGGCGTCCATATAATTGTATCTGGGAGTCCCTTTTTCAAGGTTTCCAGTAATGGATTTCCCAGTTCGGTAAAATGTGGGATGAACTTCTGATAAAACCCGCATAACGACAGAAAGGATCTCACATCTTTCTTCGTCTTTGGCCTTGAAGCTCGTCTGACTTTTTCCAGGTTCTTCTCCTCCGGGACAATTTTTCCTGGAGTGATGGTATGACCTAGAAATTCAAGAGTTTGGTAACCAATCATGCACTTGGTTGGGCGCGCGGTAAGCCCTGCTTCCCGGAGCCTATTGAAAACTCTCTCCAAGGACCCCAAATGGTCATCTAAGCTGTCACTGGCAATCAGTATATCATCCATGAATGAGATAATGGACGGATCACGTAGAGGATCTAACAAAGCTCTCATCATGCGAGTAAACACACTAGGCGCATTGCTGAGTCCAAAAGGCATGACGTTGAACTCATAGTGTCCACTCGGTGTACTGAAAGCCAGCAGAGGTCGAACTGCCGGTTTGACCGGTATCTGATAATAACCCCTACTCAGATCTACTTTAGAGAAGTACTTAGCTTTATGGAGCCTGGCAAATAACTGGGTTGGATTCGGCAAAGGTTCCACCTGAAATTGGGTATGACTATTCAAGAGTCTATAGTCAATACACAACCTGTGTTCTCCACTCGGTTTTCGTAACAACACCACTCCGGCATTATATGGGGATGTGGATGGCGCAATCACATCATCCTCCAACAGTTTCTGTATCTCCTCCTCCAAAGCCTTCTCTTTAGAAAATGGCACTGGGTAGACTTTTTGGCGGACCGGATCTTGCGTGGTTAAGGTCATCTCGAACTCGACCAGCTCCGTCCGTCCTGGTTTATCCGTCAGGATCTGCTTATGTGATTTGAGAACCTGGGCAATCTTTTCCCTCTCCTGGAGAGTCAGATCAGGGTTCACCTGTACTTCCAGATAAGTTTCCTGGTGCACTAGAGGATACTCCCTGCCCTCGTCTGGTCCGGTTTCAGTCTCCACTGCTACCGCCATTGCCATGAGATGGGCTGCTCCTTCACCGGTTCTTTCTTCATATTTCCTCAAGAGATTAATATGGAAATCTTCGACTTTCCCCGGATCAAGGACTTGATAGTTAGTTCTGGATACCATCCTCATCTCATCTCATCATGTTCCTCTTGTACCTTGCGGTGTCGAGGTGAAGTATAAACTTCGTGAGAGTGCCCGGTTATGGGCTTCGTATATCGACATTCCCATGGATTCTGTTATTCCCTCAGTCCAACGTTTACGTGGTCGGCCTCTTCCTCTGTTTCCATCTGGTCTGTACATCATTGCTTGTTGTGGCATGCTGTTGACTGGTAGCCTACTTGCATGGCCAAACCATTTGACTTGCTGCTTTCTAATAAAATCTAGAGCAGCTTTAACCCCTACTTTAGTCCTGATTTCTTCATTTCTGATCTTATCTCTTCTTGATACGTTGAGTATTCTTCTCAGAAACCTCATTTCTGTTGTTGTGATTTTTCTTTTCTCTTTTTCTGTCATTGTCCAGGTTTGGCATTGGTAGCACAGAGTTGGTAGGAAGATTGTGTTGTAAAGTGCTTTCTTAGTAGTTATTGATACATGTTTGTTCTTTAGTATTGGTGCCATTTGTCCAATGAGTTGATTTGCCTTATTGCACCTATTTTCGATCTCGTCTTCTGATCTGCCATTTGATGATATTATACTTCCTAGGTACTTGAAGCTCTTTACTTGTTTCAAGGGATGTTCGTTTAGGTGAATTGTTGCTGTTTGTTCTTCTTTAGTTATAGTCATTACCTCTGTTTTGCTTGTGCTAATTTTCATGTTATGTTCCCTACACATTTCGTTTAGACTATTCATGTGGTCTTGTAATTCAGCTTCTGATTTTGCTATTAGTGCTTGGTCGTCCGCAAACAGGAGTTCTCTAATGGTTAGATTTGCAGATGGTTCTTCTTCTGTGTTCTCGTCATGCGGTATTCTTGCTGTCTCTGCTTGGCTGGTTTCTTTACATATGTTGTCTATATATGTTATGAACAAGAGAGGGGACAGGACACAACCTTGTCGTACTCCAGATCTTATGGTGAAGGGTTCTGAGTGTTCTCCAGTTGCTCTCACTATGCATTCACTGTTGTTGTATAAACTTCTGCATAGGTTTGTTAGATGTGTACTCACTCCATATTGTTTAAGGATTTCCCACAGCTTGTTTCTATCTACCCTATCAAATGCCTTTTCTTGGTCGACAAAGGCTAAGTAGAGTGTTTCATTGAATTCAATTGATTTTTCTATAAGTTGTCTAAGAGCAAAAATGGCGTCTGTGCATCCTTTGTTTTTCCTAAATCCAAGCTGCGTTTCGCTTAGCTGGGGTTCTAAAGTAGTTCGTAATCTTTTTTCAAGAATTTTGCAAAATATTTTCCCAGTATGACCCAGCAGTGATATACTTCTTGGTTTTTCTACGAGCATCCTTTCCACGGGAAATGGTCCCTGCCATCCTATCTCCAGTTTGGTGGTTCCCGTTGGGAGTAGCAACAAGACTTTGTCTCCCACCTCAAGAGCTCTGTCTCTAGACCTACGGTTGTAGTACTCCTCATGTCTCTTTCTGGCTTTTCTCAAGTTTCGAGTCACCAGAGCCCAGCCCGTGTGAAGTTTTTCCTTCAGTTCCTCCACGTATTTGTACGAGGAGATCACTTCTTCTGACTTCCCTTCCTCCGTCAAACTCCTCAGCAAAGCTTCCAATGGTCCCTTGATTGGTCGATCAAACAGTAGAGTAGCTGGCGGTACTCCTGTTGAGCCATGTGGCAATTCCCTATAGGCAAAAAGGGCGGCCGGGATGTATTCATCCCACCTATCAGGTTTTTCCTGGGCCAGTTTCCTGAGCATTGTCATCAACGTGCCGTTGAAACGCTCTACTTGTCCATTAGCTTGAGGGTGGTAAGGACTGGTATGTATATGGTTTGAGTGAAACACCCCAAAAACCTCCTCCATGAGTTTCCCACAAAACTGGGACCCATTATCCGTCAGAATCTGATTAGGGGAGCCTAATCTTGTAAAAGCCTCCATCAATGCATCAGCCACTCGTTTCGAGTCAATGGTTGGCAATGGTATTGATTCACCCCACATTGAACAGCAATCCACCATTGTGAGGATATACATGTTCCTCTTCTTAGTCCTAGGAAGAGGACCCACGATGTCGATGGTTACCCTCTCGAAAGGAGAGTTCATAATGGGCATTTCACCAAACACCACTGGCGCTGTCCAGTGTTTCAGTGCCACCCTCTGGCACTCAGGGCATGATTTTACATACCGACGCACATCTCCAGTCAATACTGGCCAATAATAGTGGCAGGAAATTCGTTGCATGGTGGCGGCCATACCCATGTTTCCGCTGAACGAAATGGTATGCCCCATCTGAAGGAATTTGGGAACGGTAGGCCTTCGGGACTACCAATTGACCGTGTAGGTTGTCTCCCCTTCTGGCTCTCAGGTAGAGTAGCCGATTCTTCATGTAGTACTGTCCTCGTTTGGGTGAAACAGCACTTTTTCTGCAGCTTCCTATAGCAAGGACGTAAAGTAGCATCCTCACTCTGGACAATTCGCAACTTCCCTGGCATTGGGTTTGAGACCATTGTCTCTGCCTGATCCGTTTCCTTCTGAGAGCGTGTCTGCATAGCTCCCATGTGGATTGGTTCCTTGGGAATTCCCAAAAAGACAAATCGACAACCGAGGATGACGGGAAATATGGGATCAGTCAATACCGCAGCCTTGATTGTGCCGGTGACGTATCTTGACCGAATCTCCACCTGAGCAATGGGTAACTTCATGGCTACAGCACTCTTTGTCGCCGGCTGTATCTCCATGGTCTCCCCTGTGAGTTGTTCTGGGTATACCAGATCCGCAGAAATCACCGCTTCCCCATCCAGGCCAGTATCGTATAAACATTGGACTTGTTGGCCATTCACCTCAATCAACTCCACCACCGGAGGTCTCCCTTGGTCCGGAGTGTCTTCCACCTCCTCGACCTTTTCCTTGTATTCCTCTTTTAGGTTCCTCGAGGTGTGTTGTGACGTTGTCGTCTTTTGCCTTGCATTTGCAGTCTGCAGTATTATGTGCTTTCGACCTGCAGTGTGTGCACCATTTTCCCTTCCAAGGTTTCCGTGTGCTTTCTTTGTTCAGAGCTTCTTCGCCGACCTCAGCCTTGTCTGTGATCACCTTCTTAGGAGTCACTTGGCATGCCGCGAAGTGAGAACTTTTCGGTTTCGATCTGCAGTCTTTTGTGTTGTGAGAGGGCGACTTGCAGATCGAACACCACTTCTCAGACCACGGTCGTTTTGCTGGAGAATTCGAGGTGCTCTTGTTTCCTTCCTTCACCTTCTCTGAACTCTCCATTGACGTCTTCATATAAGGTTCCACTTTTTTTCCTTCCCAGTTCTTAGATTTCTTTCGGTCTTGCTTTCTCCTGACCTTTTGTTTGCGTACTTAGTTCCGCAGCCTCCCCAAGTACTTCTACAAATCTCTCCGCCAACTTATTTACCACCTCAATCCGTTCCGCCCCTTGCTCTCCCAAGAATGTTCTGAGAGGTTTCGACATTTGCTTTCGCATCTGGTCGACTACCATGAGCTCTTCCAGACTCTCATAGTCCCGCTTGAACTCTGCCAAATCTATCCATTTTTGGAGGTATGATTTCAACCTTAAACTGTAGGCGGCGAATAGCTCTCCCGGCTCTCTTTTTGCCGATCGAAACTTCTTCCGATACGATTGTGCGGTGATATCATAGTGTTTCATCAAAGCGGATTTTAATTCTCCGTAGTTATTTTCATGTCCTGGTGGTAGGCGTCAGTAAACCTCGAAACTCGAACCTCGTAATCCCTGGGATAATTTAAGATTCCATCTGCTTCTATCCAGCCCCATAGCGACTGCCATGGCTTCGAAGCGTTTCGCGTATTGGTCAAATTGTTCTTTAGATTCCTCATAAACAGCTAAGGGAAAATTCATGGCATGGTAACCATGTCCACTCATGTTGGTTGAACCTTGTGAAGTTAATCCTCCTTCTGCTACATCTGTTTCTCCCTTAATTTGTGTTTTGAGTTCTAGTTCTCGCATGCGGTATTCATGTTCTCTGTTCTTGTTGGCCTCTTCCGCCCTCCAACTCCATTCTTCTAAATTCCAACTCGGCCTTTCGATCTTCCCTATCTGCTTGGCGAAGTTCCCTCTCCCTCTCCTGTACGTAATCGGTTAGTGCCGAACCTCATAAACCAATTTCTTCCCCGTTTGCCCTTAGTTCTGCCGTAGTTAGTTTAGGAGTGGCCATAGTTAAAGAAGGTGATTCAGCAGGTTGAGTAAAGACACCTCAAGGCAGTAAGTAATTACTAACTATTCTACATTAAATATCTTTATATATATATTATTTATCTATGACACCACACCTAACACCACAACCAATCTCTCAACCACGAGAGGAGATTTAGGATAAAGACTTATGTAGACGTGTAAAGTGTGAACAGGTATGTACTGTGTCTGAACACCTATCCACATTCACCCTGTCTGGATCTTTATTTTCCCGACAAAAATGTCCCCAATAGCAATGTAATGTAGCCCAAATATATAATGCACTATCACTATATATCCTCTGGACCTGCTCACATTTAGTCACTATATATATCCCATAGACGTGCTCTCCTATAAAGTCACCCTATATATATATATATATATATATATATATATATATATATATATATATATATATATATATATATATATATATATATATATATATTGGACCTGTTCTCATTTAAAGTCACCATATATCCCAATGGACGTGCCCCCATTAAATGTAACTCGTCGTCCCTTGGGGAAAGTGGTGTCGACAAGCACACCTTTAAAATACTACTTATACTTTGGAAATATTGTCAGCCCTTTGTCTACACTGCCCCGTTATGTCTTCCCCTCACTATCTCTCTCTCTCTATCTCTCTCTCTTTTATGCCTTCATAACATACCCCGACAACAGTTTCCTCAAACAATTAATAAAATATTTAATGCTGAAAACTATGTCAGTTGTATGTATTGACTGTGTATATGTAATTTGTAGTGTATTCTATTGTGACTGTGAGATAGGACTCTGTATGTCTATGTTCCGTATCACATCTCTCATCCTTGTACGGCCATGCACAATACATCACACATATTTGGACAGCTCTCACCCGGGAATGCTCCTCTCCGCCTGAGTCTGGACGTATTCCAATATTTAGAAAGTGTTCAACATGTGATCACCATGAAATAATGCGACTACGGTAAGTCTCTGAATTTGACCGATTTCCCTTTATGGAAGTTACTAAAATCCATCACTGAAACACATCACCACCGTCTAACACTGTCGGTATATAGACTATCTCTGTTCTACCCACTGTCTATAGTTATTTACTTAACACTTTTTGTATGCATGGAAACTGTTCTTGAATTCTCCAAGGTTTCTTTTAGGTTAGTACACAAGTCAAATATATTTAGCCTATGTTGTTCTGCCTTTATAGAATGAAAGTCCTTTCCCTGGTTTTCTTAACCGGGATACAGAGTTCACTTATTTGCAATTCGTTATCTCTACCCACGATGAGTGAATGGCTATGTTCTAAGTTGTTCTAGTGAATTACTTTCTCTGCACAAGTGAATTGCCTTCGGTATCTTCTCTGAGTATGTCCTGCGTTTTTGTCGTAGAACCTGTGGGAGATAGATAACCAGGTGATCTCAGCTTGCTTCAGACTAACTCTTATGTGAGAGCATGCCTCCGGCCGTACTCAGACGCTACCGAACGATACTCTGACATAATTCAGATGAGTTCACTAAGTTCTAGACGATTAGCTAAAAGAAGGAAATGGTAACAACAAAGCACAGACACCTAGTTCACGATGCTAGATTCCTAAGCTAAAGCTAGATTACCTTATTTTATCTATGTTAGTCCATGAATTGAAATACACAAGCACATAAGCACCAATGTCCCATAGCCTCTAAACAATTAGGGACCTTATATTTCTATTCTTATTAAGGACGCATAGAACCATTCTCCGTCTAGTTTGGTAGCACACTAAAAACAAACCAACCAAGTTCCCAACTATTTATACTCAGTTTCCAATTCTCCGTTCCCTTTTAATCAACAATCGAATTTGCCGTGATTCCCCATCAAAGGTTTGTGAAATCACGTATTCGCTCTTGTCCGCTCCTTCTCCCACTCCGTTTTCCCAATTCCTCCGTACATCAAACATTTCTAACGCTTTGATCAATGACTTCGCGTTTTCCACAACCCGATCGTCTCCGCGTTGTTTGTCCGGTGAAATCGGCAGTCAATGACCCCGGATAACAATTGTATCTTCTTCTTTACCATTCGGTCAATGACCCTCACTCTGTCCTCACCCCAGACTGAAGTACTCGATTGTTTTATCTGACTAAAGTTAGTAACTTCCCATCTTCATACATTGCAAGTAATTTTTCTATTTTAGTTTATGGTGGAATCGCTAAACTCACAGTATCCCGTGACAATACCAACACTTGATCCTCTCAGTGATTGATTATGGACTAGGACTGCTCACTGTCTCAGAGAGTCAGCTGGTGAAGCTAGAGCGCATACAGAACGAAGCTATGCGGGTCATTCTGGGATGTACCAGAGACACCCCAGTAGTGTTTATGCGTTGCATCCTTGGTTTGCCAACTGTTGCTAGTTGGCTCAGGGTGATGCAGGCGAAGGCATACCTCAGAGTAGCTACAGACACAGATCACCCGTTGCATGAGGCGCTGGACGCAGTTAAGGGTCAGCGACTGATAAGAGGGAAATCATGGATGGCTCAGGAGGAGGATACGATCAGACAGGTGTGCATCTTGGAGAACATTAAGCGAGGAGAGGAATGGCCAGAGTGCCAGCGGAGTAGTTATACTTGTGGGGACGCTGGAGTGGCCAGCTAGGGCCACGGAAGTGGAAATCAGGCAACTATTTCAGGAATAATGCTCGCCCGGGTGATGTGATTATCTACACAGATGGTTCGCTGTCAAGAGGTGAGAGAAGTGGCTGGGGGTTCATAGCCAAAGCTAATGGTCGACGTTTGGTGCAGGAGAGCCTGGCATATGATACCAAAACATCCAGCTTAAGAATGGAAGTG
This sequence comes from Cepaea nemoralis, assembly GCA_014155875.1. Lineage (NCBI taxonomy): Eukaryota > Metazoa > Mollusca > Gastropoda > Stylommatophora > Helicidae > Cepaea > Cepaea nemoralis. Next base: position 115,152 of record JACEFZ010016146.1, read on the forward strand.
GAGGCAGTCACTGCGGCTATCCGCTGGATGGAGAATACGACACACACACACACACACACACACACACACACACACACACACACACACACACACACACATTGTGATTGTAACTGACTCAGAAAGCATGCTGAGGAGGGTGAGGACAGGCAGGCTTCGTGCGGAGTAGCTTGCTTCGCTTCGGAGGTCACGGGTGACAAGCATCTCCTGGATCTTTTCTCCAGGGCATGCCGATGTGCCTGGAAATGAACAGGCGGACAGATTGGCTGGCTCTGCAGAACTTGGTGGAGTATTGATGCATGACAAGGCAGACGTGGTTGCTGCCTTGTGGGAGCACGTGTACACCTCGGAGGAGCAAATGGTTTACCATGGCTGGCAAGAATGAGATAGCGAAGAGTGACGAGGGGATCTGGCCGACGCTCAGAGGAAAGGCGAGACGGACATATAATCAGATTGCTACTGGTACTATTGGTGTTGGAACTCTTCGCTGGCTGCTGATGATGGGGACGGAGCGTATATGGGAATGCCCCGAATGCTGTGATGTCGGTTCCTAAATCAATAAATCAATAAATCAATATTCAAAAGCATTTATGCGCTGTTCCGTTTGTTTAGTAAGTGTCCAGTTCTCACAGGCGTACGTTGTAACTGGAAAGATGCATGCCCTTATAAATCTATTTGTCATAGGTCTATCTGTCCCACATCACAATTTATTCAGTTGGTTTAGTTTTGTAAGATCAATAGATATTCGTCTTTTAATTTCTTTCATTGTGTCACCATTGTTGGTAACTAATGACCCAAAATATTCGAAATGCTCCACCACCTCCAATTTTTCCTCATTAATATATATTTCTTTTCCATATTAGTTGTATCTGTACTGTATTATTTTTGTGTTTGCTGTGTTAAGATATAAGTTGTGAATTTTCACTATTCTTTTGTGTTGAGGTTATTAGTTTTTCTATACCATTCTGTGATGTGGATAGTAATAGTGTATCATCATCATATCGAATATCTGGTATTTCATGACCACCGATATTTAGGGCATCATATTGCTCCTGGGTTACATTATCTCTGACATTTCTCATTATATTTTCGGCGTACAGGTTAAACAAATAAGGGGACAGCACACAGCCTTGATGGGCTCCTTGCTTGATGTCAAACCACTCTGATGTCTCGCCATCTATTCTAACCGCTGCTTGTTGGTCTAAATAGAGCCTTTTTATGAGTTGTACATGTGATGAAAAGCCAATTATCCTCATGATCTCCCAAAGTTTCTGATGATGTTCACAAACAAATGCCTTTGAATAATCCTCAAAACATGAGAATATGTTTACATTAAACTCTCTCTCTCTCTCTCTCTCTCTCTCTCTCTCTCTCTCTCTCTCTCTCTCTCTCTCTCTCTCTCTCTCTCTCTCTCTCTCTCTCTCTCTCTCTCTCTCTCTCTCTCTCTCTCTCTCTCTAAGGACACATACACACACTGTGCTGCCATGTGTATACTTATGTATCACCAGCCTCGAATTACATCTGTACTCTTGTCTTGTTATGACTCGTGGACAGGCCGTCTAAGTATTTATTCCTTGTCTTTCTCTTGGTCATTTCCGTGTTTGTCAGATGTCAGTCAGTTTCCACGGATTTTCTCTCATCATAACACGCCCAGGACATTTTAGCTCTGTAAGTGGAAATTCTTGTGCCATACACTGGCTTGTGTGCCGGACACTGACTTATGTGCCGGACACTGGCTTGTGTGCCGGACACTGACTTGTGTGCCGGACACTGACTTGTGTGCCGGACACTGGCTTGTGTGCCGGACACTGACTTGTGTGCCGGACACTGACTTGTGTGCCGGACACTGACTTGTGTGCCGGACAGTGACTTGTTTGCCGGACACTGACTTGTTTGCCGGACACTGACTTGTGTGCCGGACACTGACTTATGTGCCGGACACTGACTTGTTTGCCGGACACTGACTTGTGTGCCGGACACTGACTTGTTTGCCGGACACTGACTTGTTTGCCGGACACTGACTTATGTGCCGGACACTGACTTGTTTGCCGGACACTGACTTGTTTGCCGGACACTGACCTGTGTGCCGGACACTGGCTTGTGTACCGGACACTGACTTGTGTGCCGGACACTGACTTGTGTGCCGGACACTGACTTGTGTGCCGGACACTGACTTGTTTGCCGGACACTGACCTGTGTGCCGGACACTGACTTGTGTGCCTGATACTGACTTGTGTGCCGGGCACTGACTTGTGTGCCGGACATTGACTTGTTTGCCGAACACTGACCTGTGTGCCGGACACTGACTTGTGTGCCTGATACTGACTTGTGTGCCGGGCACTGACTTGTGTGCCGGACACTGACTTGTTTGCCGGACACTGACTTGTTTGCCGGACACTGACTTGTTTGCCGGACACTGACTTGTTTGCCGGACACTGACTTGTGTGCCGGACACTGACCTGTGTGCCGGACACTGACTTGTGTGCCGGGCACTGACTTGTGTACCGGACACTGACTTGTGTGCCGGACACTGACCTGTGTGCCGGACACTGACTTGTGTGCCTGATACTGGCTTGTGTGCCGGACACTCGCTTGTGTGCCACTGCTGCTGTGCCGGACACTGGCTTGTATGCAGGACATTGGCTTGTGTTCCGGACACTGGCTTGTGTGCCGGACACTGGCAGGTGTTCCGGACACTAGCTTATGTGCGAGTGCTGTTGAATACATGTGCTATTTACATTCATGTCAGATTGCTTGATTCCCTAACCTAGGTCACTATTCATAACAGGCTGGGTTATCTCCATGGCCATATTCTCATATATAACAATGTTAATTAGTTGCATATCCTTTACAGGATGTGTCAGGCAACCCCAGCATGTTTTGGCTGTTCGTGATTCCTGGGCAAGTTTACATTCAGTAGTTTGCCGTTGCTTTCTGAACGACCGGCGCCCATAGCATTTCATGAAAAACAAACAAACGTTAGGTGGTCTGCTGCCAAATCGCCCGCAGTTATGTTTCGAACGCGAGTATGCGGGATTACGAAATGCGTCCGTAAGCCTTCGCCATGGAGCCGGCATATAAAAATGTATCTTTCTTATATTTCATTGCTGTTGTAATGAAGGCTTGATTTAACACAATAATATGTTTGTATATGCAATATTCTCAACATACTTCTACACAATTACACCTGATTGCTTCATTATTTCATTACTCGCTGTCCATCATTTGGACATGCATAGAACAGATTATTCGTGAGCTTGCAATGAGCATATTCTCGCACAATTCATTTTCTGCTTTTCATGCCGTACTCATTAAAGTAAAGGAGTGCTTATCGTATTATTACTGAATATTTTCAATGTCTGGTTCTGATGATTAAGTTTATCCTATTGTTTTGTGTTCCCTATTGGGAACCACGGTAACGTAATGTCTACAAAGCTGGCTTACCGGCCGGCGATCAGGAGCTAGGATCTGAATCCTGTCAGAGTTTTAACATTTACCTAGACTCCAGAGTTACCCAGCATAAAAGGGTACCAGAATGTGTTTTGGAAGGTAGAGGCGGCCGCCGTGATACTCACCATATCACCCATTGAGTATGGTATACAATATGGAATAGCCCATATGCCCACAGTGCTTTATTGTGCGCACAAGAGTCCAGGTTGCTAATGACCTGACAATTAATTAGCAGTCGGTGTTATTATCAACTGTCATTTCTGGACATTCCCAATCACACACACCTACACACACCCGTGATGCTGTTTAAACAAGTCTGGTGGTATATGGGTTGAAGACGGTCGTAAAGTGTGCGGTTGTTCAGCTGTAGTCACACGTAAGGACGTCTGGTGGCGTGTTCTACTTCTCACTGTCGGACTGAAGTGTGACTAATAACTTACGATTGTTCAGCTGTAGTCACACGTAAGGACGTCTGGTGGCGTGTTCTACTTCTGTCGGACTGAAGAGTGACTAATAACTTACGATTGTTCAGCTGTAGTCACACGTAAGGACGTCTGGTGGCATGTTCTACTTCTATCGGACTGAAGAGTGACTAATAACTTACGATTGTTCAGCTGTAGTCACACGTAAGGACGTCTGGTGGCGTGTTCTACTTCTGTCGGACTGAAGAGTGACTAATAACTTACGATTGTTCAGCTGTAGTCACACGTAAGGACGTCTGGTGGCGTGTTCTACTTCTGTCGGACTGAAGAGTGACTAATAACTTACGATTGTTCAGCTGTAGTCACACGTAAGGACGTCTGGTGGCGTGTTCTACTTCTATCGGACAGAAGAGTGACTAATAACTTACGATTGTTCAGCTGTAGTCACACGTAAGGACGTCTGGTAGCGTGTTCTACTTCTGTCGGACTGAAGAGTGACTAATAACTTACGATTGTTCAGCTGTAGTCACATTAAGGACGTCTGGTGGCGTGTTCTACTTCTGTCGGACTGAAGAGTGACTAATAACTTACGATTGTTCAGCTGTAGTCACACGTAAGGACGTCTGGTGGCGTGTTCTACTTCTGTCGGACAGAAGAGTGACTAATAACTTACGATTGTTCAGCTGTAGTCACATGTAAGGACGTCTGGTGGCGTGTTATACTTCTGTCGGACTGAAGAGTGACTAATAACTTATAAGATTTGACGACGATCAAACTGGTCACGTATTAGGCGAACAACCACGTTATAACCTCGGCACACAGCTATTTGTTCAATAAACAGTCTGCTGTCATGTACACATGACATGAGGCCACTTTCCTCCATTGACAGCAACTTTATGTTATATAACAGATGTTCTTATAATTATTACAATTTCAAATTCATTTCTTGGTGCGAAAGTAGGGTCGTCTGATTCACTTACCGTTCCCTCTATAACAGTGGTTCTCAACCTTTTTTGGCCCGTGTCCCCCTTAAACCATATTTTCAGAAAGTCATCCCTCCAGTATTCCCCTTTCGTATTTCCTACCTAAAAATTAGATCGTCATTCCCCCTTTGGTATTTCCTACCTAAAAATCCCGCCCCGCCCCTACACAGTATACGTAATAATGGAAGCTAAATTTAATAGCACATACTAAAACAAGTCTAGACGTCCACATAAAACACGATTTGTGGGTCTTCTTACTTTATAAATTGAATTTTAGAAGGGTGAGACATACAGAACCGTACAGTATGAAGGGAAAAACAATATCAAGTAATCGGTTCTTGTATTAACGCGATCTTGAAATAATCGTAATCCCCCCTCCCCTGGGGGGGGGGGGGGGGAGAATTCCCCACCGGTTGAGAACCACTTCTCTATATAACGATGTAATATTTGTCTGAGTGCAGTCTTCTTGTGTCTGGCTATGACAAACCTTATCCTATTCCACAGTATCACATATTTATAGGAAGCTCGTGGCGTATACACCTATTATTTGTTGTAATTGTTCACTTTGAGTTTCTGTGGTAGTTTCCACCATCAACACCTTTAGTTAGTTCTATGTCCTTTACATGACGTCGCAGTCAACTCCAGCATTTTTGGCAGTGTGTGATTTAATAGACATGTTTACGTTGAGTTGCTTGCAATTGCTTTCTGAACGAGAGACGCTACTACCATTGTAGGAAAACCAGCGCCGGACGGTCTGCTGTGAAATCTCCTGCGGCTGTGTTTCGGGCTCGGTATGTGAGATTGCGAATAGCGTTCGTAACCCTTTTCGCTACAGCGCCGGATCGTCAACACGACTTGTGAGAAATTAAATATGACTGATCCCTATGATTCCATCTAATACAATCCAGTGCGCTGCACATACGCACCATATGTTTATTAGAATTGCCTTTCATATGACATTCAAATGCACTAAGATTTAGAAATACACAGGCTTGACAATAGTATCTCACTGCACAGTAGCACACAAATCACTGCGGTGTCTAGAGTCCATCCTGCCCGTGTCGCTGTCAACTAGGGAACGACACAGAAGTAATGATATCTAATTGTCAGGAGGTGGTGTAATCAACACTTCTCATTTTCACAATTTTTCAGATGTCTTTTTTCTTTTTGCAAACATAAATGGACGCTGTTTGATTAAAAATTGTATCTCATTGACATTAAAACTCAAAAGCCCAGCTGTATTGCTCCCTTCTGCTCTCCCAAACGACTTCTCTATATCACTATACCTACCTTCTGTCTAGCTCTATACTAATCCTACATACAACACGATGATAACTATTACCGTGTCACGTGAACTTGCTGGTTATGTCAGTATGTTGTCTCTAAGTAATGTCGTGTCTCAGCTCAACTCAACTCAACTGACATTTTGTTCACGTTATCCACCAGCATGAGCTACTTACTCTAGGTCCTCTAGATACATGCTCTAGCCATCTTTGACTCTGGCGGTATTATTATTATTATTATTATTATTATTATTATTATTATTATTATTATTATTATTATTTATTATTATTAAATCTATAATATATTAATTAAATTAATATTTCATATTCTTTTCTATATCAGCCCGGTGCTTTGCTCGTCCGCTTCCCGAAGTAGCCCGGCTCGCAAACCTATCAGACCGGAGATTATATGACATTAACCAGGTGCAATGAAGGTGCATACGTGACAACTGGACATACTGGCGGTAGAGAGTGGCAGACTGCTGGATCGACTGAGTCGATGACATGTTGGAACACCATCAGCATAGTTGATTTTGATGAACACCATCAGCTTAGCTGATCTTGAACACCAGTGTTCACATTCTGTAGAGGTGCATCAACGCCTTCACTATTTAGCAGAGCTTATGATGAAGAAGAAGTGTTTTTGTTAATACAAACAAAATATCTCACAAACCGCTTTATATCACGTAGAAAAGACGGCGGGAATCGATTCAATCGAATATTCCCAAAAATAAGATGATGAATAATATATTTTGTGGACAGCTCTTCGGGGAGTTTCCTCGAGTGCACTAACTCCTGTGATGTAAGTAAACACTGAATTTATCAACAAGAACGTTGAAGAGGTGGGATTTTGATGCCTGGATTTAGGAATAGAAGCACCTGAAAAGCTTTTGTCACGTCGTTTGGCAGTTAAGTTACTTTTCAAAAGGCACTCTACGTAAAAGAAAGGAATAAATATATCGTGACGTTATCAAACAAGTAAAAATCGATCATAAACAAACAAGATAAGAAAATCAAAACTTTAACCTTTCAAATAAAAAATGCATAAAGTTGTAAAATCGATGCTAGGAACATATACTTTAGTCAATAGGACTGTATTGTTTGTGCAGTCGATAAAAATGTCATGTGGAAGAAAATAAACACGGGATTTTATTATCGCTGAAAATGAATATTCAATAGGGCATGAATTTCAGATATAAAACGCTGAACTGAAAGTGACACGGCTAGCGGCACGATTATTGGTCGTCTCCGCAATGTAGGAACACTTTACGGACTTGGTGGGTGCTCTATAATAGCTATATCATTGGTCCAACACAACCAACAGACGTACACCATTTATATTTACAGTTATGTGTCGTTATATTGATGCAGAGCATACGAACAAACGAAGAAACAAACAAGCAAGCTTTATTTTAAAAGGACCACGACTTGGGCACACAGGCCTGGTTAACATTCGGACGTTTCCAACCACTCATCTGTATACCAATAGTTATGTATTACTCGTTATACACGTTACTTTCATGCAGCACTTAACTTAATGTTATGGCGTTGGGCATATTAATACTGTGAACGACATATTAATGCTCCGAACACGTACGCACGCACATATATACGTATGTAAATAACGATAGTACGAGGACATATACTTTTCAATAATAGGGAAGCAAAGAAGGAAATGTAATAACAGATGCCAAGAAAATACATGAATTAAACAAATAAATTAAAATAATAATATAAATACTTTCTAATAAAAATAACATAGTAATAATACCATGCGATATGGACAAAATATAGTATGTCAGCCCATCTTGCCTTTCACGGAGACAACTGTCTCCTAATCTTTCTCTCAGTCCATATCGTTTCTTCTGCTCTCTTGTCATGTTTATTCCGGACACTCGAAATCCCCGACAGTTTAGCCTTAAAAGGCTGCGGTAATTATAGACTATCTTCATTTCATGCTTGTGTGTGCATTTTTTAATATATTATATATCAAAACCTGACTGCCAGGACTGGGTAAACAGAGAGTGTACGAATGTAAATATTATCCCCCATCTTTCATTGTAGTTAACTGGAATGTTTCTGTTTGTGCACATGTTATCCCAAAACATACAAACAAACCCAAACATAGACAAGCAAGCGGCAACACTCTGTGATACACGAAAAAAGCAACAACACACCACTGTTTATACACGCTTTATTGTTCACAAATGACAGTATATGTTAGAAACGAATATAAACTAACAAACACGGCAATATGGTAAAGTAATAACATAATATTCTCCCTCTTCTGCCCTGTATTCCTCCATTGGAGCGCAGGCACTCCACCGATCTTTGCCGGGCCTTCCTATCTTTTTCTATGTCATGCAGCCAACATCCAATACGCGTCTCTAATTCTCTTCTTTCTGTTTTTAATATGTCCTTGTTAATGGAAGTTATAAAAAAGTTCTTTCATGTCACATAGATCAAGTTTTAACAAACGACTGCGAATCCTGGACAATTATTATTTTTTAAATGTTGCATATCCTTTGCATGACATTGCAGTCAACACCGGCATTTTTCAGCTGCTGTTGATGTACTAGGCAAGTTTTTACGTTCAGTATTTGCCATTGCTTTCTGAACGACCGGCTCCCATACCAGCGACACGGTCTGCTGCACAAATCGGTCGCGACTGAGTTTCGAACGCCTGGTACCCGGCTCACGAACCGCGTTCGCAAGCGGAAAAATGGCAGGCGGAAAAATCCGCAGAAGCCTTGGAGATGTGGTTTTATACAAGGATGCTGAACATACATAGGACAGCCAAAGTGAGCAATTTGGACATTTTGACAGAGGCTAAGTTGCAAAGTTAACTGTTCGTAAACATCAGAAATAAGCAGTCATTAATTCTTGTACATGGTGTGACAACCGGAAAAATTTGTGGACAGACAAATAGAGGAAGGCAGAGTGAGAAATTCTTGACAGTCTTATGTCAAAGCCTCGAAGGGAGTCAAAACATTAATCGAGCCATACCGCTGGAGATTACAGTTTGTGGAGAAATACGATCTCCCACGCCATCACTTGGAGATGATGATGATGTGTGTGTGTGTTTAGAACTGACGCCATCACTTGAAGATGACGTGTGTGTAAGTGTGTGTGTGTGTGTAAGTGTGTGTGTGTGTGTAAGTGGTGTGTGTGTGTGTGTGTGTGTAAGTGTGTGTGTGTATGTGCGCGCATGTGTGTGTGTGTGTGTGTGTGTGTGTGTGTGTGTGTGTGATTAGATCTCCGTCTGTTTAGTGTGTCTGTGGAATCCAGAGAGACGACTGTTATCTATTGTCAGGTGTTCTCAATTGATGTCCGATGCCGCGCCAGCGCAGTTTCCCCAATTCTTGATTCGTCGTAATCAGACCAGTTCTCCCCATGTTCTCCGCATTAGTGTTTATCTGTTCTTGTTCTTCTCTCATGTATTGCCCATTGAGACATCGATTCTTCACCGATTCACGCCAAGCCGTTTTATTATTTGCAATCTCGCGTAGGTCTGTCCATATTCGCACCATACCTATCATCTCTGCTTTAATTCTCTTGTTCATGCGCGTTAGTTCCCCTACTATTTCCTTCAAACTGTGGGTTCCAGACAAGGAATCATCTAGTCATACTATCCTCAGGTTTTCTCACTGTGTGTCCTATCCAGCACTAGTTAGTTTCCTCACTTTTTAATTCAAAGGAGTTCTCAATGAGCTCCGTATTGGTGATTCTGTCATATTGTTTATACTGTTCACACTGCTGCAGTTCCTCTTTCTAAGGCATCTTCATCAGCTACCTTTCTCCCCAGTCTGTTGGTATTTCGGTCTCCCAGACTGCTATATAATTTTTGCAGCAATTCAGCTAAAATGTCTATGTTGGTTGTGGTAGCTTCTGCTGGGATATATCTGGACCAACAGTTTCCTCATCGATCAATAGGTTTTCTGATTTCTTCTTTGTATGGTTTCTCACAGCTGATATTCATTACCTTCTCTGCCGGCTGGACATCAGGACAGTCATTTTGTGCTGGTCTATTGAGAAGTTCCTCACATTATTCAGCCCAACTCTCCGTTTGGTTTTTAATACTGGTGTGAACTTTCACATTACTATTTTTGAGAAGTACACTTGGTTGATTATATTTTTTAAATGTTCCTACTATTTTTCTTGTGTTGCTGTAAAGGTATCCGAAGTTGTCTTTTGTTCCTGTATGTTTTGCCTTTAATGTTAAGACATATAAATAGTGTCTATTATTAGACATTATGTGTTCCCGAACTCCTTTAAGAGCGTCTGTGCATTTTTTTTTAAATTTTCCCGCTTTTGGATTACTATGATTAAAATCTGCATTGTATAGTTCCTTTATTCTGATTTCTTAAGAGTTTCCAGCACTATCATATATATATATATATATATATATATATATATATATATATATATATATATATATATATATATACTCCTCCCCGAACACTTTTTATTCTCAAGGCCTTCCATACGTGAGTCACTCCAAGTGCGTTTAAACAGTTCCGAATAGTGTACCGTGCATACTTCTCTACTAGCTTCTGCAAGACCTGGTACTTGTTGTCTGGGACCACAAACTGCTACTTAGTTTCCTTGATTTCTGAGATATCGAATTTTATGGTTTAGAGATGTTATGTATCTCTCGAGTTTGTTTCAACTTAATCTTACTTAGCAAGCAGATGGTGACCTGGCTTTTCATCCGCACCTCTGAAAACTTTACATAATGTAGATGTGATCTACGTTCCTTATTACTACAGATATGGTCTTAAAGGTTGTAAGGCTTAAAGACAAGAGGAATTGATGTCAATGTACCAGGGTTTCACCCCAGATGGCTCAGTCTCTTTGCGGAGAGCGGCCCGCCGAAAGCGCGCGAACTCAATAGTTACAGTGGCGAAGGACGTAGTTGACTGGGTGTTCTTTTTGTAGACTGGTCTACGTTGCCTTATATCGTTTTATGTGTGTAAAAACACTTCCACCTACGACATATTGATTTTTTAGCTAAACAATTGATGAATAAGACTCCATTTTTCATTATTTACCACTTACCTGCGTTTCCCCATGATCTCTTCGTAACCAGTGTCATTCGATCCTACCTAGACGTTTAGGTCACAACTCAAAATGTTAATATTGTCATTAATTTTAATACCTTCCATGCTGTGAAGTTTCGTGTAAAATATCTGCTTAACTGTTAGGTGATCACTGTATCACGTTTATTTTTATTATCTGCTTCATGGTTCTTCTTCTTCTTCTTCTTCTTCTTCTTCTTCTTCTTCTTCTTCTTCTTCTTCTTCTTCTTCTTCTTCTTCTTCTTCTTCTTCTTCTTCTTCTTATTCTTCTTCTTTTCTTCTTCTCCTGCGTTCATCCTGAGTATTTTTTCAGATGTAATTGCGTTGTATTATTATGCACCCTTGGGCCTAGACCCTTGCATCCTTGGGCCAACACATCCGACTTTTGCATGCGTTTTTGGCCAGGTTAGTATTCCTGGGAGACTCTCACTTTTGTGGCGCCGTCCACATCCCAGCTAGTCAAGTTAGAGCGGTCGAGTACTTCACGATCAACCCTCAATGGAAGGCAGGGACAGTCTATGGACATTATCCGCCATCCAAGGGAGGCTTCCATAGTTGCAGGGCCGACATATAGCTCTCTAGTGTTGGGCTCACCGAGAGAATCACCACGTCCTGCTCATGGCTGCTTTAATTCCTCACTTCCATGTAGTGGGCATTTCGTTTTGCCACTGTCGCTCCACACACAAACCAGGGACGGAAGTCTGTGGACGAAATCCACTCATCAAGCTTTCGCTTCGGACTTCCACGTGATGGATTCGCTAGCCAAGCTTCCCATTTCGTGTATTTGAGACGTTTTCCACCTTTGACTACGCTCACTCTATGAGTGTAGATACAGACTTTCATCGTAACCACTTCGTGCAACTAGACCGCTTTGCCACCTTAAGTATCGCTCACGATGTAGGCTACATGTGCTGCCGGCTCAGCACACTACCTCCATGCATAGAGAGCGAGTGACGGCCATGCCCTCTCATCCGGGGATCCCTCATATCTACGGTTGCCAGATACGTGGGCACCAAAAGGATGACATAATAAGACAAAAAGGAGGACAAAGGAGGACATAATAAGACAGAAAGGAGGGCAAAGGAGGACATATTGAATGTTTCGTTTAAATCGTTCCAGATTAAACCCACAATCAGTACAGTTTTATTACAATAGCTGCCAATAATTTTTTTTTAACATAGCAGGTGGCTGGTTTACAGAAAGAAAATATTCTTTCAAAGCAGTAAAACAGTCTCAATAGCCTCTCAACAGTTGGAAACAAACTGAGCCATCTAGTTTTAGAGTGATAGAGTAGTTGCTGATAGTTAATGTTGGCATAGTCACAAAAATCCTTTTAAAGTTTCTGTTCTGACAGTGTGTAGAAAAGTAATTGAATATCTTCATGACAATAGATTCAACATCAATCTGCATTAAATCTGAGCCGTGTTAGATGCAACTGTGCAGAACATGAGCAGAACATCCAACGCCTACTAATGGCTTGCTCAAGGCTTCCTTCAAATGCGAGAACACATTTCTACCTTTTCTTCTGTTAATGCCTCAAAAATTCACATTGGCATTGTCACCAGAAAAAGCAACACATTTGGACTATAAATCATGCTTTTGGAGTGTTCTTAAAATATACTGTGATATAGTTCCCGAGGTTTCATTTAGTGTGTTGTCTAACTCGAGAATCTTAGTTTAGAATCCACCTGCTTTCCAGTCAAAGTACTGAACAACGATCGGAAATATTTTCTGCGAACCGTGACTGCTAGCATCTGTCGAAAGACCGAAACATGAAATACCACTTAAAGATTTATCCAATTCATCAACAGTGTGGGGGACAATCAGCTGGTTTATTATTGCTTCAGTCTTTGTTTTTGCACAAACAATATTTTTAGCAATTTCTGAATCTTCAAATAATGTATGCATCAAACCAGCTGTGCAGGTCATCGAGTTGTAAGACTGATGATGACAAACTGTATGAAATGCCAAAGTTGCTTCAGCCGCATGCACTTTCAGCAACACATTTGAGAACTGTTTCTGAAAAAAAAGACGTCAATGTGCTAGATGACGCGGACACTTTGATTAGGTTTCTATGTCTCTCACTGTCAACTTGGCGCTCCAAGTCAGTAGTTCCTTTGCTGGCAACGGACAGGTAACTATCGCAAATCGTACACTTTGTCTCATTCTCGTTGCGTCCTTCAAGGAAGCATGGAAACTTATGTTTCATAGTGTTCGAGAATTTGCATTTTCTCTTTGCAGAAGCCATTTTCATAAACATAAGACGGTAAAAATTACAAAATTAAAAAACAAATTTAAGTGGCGTCTCTGCTACTGGAACCGGAAATAACATTAACATTTTGACCATAGAGACTACAGCATTGTAAGTTTTGCCGAATAGAGCAACAGTTAGATTCAAATTATACAAATAATTGGTGTTTCACATTTGGTATAAATAGAAAAATTAAATAAATATTATTAAGCAATAGTTTTTAATAAAGAATGTAAACACACGGTAGAGTGTAGATACATTGTAAGTTGTAATAATAATACATAAAAAATGATAACATAAAATATTTTAAAAAGCTGGACATTTTAAAGGTATTTAGCTTTGCCTGCCGGACGGGGGACATTAGGCTAAAAAGGAGGACATCTCTCTTTGCCGGACGTCTGGCAACCCTACTCATATCCCCCAGCTGAGAGCCTTCGAACAGGTATTGTAGCTAAGCATGTAGCGTGCTCAGTATCTCACCTCCATTTTGCAGTAAGTGAGTATCGGCCCGGCTCTCACATCCGAGGGTTTATAGCTTAGAGGCGTTCAGCTATATCTCTCAGCTGAGAGCCTTAGAGTATGTGTTCGGACCAAGAATTTCTGCCTGAGTGCGCCTGACTTGAACTTTTGACTGCTATCCTTAGTCTACCTGCAGAGCAGCAGGTTGTGTCTCTCTTGGTCTGGCCCCTAACCCAAGTGCTGTCCGACACATAGTTGTGCTTCCCTCGGCATAGGTCTTGGGGTCATTGGAAAACGCAAGCCCCCTCCCCACCGCGGCAAGTTGGAGACACATTGGGGGGGGGGGGGGGGGGGGCTTTATAGTTTTAAATGTCACCTTTGTTATTCTTATGTCAATGTTTTACACTGTTAATGTTTTTTTTTCTGCCCCTAGATAGCACAAGGACGGCTCCTTCACTTTGAGGAGAGCGGGATGGGGTAGTGGATGTGGAATGTGGATCGTAGGCATTTTTCTCTTTATGGCTTAAGACTAGCACTGTTTCGTCTGCATTTAGAAGCTTTTGCTGACTCCATTCCACCTTGTTCCGCATAATGTCAAAATGTTAATCTAATAATAGATCATGCCTTCTACCAAATGTTTTGTCTTTCCCAGTTCATTCATAATATTAACAGCTCATTTTCAGAGCTTGTCCTTGGTGAAATACAATTAATAAACTATCCAGACTTCGTGTGGCTTTCTCCCCAGCACGTCATAGTTCTCCCAGAAGAGCTTCTGTTCTGTTTCTGTATGTTATTTGTTAATTATTGGTTGTATTATGTTGCTGAATGTGTCTTAGGAATGGTGTAACCTACCCCAAAATCAACCGTTCTTAGTCGCCTTTTATGACATGCATGGGTTGCACTGTTACTAATCTTTGCTTCCTTTCCGGGCTCCGGTTACGCAGGGAGCGGCAGTGATTGTGCATACCCTCTTAGTTCTTTTTGTGTGCTCAGGCAGCAGATGATGAATATTTGCAGTTATCAGTAGCTGTATTATTCGTTCTCCGTGCTTGATCCATACAGCAGTACAGATTTAATGTTAGAGGTTAAATAATCTCAGTTTGGTACTTGTTTTTACTTCTTTTGAATTCCTGAAATTTCTAAATGCATCCCTTGTCTTTTTTATCCTTATATCTCATCTCATCATGTTCCTCTTGTACCTTGCGGTGTCGAGGTGAAGTATAAACGTCGTGAGAGTGCCCGATTATGGGCTTCATGTATCGATATTCTCATGGACGCTCCTATTCCCGCCGTCCAACGTTTACGTGGTCGGCCTCTTCCTCTGTTTGCATCTGGTCTGTACATCATTGCTTGTTGTGGCATGCTGTTGACTGGTAAACTTACTTGTATGTCCAAACCATTTGACTTGCTACTTTCTAATAAAATCTTTTTTTTCCCCGCGTTTCCATCCTGTTACAGGATATTGCGGTCAACACCAGCATCTTTCAGCTGTATGTTGATTCCTAGGCTAGATTAATAATAAAATATAGTGCAGATATATATATATATATATATATATATATATATATATATATATATATATGTGTGTGTGTGTGTGTGTGTGTGTGTGTGTGTGTGTGTGTGTGTGTGTGTGTGTGTGTGTGTGTGTGTGTGTGTGTGTTCATATCAGCATTTGAAGTGAGGATTCTTTTAGAAAAAGGTTCTGTTTTATTCTAATTCTCTATGAGTTATTAGACCCAATATGTGTGATCTCCCATCACGTGTATTTATCTTATATTGCATCTACTTTCGATTGTGTGACAGGAAGGCAATATCCAAGAAGTCCGAATCACCAAGAAACTCTCAAACTCAATTTCTGTGGTGGTTATTGGTGTCTTTATAACTCAATCTATTCTTCTATTCTATTTCAAATATATCTTTATTTAGTCTTCCTTCTACATTTGATGTCTTTATATGTTGTCACAATTAAGTGACCAAATTTCACTGTTTTCCCATAGTGCATTATCAATTTCCGAAGTTCTCTATCAGTGTTGTCAAAGAATGATTTTTACCTAGCATAAGACGAGTAGCGAATGCCAAAGTTAATACTTGGCCAAATAAACGTAATCCGTGAACGTGCATTAATCATGGGCGTGATCTCAAAAACCCTTGGGCAGACTCGAGTCTAGTGCGTCCACATTGACTTGGATAGGCCTTAGGTTCATACCAGAATACGATCAGCGTTGCCAGTGGTGGGCTGTGCTCAATATTTAAATCTGAAATCCCGGAACAACCAAATAAATCAATTTGATTATTGCTCGCTGGACTTTAGGCGGCCTGGTGTGCCTTGCCAGTGAGAAGACCTGATCGTTCGGGTCCACATCGATTGACGAACGTCAGTCGCGGCGATCGGGCAAATCTTGAGCTACAGCCTACGGTGGGTGACGTTGTAATATTCTGTTGTGATTATTTGGCCGTGTCCAGCGTGTGCCGCGTGGTCTAATGTTTACACACCCGCTTCACACGCCAGTGATCCGGGGTTTGTTTCCGGGTCCGGTCAAGGGTATGCACTACTGACGAGCTCAAACGAGAGCGAAACTCGAGTCTAGTGCTTCCACATTGACGTGGATAGGCCTTAGGTTCATACCAGAATACGATCAGCGTTGCCAGTGGTGGGTTGTGCTCAATATTTAAATCTGAAATCCCGAAACAACCAAATAAATCAGTTTTTCTAGATGTTCACCTACACAATCTAGATATTTCTAGATGTTGTTTGTTCCGTTTCTAGATGTTTTCTAGCCAGCTACGCCATATTTTTTCCGAACATGCAGTTGACGCCACAAACAACTTCGCACAGATGTAAAAACATTTCACTGTACATAATGTCGTCGCCAGAATGCCAACACAAAAGTCCTCCACGAAAATACATTTCATTGTCGATAGAAGCGGTAGTCACTAGAAGACCAGCAAGCCACACATTTCTGCTTAAGGCGAAAACCGGTCAGTTCTGCAACACAGCCAGCCGCCATTACTCCGAACATGCAGTTCACGCTCCAAACAACCTCGGGTACATATAAAAGCATTTCACACGAAATTCACTGCTCATAGTGTCGCGCCACGCACTCTACTCAGTAGCAGGGCGATGGAACCATTCACTTCACACTTCCAATCCAACATGAGGGAAATGCGAATGCAAACGGTAGCCACGAGCATAAACACCCCAGAGGCCTTAACCGTTTCAATGCCTATCCTCCATGTTCGCGACCGTAAGTTATAATGTTAGTTACCTCCCACTAAAAAAAAACAACAACTCCACATGTCATGTGTTTGTGCGCTGCGTTTGTGTGTTGGTAATCACATATTGTACTGTGGCATGTATATTTGTTGGATCAACCCCAAAGAGATAAGGGATACTAAGTTCCTCTTTCTCAATGTGATCCTGCCCGTTATAATTAATTTAGCTGTTACTGGCTCAGTGGCTTGAGACCATAAATAGAGTTTCGGAGAACCAAGGAATACCTCCAGGAAACCAATGAAAAGTTTTCTCTGAATACCCAAAATATCCTTTTGGTGGTTCCTTGCCTCTCCTCTACCAACTAAATAATTATTAATCTAGGGTTGTTAATTAAAACAATTTTACTACGACAAGAGAACTCTCAAAAGAGACAATGACCCTTATTTTTCAAATTTATTACACTTAAATGGTGCTATTGATCAGTAATGTCATAAAAAATACAACAATCAATGCATTAAAAAAAAAAACAAGATCATGTACATGTTCATTTCTAACTACATATATATCTCCTGGCGGTGCCCACGTCCATCGCCATCAGTCAGTGTAGAATATATGTTATACTTTCTTGAGTGTTCTTCACTTCAGGATAAGTTGATTGCTCAATGGATTGATTTTTCTCATATATTTTTCTCACTATATATATATATATATATATATATATATATATATATATATATATATATATATATATATATATATATATATATATATATATATATAACTAAGTTATCTGGGATACCTGTCCTATATTGGTAGAGAAAATCTGCAGGAAGTTGCTTTGGACTAGTATTTGGCCTCACTATATCAGCTGCCTCACTCAGTCGAGCTGCTACATTCACAAAGTCATGTCTGGATCTAGATGGATCTAGCCACTTCCTGAAATTTCAGCATCAATCATAAATCTAATGATATCATCACTATGAACATCAGAAATGAAACGCTGAACACTTTCAAGAAAACCACAAAGACAAAATACATAAAAGAATTTTGATCCTAGGAAAATAAACAGTGGAAGGAAAAGAGTCTTGGTGCTCTCAACTAGTTATCCACAACATAACTAGTTGTTCTCCATCCAACATCCATCCGTCATTGTATGACACTCAAGGTTTAGACTAGCAGATACGCAGTGTCGTCTTCTCCCATGCCTGTCCTCCATGGTCTACAGGTTGAGTAATACCTTGATTGATTTGGAATTTGACAACTATGTTCTCCCTTCTCTTCTGTATATAATTAGTTTCTCTAGATCTCCTTCTCTTACAAGAAAAAGGTCTCATACATTAAGGGTTTTAACATCATTCCCCATTGCAATGAGTATTTGGTTATAAACAATGTAAGTACATTATGGTAACATCTCTTGTATAATCTTCAGGTGAATCTTTTTCTAATCAAAAGTTTCAAGGCGAGTATATTCCCGCCTCCATCTATGTAATAGGCCTTTACCTCATTTATCATCATCCTCATCATCATCATCATCATCATCATCATCATCATCATCATCATCATCATCATCATCATCATCATCATCATCATCATCATCATCATCATTATCATCATCATCACCACCACCACCACCACCACCACCATCATCATCATCATCATCATCATCATCATCATCATCATCATCATCATCATCATCATCATCATTCTGGACACAAAACTATATGATTGTAACCTGATTTATATGTAATACAGAGTGGTGTCATTCAGGACACAAAACCATATGATTATAACGTGAGTTGTATGGAATACAGAGTGGTGTCATGCGTCGAAGTGCACTAAATTATTAATTAGTGTATGGGTTATCATTAACATGTTCTCTTCTGATAGACATGATATTATACATCAAAGTGCCTTCCATCATGAGATTGATTGATGGTTCATACTCCCTCTCAGCATGTCTCTTCATCTCACTCATTCTCATCATTCATCAGACATACTATTCAGATGTGCATGGATGATAAATAAACATACTGATGTGATTTTACAAATGATAAATTGACAGATTTGATATCAATGAAGTTACAATGGAATCTCACTCATTCCACCATCATTCATTAGACATAATAATTGTATGTATGATAAGTAAGCATAATTATGAGATTCACAAATGATGATTCCTCATATTTAACAATATTTAAATTACACATGAATCACCACATGCCTGCTCTCATCAAATACATAGAATGTTCATTCATCAGAAATCATAACCATATTGGCATGTATGATAATTAGGCATCCTGATGTGATTTACACATGATAAATTCATATATGCAACACCAATGAAATCATAATGGGACCTCACTCAATCCACAGTCATTCATCAGAAATTATAATCATAGTTGCATGTATGATAAGTGGCATATTTATGTGATTACAAATGATAAACTCATATATTCACCACCACTGAAATCATAACGGAACTTCACACATTTCACCATAATTCCTCAGACATCATACTCATGTTTGCATGAATGATAATTAGGCATACTTATGTGACTCACAAAGGATAAATTCACAGATGTAACACCAATGAACTCACAATTGATTCACCGCATGCCTGCTTCCACCAAATACACAAGATTATATGATCCACCCAATCCACATTCATTCCTCATGACTCATAACCGCACTTGCAGGGGTGATGACTATGCATTATTATGTGCCTCATAAATGATAAATCCACATGTTTAACAACAAAGAAAATACATTTGACTCACTACATGGGTGCTTTCTCCCAACACACAATTATGATCCATGTATAAATCTATTTACATCTCATGTGCTCGAGTATTTTAGTTCCGTCCTGCTTGGGCTCGTGACGTCATAGCCAACCCCAAGTCTTCTTTCATCCAGTTCTTCGGCCCAATGTCGCTATTGGTTGTGTTGTCGTAAAATAGGGTTGTAGTGGAGGAATTATTAATCGCGCTGTTGACGGTTGTAAGAATTTATATCAAATGTACCAATATGTACAAATTAAAATCTCACAGAGAACAATTCTGCAAATGAGTTTTATTCATTCTTAAAACTCTTGCAGACCTGCATTTATTATTCAAGCATCTGACAACATGGATTCATTCTTCTGACATTTGACAACCTCGATTCATCCTTCTGACATATGACACCATGGATTAATGTTCTTCTGAAATGTGGGATGCGACAACATGGATTCATACCTCTGACATGTAACAACATGGACCCATTCTTCTGACATGTGGCAACTAGGATTCATACTTCTGACACGTGACAACTATTATTCATACTTCTGACATGTGGCAACTAGGATTCATACTTCTGACATGTGACAACATGGATTCAGTCTTCTGATAGATGTCAACATGGATTCATTCTTTTGACACATGACAACATGGATTCATTCTTCTGACGTATGTCAACATGGATTCATTCTTCTGACATATGACAACATGGATTCATTCTTCTGACATTTGACAACATGGATTCATTCTTTTGACTTATGACAACATGGATTCATTCTTCTGACATATGTCAACATGGATTCATTCTTCTGACATTTGACAACATGGATTCATTCTTCTGACATATGACAACATTTATTCATTCTTCTGACATATGACAACATGGATTCATTCTTCTGATATATGTCAACATGGATTTGTTCTTCTAGCATGTGACAAACTCGATTCATTCTTCTGACACGTGACGACTTGGATTTATCATTCTGACATGTTTAGTTGTACTGAGTTAAGTCAAGAACCGACATCACAGCACTCAGGACATTTTCATATGTGCACCATCCTCATATGCAACAGTCAGCGAAGAGTCCAACTACTAATGGTACCAATAGCAGGCTGATTATATGTTTGTCTGACCTTTCCTCGTAGCTTTGAGTGCTGACCAGATCCTCTGGTCAAATCCCTGCAGTACGATTCTCTCCAAGAAGCGATGATCTACCTTTTCGTCTACTAACATTGCTTGAATATTGGCAACAAACTCCCGGGTGTACTCAAATCTATGAAGATTGTACGAAACAACACTAGGTGAATCATTCATTCATTCATTCATTCATTCATTCATTCATTCATTCATTCAGTATCATGCCCTTTGCAGACCCTCACTGCCATAACAACCTCCCGGAAAACTTCTCGATCATAAGCAAGATGCCCCGCGTCCGATACACCCATCTGGAGATCATCCGCCACATCCTGCACCAATCTTCTCTTTGACCTTCCTCTTCCTCTCTTCCCGGGCACATACCCCTCCATTATTGTTCTCTCCAAACTTTCGTGACGTTTCAAGTGACCAAAATATTTCAATATTCTTTATTTATCGTCTATAACTCATTCAGTATCGAAGGATACTATATCGCCAAATGTGACATCCCATTTGGACAGAAGAACGATACTAGGGTGATCAAGTTATCTGTTTTGTTTCGTTGCATCTTCCACAATTTCAATGCTCAGTGAATGGAAATTTGCATTATAATACTTGTTCATTAGATCGTGCACCATGTTTGGTCCTACTTTTTACTAATTCATACATACTTCTACATACAATACATACATACCTTTTTGGTCCTACTACTACAAACCTACTTTTTACTTGGCACTGAATCGGTTAATAGCCTTCTTCAATATTCGGCTCTTAGCGTGTGGATACATTTGTTGTCTTCTTTATTCAAGATATTCTTAGAACTCGTCTATAACATTTATATTCAAAGGCATTTATGCGCTGTTCAGCTTGTTTAGTAAGTGTCCAGGTCTCACGGGAGTTTGTAGCAATGGGAAAGATGCATGCTCTTAAAAATATAACTTGTGTAGTTCTATCTGTCCCACTCCACAATTTATACAATTGTTTTAGTCTTTGAAGAGCAATAGGTATTGGTCTTTTAATTACTTTCATTGTGTCACCGGTGTTGGTAATAAGTGACCCAAGATATTAGAAATTTTTCACCACCTCAAAATTTTCCTCGTTAACATATATTTTTTTCTCCATATTAGTTTTATCTGTATGTATTATCTTTGTTTTTGCTATGTTAAGAAAAGTTGTGATTTTCACTATTCTTTTGATGTGAGGTTATTAGGTTTTCTATACCATACTGTGATGTGGATAGGAATACTGTATCATCAGCATATTGAATCTCTGGTATTTCATGACCTCCAATATTTAGGGTATCACAGTGCTCCATGGTTATATAATCCTTGACATTTCTCATTATATTTTCGGCGTACAGGTTAAACAAATAGGCGGACAGCAAACAGACCTGACGGACTCCCTGCTTGATGTCAAACCAATCTGATGTCTCGCCATCTATTCCAACAGCTGCTTATTGGTCTAGATGGCGCATTTTTATTAGCTGTACTACATGTGATAACATAGGAAGAATAATCTTCACTAAAGTATCAGATGACAGAGCAGGCTGGAGACACTTGATCACCAATGTCTAATCCAGACCAGGAACCTGCCATCTGTGGCGTCTAGCAAACTTCTATCGTTCAGCTTTGCGAAAGCTTAAGGACGGTCAACTGTTCTCGACCACGATGTCTTGAATAGCGAATGAATAGCACAAGAGACAAACCTATAGACGCTCCGACTCCCGCAGCAAATGTCAGGAACACGGTTACTAAAAAGTTGTTATCTGTTCACACATTCAACACGGTGCTACAGTTGTGTACTATCATCACCCCATCTGTTCAATTTGTACAACAAAATAATAGTGAGATGGGACGCAGAGGTGTTTCCAAGGCACCAGGGCTGGGTTCTATACTGGCCAAGACCTATTGACGCGTCCTCGCTGAGCGTCCTGGGCAACAGGTTCCGGGGTCCTGGCTGAAGTCAGTAGGATCGTTGATTCCTCCGAAGTCGGAGAGTATCTGCCTGCACGGCGAGGAACCACCAGTCTGCACACCAATAAGTCAGACATGGGACAACGGATACTCACGCAAACACCAGGTCCTGTATGACATCACACTGATGTTGGACAACAGGATGTCTTCATCCGACATACAGGACTTCACGCTGGAGATCACAGCCAGTGAACACAAGCAAGCAATAGTGAGATCCACACAAGACATACCAGGAATATCAGTTGGTAGGCATAATGTAAACAGCATGCCTTATACTGATGACATGGTTTTGGTCACTGAAAATGAAACGCAATTACAAGAAATGATAGATATAATTACAAATGAAAGTCAAAACATAGGATTTATTCTGAATAACATAAAAACAGAAGTAATACTAATTGCACAGAACAAATAATATTTTCCCAAAAGGCAACATCAAAGTGCATTGAACTAATCTGAAACAAGTCAATATATATATTCAAGTATTTGGGAACTTTAGTAACATCAGATGGGAGATGTATTAAGGAAGTTAAAAGTAGAATAGCCCAAGGAAAAGCGTTATGAGTTGAAGAAATTCTCTGCAATTTATCTTTGTCAGTCGAGTGAGGAAACGAGTTTTTAAGAGCTGTAATGGGCAATATAACATTAGATATGCAGATGATACAGTATTGATTGCAGACAATGCACAAGATCTACAACAATTAGTAGACGCAGTTGTTGTACACAGTGAGCAGCTGGGGTTGGAATTAAATTGTAAGAAGACACAGATTATGGTCGTCACTAGGAAGAACGAAGTACCACAATGTAATATACAAGTAAATGGGAATATTCTTCAACAAGTGAATCGGTACAATTATCTCGGAACAGTCATAACATCTGATGGGAGATGCCTTGAAGAGATTAGAACAAGAATCGCCATGGCGAAAGTAGCCTTTAGCAAGATGAAAAACATTCTGACCAATAAAACGATGTCAATTGAAACGAGAAAAAGAGTGTTAGGGGATACATAGAGCCTGTTCTTTTGTATGGATGTGAAACTTGGACAATGTGCAGTCAAGCTGAAAAACATCTGATGACTGCATAAATGTGGTTTCTGAGGAAAATGCAAAGAATACCATGGACAGACAGAAAAACCAATGACCAAGTACTACAGGAGACAAATGAAAATCGTAAACTGATTAGAGAAATTAGACGTAGACAGTCAAAATTTTTTGGACATGTTATGAAAAGAAATGGATTGGAGAACTTATTGACAACTGGCAAGATCGAAGGGAACAGACCAAGAGGAAGACCGAGAGGAAAATGCCTGGATGGCTTGGCCACATGGCATGGACGAGACAGGAACACTGAGCTGATCCACGACTCTGGTGATCGAGTGAAATGGCGAGTCATGACCGCCCACGCTTTCCGGCATGGCACATGATTGATTTATTGAATGGGCAATTCCTGATATACGGATGCGATCATAGACGGTTAGCGGTGTTATAACGTTCAGTTTACACGTAGGTCGTTTTTTTTATTTGTTTGTTCTGGCGTACCGAATTACGTATACTTGAGAATTGACAATGTGTGCGAATTCGAGGACAAACACGTCTTCTGCGTATGTAGCCTTCGGGGTTTCCTGCAAGACCGTAGTCAGGTCTGGAAAGGTTGCACAAAGTGCACCAGGTGAGCGCGGCTGAGACTGTGAACCGACAAACATCTGGAACTTGTGAATGAGGCTATAGATGAGTCTTGTTCTGTGCTGTTGTTTTCGTCCTGTCCAGAGTAAACTGTGCTGTGAGGCGTTGCAACCTCGCCGGATGTTTCCATAAAATAGTTATCATATAGCTGGTCTTTGAATGTGCACACTACTATTTCTTGAAGGAAAACATTGCCTTCTGTCTTTAAGCATATTAAGTCCATCGCCTGGCCTTGCTCGCCATGTTATTGAAATCTGCATATTGATACTTATATGTATTCTTATTCTCCGTTTAATACATTTCCCACTTGTAGACACAGATATTTCGCAAGTTTTCCCGTTTCCATTACACTCTTCCTGACTTAGCACATTGTGAATTGTCGTTACTTACGAAAGTTGCAGCGCTTTCTTTGGAGTTAGGCTCTTTAGCTTAATCGGCACCCATCTGATAACTTGATTGCCATCAGTTTGGTTTCAGGTCCCTGTGTAGGGTTTGGTAAGCGGCTTTGCACCTCATTGTGTAATTGTGCTCTATTATCTGTGTGATGCTCGTGCGTTTGATTAGCCTAGGCCTACCATGAAAAGTGAAACTGGCTTAACGTTTCAGATGAGTCTTCCCAAGTTCTATATAACCAATAACCGTTATTATAGTCACTCAGTAGTGATCAGCGTAAAACTGACTAGCAAGAAAGTGGCTTCCTTCGATGGGTGATTCCACTTACAATAGCCTTCTTCAGCCGTCTGTTGGTCAATTATTGTTTCCTTAAGACATGAGCAGCCAAATACTAGCATTGTCCCCAGGGCGACTTGCGCCTGTGGCCGTCAGTCTATACACTCTTGTATACCCATATGGCTGTGACTGGATGCGTGGCATTCATAAGAATCGATTTTCTGTAGTTTATTAAACATGTGGCAATTCGGTCTATTGTGTCATGTGTTGAGTTTGAAGAATACAAAAGTAGCTTTCATGTCACTTGAGTATTTGTGAACAATAAAAGAAATTAAATACAATATGAAACAAAGAGTATTTAACGTTTAGCGTGAAATAAGTTCTGCCTATATGTATTTCAAACATGGAGAACGACTAACACAATTACTAATAAATTACAAACACTACATTAGCTGCTGCCTACCCAGAATTATGTCGCCATCATGCTGAGCTGACAGATGTCCCAGCCTTTCAGGTCCTTCACAGATCTGAGGTCTTAATTTCTCTGGCACAATCACTGATGATATCCCTCCATGCCACAGTCTCGGAGCACACGGCGCCATTTCTCTTGGTTTGCCTGTGCCTCTTTCTACCGCTAATATTTCAATTCATCAGGGCATTCTCCTATGCCCCTTTTCGCAGTATCAGACCACACGACACCAATTGTCTTTTTCTTATTGTTGCGTAAAATGTTATACGTTTACCAGTCTCATCCATGCAATCCCTGTTAGTACATTGACAGGCAATGTATTTCGCAACATTCTTTTCAGAAACCACATCTCCTCTGCCTGGAAGCTCTTCGTGTTTTAGCACAAGTTGCGGTACTCTCTTTCTGACAATGAATGGACGTGACTTATTATATCAGATACGTCTCCTCTTCTGAAGAGCAGCTTTTACTCTGACTGCTTCCGCTCTTAATCCCTTTTATGCATCGCATCTTAAATCTGGTGTTATACCTCCTTCCGATTTTCTCACCCACAACCTCATACAGTTCTTTACTAATGCCCATCTTTATTTTTCTTCGTGTTCGTTTCATTGTCTAAGGAGGTGTTGGGTAGCAAGATTGACGAGGTTTATTTTACGAAATTCTTCGCATTCAGATGTCTCTTAGATAAATACAGATTTCGGCATATCAATGGATATATTGCATGTATCATTCAACACTTTAGTTAATATTTCTATTCCAAAGTCTCCAAGTACTGTCAATCCTCTGCTGTGATTTCGTATGGCCTATTCGCGTTTCCTTTCTCCATATATTTGATAGCATCAGTGACTTCTTCATTTAGTGAATGCAGAGCTCTGTCCTTACAGCTCCGAATCAAATTCGTTGATGATATTCCTCCATGCCAGTCTCAGTCCATCCAGGATAATTTCTCTCGGTCTGCTTGTGTCTCTTTTCCCACCGGTCTCCAGTTGTGACGATGTTTTCCAATGCTTCTCTTCAATGCTTCTCTTCTAATTACATGGCCAGAAAAAGCTGTTTACCTCTTTCTTGTGGTAGTATATAATGATGTCCTTTCATTAGCCTTCGCCCAAGTAATCTTTATTAGTTACTTTGGCTTTCCAAGGCTTTCGCAACATTCATCTCATGAATCACATCTTCGTTGCCTCCAAACTCTTCCTAATTCGTTCATTAACGTTCCTATGAATCACAGTCATGCAACAAAACATGTTCTATATAACATTTCACCACTCTCTTTCTTAGATCCAGTGATAGTGACTTATTGCATAAGATACTTTTCATTTTTTGATGCACTGAAATGAGTGCTGTCATTCCTCTCGGAAAAGGACGGCTGTTTTGTCGGTGCTCTATGGACAACAGGATTGTGAGAGATGATGTCTCACGATAGAGGGTAGAAGCGTCAACAGAGAGAACAAACTGGAGTATCTGGGAATCACATTTGACAGCAGTCTGTCCTTCAAGGACCATGTGGAGACAATTGTGACAAGATCTCAAAAGGGACTCAATGTCCTTAAAACTATGGCTGCAATGGACAAAGAGCAGAGAATGCTCTTCACAGTATACCAGCACTTGATCCTGTTAGTGATTGATTATGGACTAGGACTGCTCACAGTCTCAAAGAGTCAGCCGGTGAAATTAGAGCGCATAAAGAACGAATCTATGCGGGTCATTCTGGGATGCACCAGAGACACCCCAGTGGTGTGTATGCGTTACATCCTTGGTCTGCCGACTGTTGCAGGTAGGCACAAGGTGATGCAGGCGAAGGCATATCTCAGAGTAGCTTCAGACACAGATCACCCGTTGCATGAGGCGCTGGACGCAGTTAAGGGTGTCGTAGTAATCCTTTATTACTTTAGTGTCGTCCGTGGAGTGAGGGGAATCAACACCCACATTTTTATTACCCCAATATTATTGTCCTAGAGAAACCACCAGACTCCGTCCACAACACTCCGTCAGTCTGCAGACACCTCTTTCTTACTCTCACTCACCCCTGGATCATGCCCCCTCTCACTCTTCCCCAACACAACATACTCAACAACTCTAGCCTTAACAAATAAATACAAAATAATTTATTAAAGCAAAGAGTATGTGTGTGAGAAGTGTGTGTGTGTAATGTGTAGAATGTATGTCGAATTCTAGTGTGTCTGTAGATTCAGAGCAGCAGATCAGGAGCCAAGTCAGATGATCATCATAGCAAGGGTACGCCACAGCATGATAGCTTAGCATAAGAAAACCTCACCCATTGATGCGTCTCTTCTTCCAGACATTGACTTTCTCCGGGATCCACTGGGTCGACTAGATGCATGATCTTCCGAAAATAGTTATTGCATAACCTTTATCATGGATCTGTCACTCACTATAAAGACTAAGGTCCCTATAACTCAAATAAGTACGGATCTCTGTACTGTGAAAACTAGGTTTCAATGTCACAGGTCTCACATTTGTTCTAATCCATTTTCATAGATGTCACACACAAACGGTTCTAAGGTACTTCTTCACTGTACTAAATTATTCCACGAGAACTCCATGTTCAATGTTCTTTTCTATTCCCTAGTGTTCAGTGATATGTGGTGAAGAAACGAGTATCACCCAACCTGGGTGAATCCCTATTGTAAATGAATCGTTTATAATGTTTTGCTCAATTGAGCCAGTTTCGTATGGACCCTCTGGATCCTAGGCCTAGCATAAACAGTGCTGACTGTACTTTCTTCTGGGTATTTATTCGTCTTATAGAATAAAGTGAATGTTCATTTGATGTTCTTCTTAATGAGAGTTGACCTCCATCAAACCCAGTGTAGAGCTTCCTCATAGACGTAGGGGAACTGTCATAAGTCGGGGTGCCCCACCGGCTAGATGAAAATATTATTCCCTGGCGAGCAACCCCTAAATAGTCAGAAACTGACTAGGGACAAAATCTATATGGCTGAAGCTACAGATTAAGCCCATGAATATCCAACGAACAGCTCCAAGTGGCTCGTTACAAAATGAAATGAACTGTGCTGAATATTCGCCAAGGAATGGGAAAGAGAAGGTTAGCTAAGATAGATGTTTAAGTCTAAATATATTAGTATAGACGACTATCTCAGTACAGGTTTTTCTCCCTGACTGCTCCCTTCCTTGGTGTCTAAGTGAACCCCCACCAATGTACACAACAACACCTATGCACAATTGGAATTAAAATATAACGAGAGAACTATGAGTTACAATATTACAACATTTATTTACTAATCATAGACATCTGATGGTTTTTAATATGAGGATGATGAAATCATATAACATATTGTGATGAGAAACATTACGTAACTTTACTTGTTACTTCATCTATCTGGAACTGTGGTCCAGATCCCCACTCTCCAGTAGACTCAACAAAAGAAACAGCTTGCCGGTATTCTGACGATCCTGTCAGTCCTGACACTCCTAGTCTTCACTCGTCCTTGAGATCTACAACATAGGTGCTCCTTGTGAGAGCTTGAAAGAAAGTCAAGAATGTGTTATATCTGGTTCTACATCAGCGCAATCCTAATTAAAACATATCATAACACAAACATATACAATGACCAGTCTGGCCAAGTTTATCTTCCAGCTCTACTGTGTTCACCATCCTCCTTCTCCCTACTGTCTTTAGTCTGGGACGGGCTTTTCAATTGTCTCACACGCCTGTAATGATTACATTTCTGCCGCCCCATGTCCATGTCGCTAATACAGAAATTCTGTGTCATACAGCCGCTCCGTCCAAAGTTAGTTTAGCAGCTCACAGGGTCGGTAAGGGTATTATAACAATGCCTGATCATCCGGGCTTGCAAGCCGTGACCAGTAGCTGTGCCAGGTTTCCATGCATTACCGTGGACGCACGCCCACAATACACTGAGAAAGTTTAGCACCATATACCCTATACCAATTGTGGGTAATGTCTGTACCATTACACCTCTGCTTCCAACACAATCATTGGCCAATGTGCCAATGCGCAGACAATAGCATAACACTTCATATTGGTAGGTTGCATGTGACAAATCAATATATCAAACATCCAATACACATAAACATATTGATTAAACTAGACATATTATGATACTTTAACATCATAGCATAATGCACTAGTTAGTTTATGAAATTACACATACATACATCCAACATATCCGTAAACATTATATTACTTCAAGATGGACATCTAATGATACTCAACATAATAGCATCAGGCATTATTAATGAGTACTAATATTGTATAGCTACAAAATGAGATATACAACAAGTCTAATTGAAGTTACCACACAGACCAGCCATATTTGCTGAGCTGCCCGGTTTAATCACCACTTAGTTACTGCTGTTGTAAGAATTAACTAAATAGTCAGTTGACTATATTCTGTACAACAAATGCACACACCAAAAAGGAGACTAGTCTAGTTTAGAAAGAAATGGCAAGCATCTGCTACGACACCTCAAGTATATCTAGACAAGACCTGCCTTCCATAAGTTTCTACTTCTCAGAAGAGTAACACTTAAAGCACAATGATATTGAACACAGAACTTAGAAAGAACACTCAAGTAACCTACGACAATGATAGTTCTTGAAATAACCTAGATCAGATATAGACTGAAAATCGGTCCATCCATCTAAGAGACTAAGAGACTTACTAAGGGACTAGTTACTAAGAAATCCTTCCTAGAAGCCAACATAATAATCATGCATATGACTACAAACATTGAGCTGGCTGCCTACCTGTTCTGAAGTCAGACTTAATCTAACATAAAACAGGCTAGGGACCCTTATTTAAGCTGAGTCAAGCAGACAGTATTATCTCCTTGGCATTCCCGTCATAAATTCTTCTTATCTCCTCCTGACAGTAATTGCAATTATCCCTGCAACCTGGCCATCACACCTTGCTCCTCTCTGTCTGGTACAAAGTCTACAGGCCCAGTGTTAATTGCCTTATCAGATCTGTTTTCACACATTCCTGAGTCTGCCAGTCAGAGTTGACTTGGCTTGTTTACCGCCCTATGGCTATTATCTCCATCTGGCGTTAATTGCCTTTATTCAACCAATGGCCCAGTTCATTGTTGATTCAGCCAGGGTCTACCTGGACGAGAAGGTGCCAATGTGTCTGTGTGGTGTCATAGCCCGTCTGGGTCAGCAGTTTTCCAAGGTGTAGACTAATTTAAATTATCTAGTTGTGTCCATCTCAAGTATCCCATTTTACTTGCCATCTGCAAGCTTACGTCAAGGCTAGAGGCTTTTTGTGAATAATCTTACCTCACGACTAGATAGCCTTGGAGTAGTGTGATTAATTCATTCTTTCTCAATTTGGCCTCTCAAATTTGGAGACCGAGAAAAATATTCTGGGATGTTAAGGCGGCATTCCACGACAGAGCTTCCCCCTTAAAAAAATGTTTCTGCCAGAAATATTTTGTCAAAGCACGCCGTACATCCCAGAATAATGCCTAAGCACTCTCCGTTCTGTATCTGCCTAAAGGTTTCCAATATTCCTTGTGGCAGTGGGTTGTCCTGCATCTGCATAAATACGTCCGATTTCCATAACCCAAAGATACTCTGGATAGATCCTTGTACCTGGTTTTCGGCCGGGATTCCATGCAATAGCTTGGTAAAATCCGGTAATTGTCAGGAGGTTGTAATATTACCCCTCTGGGAAAGATCACAATCAACGGGATTCTTCTACGCCTCTGGGCAGCAATTGTTTTACACCATTCACTCACGTGATTTACTCCTTTCAGCCGAGGATGTACCCGTAGTGAGGTCTTGCATAAGCTGGCCACAGCAAAGCTTGTCTCCGTGATTTTCCTCCGTCCTTTATAGATTCCTGAACTGATCCATCAATATCTTCCTTTTAAAAGGAATAATGTTACACATCATGGTCCCATGATATAAATTCAACTGGCGCTTTCCTCCTTCAAAGTCGGGCGTAACAATCTTCCCTCCTCGGTGTCGCGGTTTCTTCCCCTGATAATTCAGTTAACGGGCTGAGTTTCTCTGCATTAGAGTTTCTTGTAAAACCGTGCTAGAAATTGGAAATTTAGTGTGCCAAGTTGTCCATGCCTTGAGAAATAACATAGTTACTCCAGGGCGATAAAGTGGTAGTTACTTTTGAATAAAGTATCCACAAATAGCTGATCTACTCCTATCAAATCGACCTGACTGAAGGGTAGATTGAGTCCTAAGAGTGTTGATTCCAAACCACTCTTGACTTCTGTTACTTCAGGTCCCTGTTGCTGGAATTCCCTGATAACTTCAGCTAATGAGATGATAGGCGTTTCTTCCTCCATCTTGTGCAAAGAATTTTCTTCTTTAGCAACTACAGACAATGTTGTCTGCACAATATCAGAGTCCATATTCTGGCTCATGACAATTCCCTGTGTTTCCTGAGTCTCCGAACTGGTATACTGTGAGATAACAACTGGAAATGTTTCCTGGTCTGGATGTTCCTCTCTGGTCCTGCTTTCATGGGCTAAGTCCAGTTGAGGTAAATCCTGTGGTGGGCTGTCTAAGCAATCCATCACAATAGGTAAATGATTTGAACTGAGATCTAGTGTCTTGTCCTGAGCTGCAGCCTCAAAGATCACAAGGGGTTCCGGGTCTTCCTTCATCCCTCTGTCAGTCAAATTTAATCCCACTTCTTCCTCGTCTGAGCTGAAGGGAATAATAAGGTCGGTTACCTTTCGATCTCCGACCTCCTTAAAAGATGTCCTCAGGTCATCTTCCTCTTGAGTTTCACCTCTCGTTGAAGTAAAATGAGATTCCTGGGAGTCTTGTACTGGCGGACCAGTTAAACCACATATCTTGTGGTACGAACAGTTGTCCTCTGGGTAACTGTTAGTAGGCAAATTATCTGAACTGATAATTAGTGATTCTTCCCGCGTTGCAGTAATGAAATTCACCTGGGATTCAGTTACTTCCATCCTCCCTATTTCAGTCAGATGTAATTCCACTTCATGATTCTGTGAACAGAAGGGAATGTGAGAATCGGCTAGGTCTCCGCCTGCGACCTCATTAAAGGTTGTCTTCAGTTCCTCTTTCTCTCGAGATTCATTTCTCATAGAAGTCAAGTGGTCTTCCTGAAGGTCCTGTACTGGCGAACCAGTAAGACCACAATTTCCGTGGTGCAAACAGTTATCACGTTTGTGACTGTTTGAAGTGCCTTTGGCACGTTTTTTCTTCCCTCTTTTCCGTTTAGGACAGGGTCGAATGAGAACCTGTAGTTCCCGGTCCACTAACTCTGATTCCGCGGTGGTTGGCAAAGATGTCCCTTCCTTCCTGGTTGGGTGAGCATCCATATCTCCTACCTTATGTTCCGCTAGAAAGGTTAGCTTCTCTGCATTGACTACTTCCATATGCTGTTTATTAATCTCTGCTTCTTCAGTTTTGCTACGCTCTTTTGCTTCAAATAACTCATCAATTGTTTTATTCATCTGTTCCTCCGCCATGTCCCACTCTTTCATCTCATCTCTGATGTATATTTCTAGTTGTTCTCCTGTTAAGCCCTCTATTATGCCTAACCTTCTCGTGGACTCTAAGTAATCTGTTCGCGCCTTCAGATAATCTAGATCCTGGGAAGGTGAGTCCATATTTGCTAATGGCTAAATTCAGGTAAGCTCCTATGTATCTATCAAATTCAGAGCTATGCTAGAAAGACAAGAGTGAACCAATGACAGCAGAACCTAAACCAATGTGTAGAGTTTAGCCTCAGCAGTGAAAGACAACTGAAAGTAATATTCAAGTAGTTTCTGGCGACCGCAGTGAAGTAAGTGTGAGAGATATACTACACAGTAATCAGTATAATATTTACCTAAATAAATATTAAAATGCACTGCATACATGTCATAATGAAAATGGCATAAGTAAGCATAAAATGGCAAATCAATCAAGCAGTTAAATCATCAAACACATCAATGTAAATATGATTAAAGTGATCAGTTATCATTAAATGATGAATGATACACTAAATGATAAGAATTAAAATACTTATCAATAAATGATAGATGAGGTAGTTTCTCATAAGTTCTTATCTGTTATACACTTTTGAAAAGTTATATCTATACTCTGTAACTTCCTCAACTAAAATTAGCTACATCTGATGATAGTCTATTTTGATGACTGAAGATTACAAGAGTTAACTTTTAAAATCGTATGTCTAGGGTCTAGTACCGGAGTCTATTGAAAGCGAGAAGTTCCGAATTCAAATTCCAGACGAGAAGCCCAATCTGTCATAAGTCGGGGTGCCCCACCGGCTAGATGAAAAGTATTATTCACTGGCGAGCAACCCCTAAATAGTCAGAAACTGACTAGGGACAAAATCTATATGGCTGAACTACAGATTAAGCCCATGAATATCCAACGAACAGCTCCAAGTGGCTCGTTACAAAATGAAATGAACTGTGCTGAATATTCGCCAAGGAATGGGAAAGAGAAGGTTAGCTAAGATAGATGTTTAAGTCTAAATATATTAGTATAGACGACTATCTCAGTACAGGTTTTTCTCCCTGACTGCTCCCTTCCTTGGTGTCTAAGTGAACCCCCACCAATGTACACAACAACACGTATGCACAATTGGAATTAAAATATAACGAGAGAACTATGAGTTACAAGACTACAACATTTATTTACTACTCATATTACACATGTAAGGTTTTTCCAGACGATGATGGATGCGTATGAGTTTCTGTACTACAGTAATCATGAAGGTGAAATGATTAATATACAATACGTAACTCTGAATCCTGTCTGGATCAGTGAGAGATCAGCAACTCTCCAGTGGAAACCAAAAAAAAAAACAGCTTGCCGGTATTCTGACGATCCTGTCAGTCCTGACACTCCTAGTCTTCACTCGTCCTTGAGATCTACAACATAGGTGCTCCTTGTGAGAGCTTGAAAGAAAGTCAAGAATGTGTTATATCGAGTTCTACATCAGCGCAATCTTAATACATATCATAACACACACATATACAATGACCAGTCTGGCCAAGTTTATCTTCCAGCTCTACAGCGTTCTCCATCCTCCTTCTCCCTACTGTCTTTAGTCTGGGACGGGCTTTTCAATTGTCTCACACGCCCGTAATGATTACATTTCTGCCGCCCCATGTCCATGTCGCTAATACAGAAATTCTGTGTCATACAGCCGCTCCGTCCAAAGTTAGTTTAGCAGCTCACAGGGTCGGTAAGGGTATTATAACAATGCCTGATCATCCGGGCTTGCAAGCCGTGACCAGTAGCTGTGCCAGGTTTCCATGCATTACCGTGGACGCACGCCCACAATACACTGAGAAAGTTTAGCACCATATACCCTATACCAATTGTGGGTAATGTCTGTACCATTACACCTCTGCTTCCAACACAATCATTGGCCAATGTGCCAATGCGCAGACAATAGCATAACACTTCATATTGGTAGGTTTGCATATGACAAATCAATATATCAAACATCCAATACACATAAACATATTGATTAAACTAGACATATTATGATACTTTAACATCATAGCATAATGCACTAGTTAGTTTATGAAATTACACATACATACATCCAACATATCCGTAAACATTATATTACTTCAAGATGGACATCTAATGATACTCAACATAATAGCATCAGGCATTATTAATGAGTACTAATATTGTATAGCTACAAAATGAGATATACAACAAGTCTAATTGAAGTTACCACACAGACCAGCCATATTTGCTGAGCTGCCCGGTTTAATCACCACTTAGTTACTGCTGTTGTAAGAATTAACTAAATAGTCAGTTGACTATATTCTGTACAACAAATGCACACACCAAAAAGGAGACTAGTCTAGTTTAGAAAGAAATGGCAAGCATCTGCTACGACACCTCAAGTATATCTAGACAAGACCTGCCTTCCATAAGTTTCTACTTCTCAGAAGAGTAACACTTAAAGCACAATGATATTGAACACAGAACTTAGAAAGAACACTCAAGTAACCTACGACAATGATAGTTCTTGAAATAACCTAGATCAGATATAGACTGAAAATCGGTCCATCCATCTAAGAGACTAAGAGACTTACTAAGGGACTAGTTACTAAGAAATCCTTCCTAGAAGCCAACATAATAATCATGCATATGACTACAAACATTGAGCTGGCTGCCTACCTGTTCTGAAGTCAGACTTAATCTAACATAAAACAGGCTAGGGACCCTTATTTAAGCTGAGTCAAGCAGACAGTATTATCTCCTTGGCATTCCCGTCATAAATTCTTCTTATCTCCTCCTGACAGTAATTGCAATTATCCCTGCAACCTGGCCATCACACCTTGCTCCTCTCTGTCTGGTACAAAGTCTACAGGCCCAGTGTTAATTGCCTTATCAGATCTGTTTTCACACATTCCTGAGTCTGCCAGTCAGAGTTGACTTGGCTTGTTTACCGCCCTATGGCTATTATCTCCATCTGGCGTTAATTGCCTTTATTCAACCAATGGCCCAGTTCATTGTTGATTCAGCCAGGGTCTACCTGGACGAGAAGGTGCCAATGTGTCTGTGTGGTGTCATAGCCCGTCTGGGTCAGCAGTTTTCCAAGGTGTAGACTAATTTAAATTATCTAGTTGTGTCCATCTCAAGTATCCCATTTTACTTGCCATCTGCAAGCTTATGTCATGGCTAGAGGCTTTTTGTGAATAATCTTACCTCACGACTAGATAGCCTTGGAGTAGCGTGATTAATTCATTCTTTCTCAATTTGGCCTCTCAAATTTGGAGACCGAGAAAAATATTCTGGGATGTTAAGGCGGCATTCCACGACAGGAACCTGTCAGAGAAAGAGACCACATCTGGTGAAGGCCGCCTGGTACTTATCCCTACTAGCTAAATGTAGGCCTACTGCCTTGCTCAGAGAGTTATCAGTGAACTAAACTCTGTCAAGGATCAGAGTGGCACATCTCCTCAATCTGAATCAGGGTAAGACAAGGAAAGACCAATAGATATAGTGCAGAACCCCAGTTGGCACCACACTGGAAGATCCCACTCTTTGACATTTTCCCCATCTCCCAACCCACTACACTATTCTCACCAGCAGAGCTAATTCTCACTTCACTACTCTATTCTCACTAACAGAGCCAATCATCACTTCACTACTCTATTCTCAACTAGTAGAGCTAATCCTCACTTCACTACTCTATTCTCAACTAGCAGAGCTAATCATCACTTCCCTAGCTAGTTTTAACAATGCTACTGCCTATATTAATTAGGCCTAAATATATTATATTTAATACCTTATGCAACACCGCATCACTCCTGGATGGCCTCTACAATTTGCCATAAAGACACATGTTATTTAATCTTTAATTAATCTAACACTGTAGAGCTCTCCGAATTCCTATCAGCGGTACAAAAACACGTCAGCGCAGGTCAACCTTTTCTTCAATACTAACTGTAAACAAGTCATGTTTTTGTCAAAGAGCCTTGAGTTATTTTAGTGACGTTCCTTTGATGTCACGCAGGTGTCCTCAAGTGCACTAACTATTTCAGAATTATTCTCTTCCCCTTGTTCAACCAATGCAAAAGTTGTCTCCCCCATGTTTTGACAACCAAAACAAGCCCGCGTGTCACAACCACATGCCTACAATTTCCCGACTTGTGGGGAACTTCAAAGCCGACTCCACTGCCTGATCTTACCGACTCCCCGTAGTAAACAACCTGTAGTTGCAAATCAAACTGTCTCTGGTATTTTTATCATCTGTTTGTTAATCCACAGTGATTTTCACGACAAAGGGTAAGAGACTGATAAGAGGGAAATCATGGATGGCTCAGGCGGAGGATACGATCAGACAGGTGTGCATCTTGGAGAACATTAGGCGAGGAGAAGAGTGGGTCAGAGTGCCAGCGGAGCAGTCAGACTTGTGCAGAGTTATAATCACATTGAGCCGGAGTGCAGGGAGTGGCCAGCAGGGGCCACGGAAGTGGAAATCCAGCAACTAATTCAGGATAATGCTCACCCGGGTGATGTGATTATCTACACAGATGGTTCGGTGTTGAGAGGTAGGAGAAGTGCCTGGGGATTCTTAGCAAAAGCTAATGGTCGACGTTTGGTGCAGGAGAGCCTGGCGTATTATACCACAACATCTATCTTAAGAATGGAGGTGGAGGCGGTCAGTGCAGCTTTCCGCTGGATGGAGAACACGATACATACACACATCGTGATTGTAACTGA
Source organism: Cepaea nemoralis (assembly GCA_014155875.1). NCBI lineage: Eukaryota > Metazoa > Mollusca > Gastropoda > Stylommatophora > Helicidae > Cepaea > Cepaea nemoralis. Next base: position 153,196 of record JACEFZ010016146.1, read on the forward strand.
CTCAGAAAGCATGCTGAGGAGGGTGAGGACAGGCAGGCTTCGTGCAGAGTGGCTTGCTTCGCTTCGGAGGTCACGGGTGGCAAGCATCACCTGGATCTTTTCTCCGGGGCATGCCGGTGTGCTGGGGAATGAACAGGCGGACAGATTGGCTGGCTCGGCAAAACTTGGTGGAGTATTGATGCATGACAGGGCAGACGTGGTTGCGGCCTTGTGGGAGCACGTGTACACCTCGGAGGAGCAAATGGATCACCATAGTCTGGATAAGAATGAGGCAGCGAGGAGTGACGAGGGGATCTGGCCGACGCTTGACGCTCAGAGGAAAGGCGAGACGGACATATAATCAGATTGCTACTGGAACTATTGGTGTTGGAACTCTTCGTTGGCTGCTGAGGATGGGGACGGAGCGCTTATGGGAATGCCCCGAATGCTGTGATGTCGGTTCCTAAATCAATCAATCAATCAATCAATCAATCAATCAAATCGTTTTCTGGAATTTATGTTTTGCTAGACCTTTTCTCCTCTAATGTCTGTCGTGAATCTTCCATCTGACGTTGTAATTACCCCAAGGTATTTAAATTTATCAACTTGGTTAAGCATTGTACCTTCTATTGTTATCTCTCATTTAGATATCATCTTTTTCTTTGGTGTAATTAATTTTTCTGTTTTAATATTTAATGAGTCATTTTCTGCACTGCATATTACTACAATATTCAAACGGTTGTGTAGGTCTTTTGCATTGTCCGCTATCAATATTGTGGCTTATATTGTTTGTATTATAACCCCTGACTCATATTCCTCGCATTTTTAATATCTCGCATTAATATTTCGCTATATAGAGGGAAGAGATTCGGCGACAAAATACTCTTTTCTTACTCTACAGGTGATGCCCGATTGTCATCAGTCAACTGTATACAAAGTAAATGTTAAAAATATTCTTAAGGTTGGTCTTACGCTTTTCTGTATCTGCAATTTGTGTATCATCATCTTCATGTGCCATGCCGGTAAGCGTGGGCAGTCATGTTTCGCCATCTCGCTCGATCATCACGTGCTCAGTGTTCTTGTCTCGACCATAACAACGTAGCCAAGCCATCTAGATATTTACATCTCTGCCCTCCCCTTGCTCTCTTCCCCTCGATCTTGCCAGTTCGTCACCAAGTTCTCCAATTTATTTCTTCTCATAACGTGACCAGCAAATTGTGACTGCCCACGTCTAATTTCTCTAATCAGTTCACGGATTTTCATGTGTTTCTTGTAGGACTTGGTCATTGGTTTTTCTGTCTGTCCAAGGTATTCTTTGCATTTTTCTCAGAAACCACATTTCCACTGCCATCAGATGTTTTTCAGCTTGACTGCTCATTGTCCACGCTTCATATCCATACAAAATAACAGGTTCCATGTAGCACCTCAAAACATCTTTTTCTCGCTGCAAAATAGCATCTTTTTATTGGTCAGTATGTTTTTCATCTTGCAAAAGGCTGCCTTCGCCATGGCAATTCTTGTTCTAATCTCTACAAGGCATCTCCCATCAGATGTTATGACTGTTCCGAGATAATTGTACCGATTCACTTGTTGAAGAATATTCCCATTTACTTGTATATTACATTGTGGTATTTCCCTCTTCTTAGTGACGACCATAATCTGTGTCTTCTTACAATTTAATTTCTTGGGTGAAAATCTCGATATATGAATCCCCATAAACGGGCACTCTCCAGCTGTTTATGCTTCAACTCAACACAGCACGGTACAAGAGGAACAAGATGAGATGAGGTGATGGACGGGCACTCTCCAGCTGTTTATGCTTCACCTCGACATAGCAAGGTACAAGAGGAACATGATGAAATGAGATGAGATAAGATGAGATCACTATCAAATGGCTTGTCATCTGTAGTACTTTTCCTCCCTTACAATCTTTAGACATCTTTCAGACATGCTTGTCTTCTACATGCCCTAAATATTTCATTGTTGTCAAGTTAATTTTGTCCTCATTAATAATCCAGTGGAGTCTCTTCGTCCGGTAGGAAGCATCACGTGCTACAGGTGATGCCCGATTGTCATCAGTCAACTGTATACAAAGTAAATATTAAAAATATTCTTACCGTTGGTACATGGAATGTCAGAACACTTAGCCAGATTGGAAAATTAGATAATATCAAGAAAGAGATGGAAAGAAAGAAGATAAATATATTAGCTATTAGTGAAATGCGATGACCAGGAGCAGGGGGAAAATATTTAGATAATTATAGAATTATTTACTCATGAGGGAATGACTACAAAAGGAGAGTTGGCATAATTTTTGATCAAGTGTGTGCTAAGTCAGTTAAAGGATTTTGAACAATCTGAGAAAGAGTATTATTAGTGAAACTCCATGGAAAACCTATGGATATTTACAAAGTACAAGTAAATGCGCCAACAGCAGACTGTAAATAAGAAGGTATAGATATATTTTACAACGAATTAGACATGGCCGTGGACCAGTGTAAACATTTGGAAATGATTGTTATACTCGGGGGATTTCAATGCCGAAGCAGGAAACGAAAAGGTGAGTGGCGTGACTGGTGGCGATGGCCTAGGTGAGAGTAATGAGAGAGGTGAAAGATTAACATGGGCAGAATACCATGAAATGGTAATATGTAACACCTGGTTTAAACAACATCCTCGACAATTATATATACATGGAAAAGCCTTAGAGATAATTTCGCAATCTAATTGACTACATACTTCTTTTTTGTTGTTTTGTTTTGTGTTTTTTGTTGTTGCGTGTTTTTATTTTGCTTTTTGTGCTCCCTCGCTTTGAACTCAAGCGTAGTCCATACACACTATTTATAGTAGTCATGGACTGAATTTTGCGTGTGGATTAGCTTTCCATATTAACAGTGTCTCTCGCCATCAGGCGAACCCACTCCGGCTTCAGAGGTACTTGAAATTTACGTCCCCAAGTCAAGGACGACAGATCAACATTTTAGTCCAGCTGTCCGGAGTAGGTGTTGAACCACTTACCTCGGAATCAGCACAACGGATGTTTAAGAACACGCGTTCTTACCCATTCAACCATGCTGACCTGCTGAATACATACTGATACCAAAGAGATTCAGAAGCAGTTTAGTAGGAGCAAAAACTAGACCAGGAGCAGATCTACAGAGTGACCAAGTGCCAGTTATGGGAAAGATGAGGTTAAAACTTAAAATCATAATGAAATCCCTAAAGAACATCCAGTTAGATCTAGCATTACTTAGAACAGACAAAGAAATTAGAGAAATGTACAATGTTACTGTAAAGAATAGATATAATGCCATGGACATAATACAGACTATTCATGAACAATGGGACATGTTGCGGAAATCAATCCAACAGACACCAATTGAAATAATTCCCCCTAAACATAGAGTTGCAAAAACGAAATGGATGAAAGATGAAATTTTGCGGATGATGGACGAAAGAAGAAAGAAAAAGCAAGATAATGAAGAATATAATAGAATACATAAAGAAACAGTAAATAAATGCAAAGTGGTCAAAGAAGCCTATGGCTGAATCAAAAGTGCATGAATATTGGGACATACTGCGGAGAAGACGCACATTCCATGTGAGTATCAACGAATCAATACAATAACATGTAGGAAAACTCAAAATGCCACTGTATGTTTAAAATCTAAGAATGGTGAAGTATTGATGTGACAAGATGATATAATCAATAGATGGACGGAACATCTGGAAGAGCTGTGTGGTGATAGGAGACCGGATGTAAATATTCAAAACAATGGTGAGGGTCCCCCAATACTTGCAGCGGAAGTTGAAGATGTACTATATTGCATAAAGAAAGGAAAGGCACCCGGCCCAGACAACATTACAGTAGAGGAAATCTAGGATCTGTGTGATTTTGGAATATAAATATTGACAACATTTCTAAATGACATCTAAACGAGTGGGTACATTCCTAGTGACCTAGTAAAACCCATCTTTATAGCTCTGCCAAAGAAACCAGGCGCTTTAGAATGCGAAGGGCAATCACACAGTTAGTCTTATGAGTCATATGACAAAGCTGTTACTCGGAGTAATTATGAAAAGAATAAGAAACAAGATTAGAACAGAAATTAATGATAAACAATGTGGCTTTGTGGACGGAAAGGGCACAAACTGTCAAAACACACACACACACACACACATACACATACACACAAAACTGTCATTTACTGCCTGTAATACCTTGCAGTGTAGGACAGGGGGGTCTTGAGCCTGTGGCCGCCTTGAGCCTGTGGCCGCCTTGAGCCTGTGGCCGCCTGGCTAGTGCAGTCGCCGCGAACTGTGCAAGTTTGTGTTTTCTTTTTGCCTCGGACAGAAAAAAAACTCCACGCCTTACCGAGAATACGAACCCAGGTCTCCCGAAGGAGAGCCCGGTGTTCTAGCCACTCGGCCAGCCGCTCCTAAGGGCACAAACAACGCTATATATATTCTCAGGACACTATTAGAAAGACCTATTGAAGTTAAAACAGATCTGTACTTATGCTTCATAGACTTCAAAAAAGCACTTGACAATGTGAAGTATGAAGAAATAATACAATTACAACTGAACATCGACGACAAAGATCTGCGAATAATAAAGAACATATATTGGCAGTAAACATCAGCCATAAGAATCAACAAACTTGTAGGAATATTTCATTGTATAAAGAAGTGCGCCAGACAAGGTTGATTGTCGTCTCCTGATTTATTCTCATTGTACAGTGAATACATAATGAGATCTACAGAAAATATGCCAGGCATCCTGGTTGGTAGACATAATATAAATAACTTCGGAAGGGCCGAATGCAAGACGGGCCTGCTTGCCCAATTTGTGACCCTTTGAAAATGATGTTTGTTTATTTGATAACTTACGTTATGCTGACAACACCGTCTTAATTAGCAACAAGTCAGAACGATCTACAGGAAATGATAGACACAGTGGTTGTGGAGGGTGCAACAATGGGCTTTAGTTGGAATAACAGAAAGACAGAAGTCATGGAGATATCAAATAAACATATTGTGCCTAAATGTTTAATTAAAGTACAGTACGTTATTTTGGGGCATATGCAGCAATTAAGATATCTAGGCACATGGATAACAACAGATGGGAGATGCATCACTGAAATAACGAGCAGGATCGGACAAGCAAACACTGTATTCTATCAAACGAAGAACGTTTTGTGCAATAAGTCACTGTCCTTGAAAGTCACAAACAGAGTTGCTGCATGTTACATAGAACCAGTTTTATCATACGGCTGCCAGTTCTGGACAATTAGTAAACAAGCGAAAAAAACATTCTTGGAAGCCTTGGAGATGTGGTCTTATAGAAGAATTTTTTGTTGTTGCATATCCCTTACGGGAAGTTGCAGTCAACGTCAACATTTTCAGCTGCTGTTGGTGTACTAGGCAAGATTACGCTCAGTAGTTTGCCACTGCTTTCTGAGCGGCCGGCTCACATACCCCGTAAGTTACCAACGCGGCGAGAACCGCTACCGATTCTCTGGCAGGTTACGTTACCCACGAGAATATACGGGATTACGGAGAAAGACAGTAACCCCTAGGCCAGAGAGACCGGCTATGCTGAAAATTAATTGGACAGCCAAAATGAACAATCAGAAAGTTTTAATAGAAGCTGAGTCGCAAAAACAACTTATCACAGACATCAGAAAGAGGCAGTCATAGTTTTTTTGGCCACGTAATGAGAAGACAAACACTGGAATATGTTGTGACAACCGGAAAGATTTACTGAAAGAGAGATAGAGGAAGACGGCGTGAATAGATTACTGTCAATTTTATGTCATGGCACGGAAGGTAGTCAACACACGAATTGATCTATGCCGTCGGAGATCGTAATTTGTGGAGAGGCATGATCCCCCACGCCAGCTGGCAAATCACTGGATGATTATTGAGCTCTTACTGAATAGTTCTGTTTGTTCTATTATTCAATTAAAAGTTAGTTGCATATCTTTATAGAACATCGCAGTGAACCCCGGCATTTTTGGCGGTGTTTGATTTCTTGCCAAGCTTAAGTTCAGTAGTTTGCCATTGCTTTCTGAACGACCGGCACTCATACCTTTGTATGGAAAACCAACGCAAGGCGGCCTGCTTCCAAATCCTCGCTGTTGTGTTTCGAACACGGTATGCGGGATTATGAATTGCATCATAACTCCTTCGCCACAGATCCGTCATTATTCGATTAATTCATGTTTATTCTTCCTCTTCGTACACATGCAGACCCGCCTACTGAATATATCCATAGAAAACAACAGTTAATCTGAGCCCGTGTTCATCTCTTATAGAGTTTTTCCTCAAATGTAGCAGATGTTTGCCTGAATAACTTTCTCACTTATGTATATGTTGGACACAACCTAAGCAAACGTCTCGCCGTCATTTTACTCATCTCATCTCATCTTGTACTTTGCCGTGTCGAGGTAAAGCATAAATAGCGAGAGAATGACCGTGTATGCAAACTTTAATATTGTTCTGTAACAAATCTAAAATATTGCCCGGAAAATGCGTGCTTCTAAGGACGAACTTGCAATGACCATTAAAGCCTAGAACCCACCCATGCAACTAGGCGTTATCTTGTATCAGAGTAACTTCATTGTCCTTACTTTTAGTGTTCATGTCTTTAACATAACTGCATAACTGTGTCCTGATATGTTGATATGAGAAACTCGAGCCGGATTTCCACATCATTTGTCGGGTATGCTACGGCCCTACGAGCGATGCCCCGCATTGTAACTAACCACAAGTCAACGGTAAGTAGACGACCCTTCCCCACGCCATGAAACGTGCTGGGTATATGGTGTTGGTCCCATATTATCGAATATCGATTGGTGATTTAATCAGTCAAAACGGTCGCTTTTATTTTCCAAAACATTTCTTGGTACCATTGTTAAGCTTGCTCAACTTGGAATCAAAAGTCATTTTAAACTATAAATCCCGTCCTGAAATGTGACTGAAAGACATGACCACTGCGCTGCCGTGGCTTCCAGTAACGGTAGTTGCGTATGCACTGTTGAATATGTTGCATTATATTAGAACGTGTCAGTGCAGGGCAAGATGTGATGGATAAAACAAAGGCGCGACAAGCGCAGACATCAACATTGCAAGAAGAAAAGCTGGGAGCAGCCTACACGGTGGAATTTTGAAGTGGAAAAGACCTTGGGTAGATAAGCGGTGTGCTGGAAGAAAATGGAAAAACGCAAGTAGGAACAGAGCTACCCATCGTAGGCTTAGCTTACACTTGGAAAGAGACATTGACACAAAAGTTAGCTGAAAAGACTGGTTAAAGTGGTAAAAAGTGTGAACTGTGCAGATTTGTGTCAAATAATAAGCAAAGACAAGTCACTGAAATTGTTCTAGCAACCACATAAAAGTATGAATAGTCCCCAACATGGAGGATAGGCATTTAAATGGGTAAGGCCTATGGAGTGTTTATGCTTCTGGATACCGTTTGAATTCGCATTTTACTCATGTTGGACTGAACGTGTATTGTTCCGTCGCCCTGCTACTGAGTTGAGTGCGTGGTGCGACACTTTGAGCTGTGAATTTCGTGTGAAATGATTTTACATCTGTCCGCGGTTGTTTGTAGCTTGAACGCATGTTCGAAATAATGGCGGTTGGCTTGTCGCAGAACTGATTGGATTGTCTTATGCAGTAATGTGTGGCTGGTGGTTTTCTAGTGATATCACTTCAATCGACGATGAACTGTATTTTTCGTGGACAACTTTTGTTTTGGCATTCTGGCGGCGGCATTATGCACAGTGAAATGCTTTTACATCTGTCCGCGGTTGTTTGTACCTTGAACTGCATGTTCGGAATAATGGCGGTCAGCTTGTCACAGAACTGATTGGATTGTCTTATGCAAAAATGTGTGGCTGCAATTTTTCTTGTGATTGCCGCTTCATTCGACGATAAACTGTATTTTCGTGGAGGACTTTTGTGTTGGCATTCTGGCGGCGGCATTATGCACAGTGTACCCGTGCGGGTTGTTGGCTTGTCGAGACTTCTGTCTGTTCCACTTTTTAGGGGAAGTGAGGAGTATTTTGTGTGATATTCACAGTCTAGAGCAGATCAACCAGACAGACATAAAAGGACGCATTTTTTGCCAAGACGGTTACCTCAGATAAGTGTAAGTCCCTGAACATTTCAGAAGAAGACATGGTGACAGTGAAAGAGATCAAAGCTGTGCTATGATGAACCAAAAACAGCGCACCAGAACCATATGGGATAAGGTATGATGACAGTATGTGCACCGAAAACGATTTGGAGGAATTTGCAGATATGTACAACAACAATATAGTGAGTGCCAGCATCAATGAGGAGTAGTTACAAAGCTATCTGATTCCCTTGCCGAAGCCTGGCAAAGACCACACAAAGATTCAGGGATATCGAGTAATCACCATGCAGAATACAATAGGCAAGCTGTTGGAGAAGTTACTTGCCAAGTAAAATATCAAGCCAGCTAGAGAGGCAATGTCTTTTCCCACCTACCCTTGGAGGATACCGTCCCAACAGAGAAACCTGGACCAACGAAGCAGTTTTTGCCCTTCATGTATATGAGGATTTCCACTCAGGCGTTGAGACATGTGCTGCAGCAAGTGATCTTGAAGATGCGTACACAAGAGAACCGATGGATTTCTTAATGGTTCAGCTTCTTGAACTCGAATTAAGTCAATTCATCCTTAATTGGATCTCTGCAGCCCTCTTCCAACTAAAAGTATTTTTTTTTTATGTGGCAGTTGGACCTTTGAACCACGAACAATATATACTGGCCTGCCACAGGGATCACCATTACCTCCGGAGCAGGACGGGGAAGACATTGTTGTATGGCGACGATGTGTTAAGGTATCGTCAGGGTAAGGGTGGAGATAAGGTTGCTGTAGAACTACAAACAGAACTCAATCGCATAAGCACTTGGTGTTGTGGGGCTGGTGCAATGGTCAACCCTACGAAGGCAGCAGTGACATGGTTCTCTTTAATAACTATAATGTCAACACTCCAACACCAACTGTAAATCTGTGCTCAGAGATTGTGGAAAGACAACAGGCAATGAAACACCCGGGGATACGATTTGATCGATGCCTTGCTTAAACTGAGCACATAGACCAGGTGATAACATAGACCTAGCGGGGTTTGGCTGCGATGAGAGTGATGGCGGCGGCAAACTGTGAGCAGCACCATCTATGTCTTCTGTACAAGGGTCTGGTCCTTTCTGTTTCTGAGTATCCGCTGGAGATCCTGACTCTCAGCCATACGCAGATGGAAAGGATGGAGAGGATACAGAATGAAGCTATACGTATTACACTTGGGTGTACAGAAGATACAGCATGCAAGGCGATGCGCTAGCTTCTTGATTTGCCAACTAGGGGGACACAATACAAATTTGCCGAGCATGTGCCTATCTCAGAGTCAACGGAAAAACACAACATCTACTGCATAGTGAAATTAAGAAGGTAAAGTGCAGCAGGTTAAAAAGAGGAAAGTCGTGGATGGGTCAAGGCGAAGACATTCTTCAACAGGTGTGTTCACTTGAGGACTTAGAACCTGGCGAGGAGTAGGTACAAGTGCCAACAGAGTTCTGTACGTCTTTTTCAGTTTGCATTCAACTGGACAGAAAATGCAGACAAGAAAATCTGCCGTGACCGCCCCAGAGATACCGACTACCGTCTTCGGGCCCAACCCGTTTCTATCTTCCTGAACATACTCACTGAGTCACTAAGGAAGCATGCCCTAGTGAAGGTCTGTGTCTCGAACCATGTTATTGTTTTACTTACTGCCATGACTTCCATAGTCAGACTACTTGTCAAGGCAAACGCACCAGAATATTCCTTCACAATACTCCCTCGAGCTTGAGCCGTAAACTCTCATGAACCTCTAAAGATTTCTCCAAGATCAAAGCCTGTGATGCCGCCTCAACAGCAGCTGGATTTTCTTGTATGCATTTTCTGTCTAGTTGAATGCAAACTGAAAAGGACGTACAGAACTCTGTCACTTGTACCTACTCCTATGGAAGTCATGGCAGTAAGTAAAGCAATAACATGGCTCGAGACACAGACCTTCACTAGGGCATGCTTCCTTAGTGACTCAATGAGTATGTTCAGGAAGATAGAGACGGGTTGGGCCCGAAGACGGTAGTCGGTATCTCTGGGGCGGTCACAGCTGGCAAAGATTAGTTTCATTTTCGTGGCGGGATATGCGGGTATACAAGGAAATGAGAAGGTTGACAGGCCTGCAGGTAAGGCTACTGTGGAGGGCGGACGGGCCATGGACCAGCTGACATACTGAATGCTCTACGAGAAGTAAATCGTTTGCGAGAACCAAGTGATTACTGTGAATCTACAACCATGGTCAGACTGCGAGAACAGCAAATTAAAAGAGGGGTGGCCAAACAAGACACTACGCAGGAAGCCAAAGAAGATTAATAAACCAACACTGGAGTGGTGTCATGAGCCGCTACACGCAGCGGGATTTACTGAGGAGGTGATCCGAGCACTTTCGGACTGAATGGTTCGATGTGCAGTGAGGAAGATCTGTCGACTAACTAACTAAACCAACCAACCAACTAACTAACTAACTAATATTAGAACTTACATTATACTGATTCTAAGCAGCTGTAGATGAGCTCTTTATTATCACAGGCAGGAGTTAGTGAACTCTGAAGGCTACTTGTCTCAACATCATATTTTATGCGGTCTGTACTACATGCCACTGTAAAAATCTAATCTATTTGGCGATTGAAAACAGGTTTTAGAAATGCAACAGGTAAACATGCATACGCTATTTATTATTTTCCATAAACGTTATTTTATTTTATTTTTTTTTTAAACGTTATTTATATTAAATGATATTCACCTTTGAGGAAGGCCGTTCGCTTAAATATTGAAAGCATATAATTATTTTGCAGCTGTTTTGCTCAACACTTCCAGGAGGAAGTTCAGAAAGATTACAACTGCCATATTTTCAAAACTGAAGTCTAACTGGAGGGGAAACTAGGGGAAACACTTTCTTGACTGCAGATACATGTTGCTGGTCGACTGCTTCAGCGGCTGCAGTGCACTCTCTTCTCTGACACTACTGCATCTATTCAAGAGCGATATTAATTTTGTTATCAGATGATAAACTCAACTCTGCCGGTGATGATCAGTGTGAAGAAGGCAGAGCGCGCCTGGTACACGCGCCGCCCGAAGCACGCGAGAGATCGTCTGCCAGCTACTGGGAACTCCAGCCGAAATCCCCTTTTACCCATAACACCCTGCGCTCACTGCGAGGCAGGAAAACAGCAAAATGGCACTGGCTCGGAGCAGTGTGTCTCGTAGGGGCTCCAAAAACGATGCAGAAAAGGAAGATGAGGAAGCGGAAAATAATGGATATATTCAAGTTTTAGTCAAACCTTTAGAGCAGGGCAGTTGCAGTTATTTGTTAAAGTGGTTAGGCATAAGTAAAGCAAATTTAAGTGCTCAGCAGCTGGGCGTGTGTTACGGTGCGACGGCGATAGCCAGCAGTGTGTTATTGTACCAGCTTTTACGCTGCGATGTAGGCATCTTATTTCACCGCCTATGTTCGCTGGTTGTCCCCATGTTTAGCATTCTGTGTGCATTTTATTGGTTATCGTTGTATTTTCGTCGAACGTGGAGTAATACCAGTATTTATTTATTATTTTGTTCTTGTTACGTGGGCGAATTCTTTGCTCAAATCTTCCTTCGAGATTGGGGCGAAGGTGTGCACCCAGCTGATCCCCTGACTGAAGGGGGAGGGGCCGGTGACAGTGAGGATGTTGATAAATATTCTGCTTCGTTGTCAAACTACACAACACAGCCTCTAGTCATAGTGTGTGTGTTACTGTTCATAAGCGTAGCTAGTGTGTTTTCCAGTTTAGAAACCAGCCACAGTGCTGGCGTCATTTTGCTAGTGAGCTTCACACGGTTTCTCGCCTGCTCGTCCATGCAAGATGTTCCTTTTGGCTTACGACCGTTCATCGCCTATACCTGTGGCTTTGCTGGCAATGTTGTGGCAAAATACGTAGAAACTGTTCTCAGACCTCAGATTCAAAATTTTACAACGCAAGATGGGAAAATTCCAGTAATAAAACGCCGGAGATCCAGTTCATCCAGTGCACATGCATTTTCTGCCCACAGATCAGCACGCAGGACATCACTGCCAGCACTGATTCAGAAAAGTCAGGTAAGTACCCATTTTATAAACTGAGATGATATGATAGCTTGAATTCTCAATGTGATCAGGAGACGTGTGTTGTGCTGGCATCATCAGTTAGTTAATTGTAATCATTAAAGTAATGAGAGGACATATCCTGCATAAGTATAAGTCATGATTAACAGCCAATGGTAATCATTAATGAGGCAGATAAACTTGAAATACTGACTCAAACTTGGACACAATGTAGGCACAGATAGGAAAATTAAATGTGTTACCTAAGCTTGGACACAATCCAAGTAAAGATAAAAGGTAAAGTTAGTCTCAAACAGATACTGCGGTCTAGGGTGTGAAGTGTAGGCCATCACATATTCTTGGCCATGAAATATGAGATCGGGTGGGCCTCCCCTTCCACATCATTTTTCCTTCCCAGACAAAGCCCAGATTGTTCTGAAAATTGTCTGGCACTAATTTTATAATTTTTAGTCGACCAGAGTTGAATCTGAACAATAATTGTGCTTCTGCTGAGAGTTAAACCTAGACTTGGTAGGCAAGTGCATTAATCAACTTGTCACTTTGGCTCCAAAACAGAGATAGGAAGGTGAAATGTGCCATTCATTTAATGCTGCCATAATATCTAGAAATTTGCATACTACATTATCAACATTCGTAGGAAACTACAATCACAGCATTCTTCACTATATGCCATGCCAATAAGCATGGGCAGTCATGGTTCGCCATTTTACATAATCACCATTACCTGCACAGAAACTTGAATAATATCACATTAACATATGTAGAAACTGAAATGGTGTTACATCAGTTGCAAAGCAACCTGAATGTCACAGCATTATGTTGCAAAAACTGGAATATTAAAAAAATTTTTATAATGCAGTATTATATATATATATTATATAATAAAAATGGCTAGAAAGTAAACAAACACCATCTAAATTACAAGCTGATTATTATGTCACAACATCTAACTTGGAATAATGACGTGACAAGAGATATTAAGAAACTAGAATAATGCTACAATAGATTTATATAAACTTGAATATTGACACCACATTAGCATTGTAGTTTCATGCAGTACATCAACGTGCATATCGGTGAACATTATACTAGGGTAAGTTAATAAGTAAGTCACAAATGGCTGTAGAAAAATAACTAAAGACCTTTGACCTACCATGCCACAGAACTGTGTGTCTTACTTATTGACTCACCCTCGTAACGTTATTCTACCCAGCTATGCACTGCTTTACGAGACAAACATTTGTCAGCATAAACAGGACACCCACCTTGGCGGGAGACATTTCGCGAATGACGCCGACGTTGAATGTGAAGTGAAAACGTGGTTTAGAAAACAGAGCACGCAATTCTATGCAGCCGGTTTGGGAGGACTGATAAAACGATGTGATAAGTGCATCATTGGTCAAGACGTTGGGTTCGATTCCGGGCCGCGTCCTTCGGTTTACGAGTTAAATGTTTCGGAGACTCCCATGGGTCGTCGCTAAAAGCTACGGAGTTCGTGCTTTGTGCGACGCTTTCCGTGCTGCGGAAAGAGACCGAGCCATATGGGATAAAAAAACCCGGTGCAATGAAGTCGACCCTGTCGACTTTTAAGCGACTTTTTTTATGTTGAGAAATAAATGGACAGTGTATCTATAAAAATAAACTGGTTTCAAGTTGTTATCATACTTAGTTATTTTTCTTCAGCCATTTGTGACTTACTTATTAACTTAACCTCGTATGGATATACAATTTGCAATCCTTTCGGTGCAAGTAACTTCAATAACTTCTTTCAAAGAAAATGCATTTTCCTGATAAACTTTAGATGAGAAACTAGAAATCTAGCCAGCCTCGTTGTAGCTTACAGCTTTAATTTTTTTTTAAAGAAATAAAAAAGGATCTTTTCACACTCCCTAGGGCACATTGAGCATATGGTGCGAGAGCCATATTAAGATATACTAGTAGACACTGGGTGCTGATCTGGTCAATATAACATCAGCAACCTCTACTTCCCTAGACATTTTCTGGTACTAAGTTTAGACTGTGTTGGCCTCGTGTCAATTTAAAACATTCACCCTGATACAAATTTAACCCCATGACCACGAACATGTAGTCTCTCTGCCACCTCGAATCACCTAGAGTTGTTGAAGAATATAAACATGAACCAGTAATGAAGCTAGTTGTATAATCTCCCCCGTGGAGTATGCATGCATCAGGAGGGTTCCGATTGTCAGAAGAAGTCCCGCTTCCACAAGTATATCTGCTTCTTTTTACACTCTGGAGGCAGGCCAACCATGAAAGTATAGTCCATCTCGCAGAATCAAACTGGGCAGCATGATACATCATGGTGATAACATACAAAATGTGGGCTTGTGTTTCAGGTTACAATTTCTGCTGGAACACCTGTGAGATATACACATGTAGATTTAGCTTCAACAGATAAGAGTTTAAGTTCCCAGAAGCAAAAATATGCCCATCATCTCACTGTAATCTCTGCAAGTGTGAGATGAACTTGGCATCAGATAGGCTGAACTGGTAGTAGGCTGGGTGTCCTTTCCTTTGTGCCTTGGATGACAGGCTGACACACTACTTACCGGCATAAAATACAGGTTGTGACAGAATTCATTTATATCTGTTTTAACTATTGGTGTGTCTGCAGCTTCAACTGTAGTTTTGCTCACGTTAAACAGTGCTATAAATAATATCATATTGTTATTATATTTAAATGTGACTGCCATGGAAATAACAATCACATTCAAACAAAGTTTTACTCAAGTTAAACAGTGCTATAAATGATATTATATTGTAAACATATTTAAATGTGACTGCCATGGGGGATAACAACCACTCCCCATTCAGACAGTGACTATGTGTGTCATTTATGTCAGCCACAATATTGATTCATCTGTTCACTTGACACTATATATAACTATACAATATGCTCCTGACCAGACACAGCCAAACATGCCAGGCAACATATTGTGCAACTTATGTTTATGGATTATTTGTTTAAATTCATTAAGGGAATAAGTTGTTTTGAAGTTTAATAAACATGAACAAATGTAGTGTTTAAATAATGAACAATATTGAAATAGGTGTAAGGTTTCGTAGACATTACAAATATTGAGAGATAGCAAGGTGGGGAAAGTTGGGCAACAAGTAATATTACATTTTCAACTTACAGACAAATCTTGACGCTCTAAGGCATTTAATGCCTTTGTCTTGAAAATTGTAGTACATCCAGTTATTAGTTCGAATAATCTGACACCTACACAAATTAATTAATATCTTCATCTCTTTTTATTTACCTAAACTTCACTTCCATGTAACTGTACACAAAATTAACAATGTCAGAAAGCTACTGACATCAATATCTGGTTACTATACACCAGAATCATCATTTACATTCATAGCTTTGAGTATCATCTGGTTAATGTGTTCCAGATAGAGCATGGGATTTTGCTATTTCATACATACACATTCATACATTCCTCCATGTTTGGAGCAAACCAGTGAGGTGTAGTCTCTCCACCTGGTAATATATCAAGATATATCAAGTTGCTAACATTTCACACCCATGCAGTCAGTATCAGGTCTCGTATCACTCCTAGTATTTTTTAGTAATTGACAAGTGTGTCAAGTGGAGGTGAGTGTTTTGATTAAAAATTTCCGATAGCAAAAGTTACATACATTTGATAAAATACCACTCATAGTGGAAGTGACAGACATTTGATAAATTTCAGATAGCTGAAGTGACAACCACTTGATAAAATACCACTTGTTGTGGACGTGACAACCACTTGATAAAATACCACTTGTAGTGGAAGTGACAGTCACTTGATAAAATACCACTTGTAGTGGAAGTGACAATCACTTGATAAAATACCACTTGTAGTGGAAGTGACAATCACTTGATAAAATACCACTTGTAGTGGAAGTGACAATCACTTGATAAAGTACCACTTGTTGTGGAAGTGAAAACCACTTGATAAAATACCACTTCTAGTGGAAGTGAAAGACACTTGATAAATGTAAATGATAGCTACATATTTACTGTGTCAAATAGTAAATGTTACTTAAAGTGGAAGTGGCTAGACACATTATACATACCACTGACAGCAGAAGGTGGCAATCACTTGATACAATACCATTTATAACTACAAGTGATAGAAACTTGATAAATATCATTTATAGCAGAAATAACAGCCACTTGATAAATGAAACTGACAGTAGAAGTTACAGCCATTTAATTGTCACTGTCAAAAACTGCCATCTACTGCCTGTAGTACCTTTGCAGTGTAGTGCAGGGGGTCTTAGGGCCTGAGGAATTAAGGCTGCCTGGCTAGTGTAGTCGCTGCGAACTGCACAGGTTAAGATTTTCTTTTTACCCCCTGACAAAACAATCCACACCTTGCCTAGGATTCGAACGTGGGTCAGCCGAAGGAGAACCCTGCACTCTTAGCCACTCAATGAGTCGCCACACCCCCACCCTAGCCATTTGATAAATATCACTTATAGTGACAGTGACAGACTTGATAAATATCACTTAGAGTAACATTGATAGACATGAGATAAACATTACTTAACATGGCAGTGACAGATAATGTGATTCATGCTACTAATAGTGAAAGTGACAGGCATGTCATTTAAGTATTACTTATTGTGACTATGTAATGAGATACACAGGTGATATGGTCCTCGTCTCAAACAGCGCAAAGGAACTAGAACAGTAAATCTTGTTTGTCAAAAAAAAAAAAACACAGTGAAGATCAACAACTCTTTCTGAAGTTAAGAAGTAAAACATAAAATCCGCAGTCAAAACTAAGTGCACATATGTCAAATTTAATTCTTGGTGTTCTTTAAAGTTAGTAGTCGGTGTTATTCCTACATTTGTTCTTAAGCTCTCACTTCCCTCTCTATCTCTTGTTTATCCACTGCATTTCTTATGTATCTCATCTCATATTATGTGATGTTACACCTTCTAGGACTGTCCATGTCTGACATTGGTAACACAGCATTGGGGTGAATGAAGCATCCATCAGCTTCTTTTTCTTTAATGTATGTTGATATTTGGGTGGCTTTGCATTCACTAAAAAGAATATTGATGCTTTTGAGCTTAACATTAAAGAACAATTCTGAGAACGCTAGGGATCAGGAAGAAGGGAAATACTGTCACACTGTCAGGTTTAAACATTGAAGAGAACTGACTCACAAACAGCGTCATGTTCCAGAAGATAAACTGTTGTGGCCATAGCAAACACCATGCTGGTTTAGAACATGCAGACTGACTAAAGGCATAGTTCCAGTTAGAGGAGGCCGGTTTACCTGTGTGAAGGTAGTCACCTTGGGCATGCAAATACATGAGGCAGGGCAGTTGACGGGATCGAGTCAGGTCAGTAGGCCATGATGGGGGTAGTGTTGTGTAGACGACCTGCCACATGATGATGATGGTTAGTGACACTTTAAGTTTCAGTGACACAATTATAGTTGAGATTACTTATAGTGGAAGTAACAGACACCTGATAAATATTACTTAACTGATTCAGTGCCAAACAAAAAGTGGGTTCTGCCCAAGCATCAATTGATGGTAGAAAATGGGAATTAGGGGTGTGTCACAATAATTGTCTAAAAATTGTTAAAATGAAATGATAGCAGATATATTGTATTTTATATCAAACTAGCTGACCCGGCCCGGCTTCGCCCAGGCCCTGGAGGGGATCTATCTATCTATCAGTCTGTCTGTCTGCTTGTTTGTCTGCCTGTCTGGCTGACCCGGCCCGGCTTCACCCAGTCCCTGCTTCCGTTCCCGACTATCTGTCTATCTATCTGACCCGGCGTGGTTTCGCCCAGCTCCTGGCGCACAGTAACTTAAAAGAATGTCCTTCCACACACCATTCAATGAAAACTGTAGAAAAAGATGGGTTACAATGTTATGCATTATGCATTATTTTTATGCAAACTTTGAAAATGCCTTAAAGATTATATCATTATTTATTATAACTTATATGCCTGAAAATAACTATAGACAAAGAGTTTAACAATAGTGCAAGTAAGTCCAACAATATGACTATAAAGTAAATAGAAATGTTATTAAAAGTTATGCCCCTTGAAATAACTTTTCTAGAGTGAAGTCCCCCTGCTATATAGACATTATATAATGAAAATGGAAAAGTAAATGTTATTAAATAAGTCGAAGATTTTACATTAAGAAATTATTATAGTCGGTTGCACAGGAATGAAAGGAAGACGTGTAGAAAATTTCATCTCAATCGGATGTACCGTTATCGAACGCATCCAAGACCCACAAACCCACAAACATACACTCTGTTTTATAGATATAGATTAAAGACGATTGCACAAGGAACACGCTGGTATTGACTCTATTATTATAGGTTAGAAATATAATGATAATATTAGCAGATGTTGTTAAAAAAGAAATGAAGACAGGGGTGACAATTACGTGGAATTTCCACTTACCAAGGCGCTACATCTATATCGCTGATGATAATCCAATGAAATTTACTGAATAATGATACATACACCACTTTTCTTCACGAATATCTCTAGAACTGCTCCATAACACCAATAAAACACAATTAAAACATCATATTTTGAAGCGCATCATTGTCACACAAAATGGAAAATGTAGGAAAACATGAGGCAGGTCACTCTGTTAGACGTGTTAGGTTTGTTTTCCACATTGCTAAATAATGTAACCGAATAGCCACATGACTGCCTGTGCTATCAATTTTATAATCTTTTACAAATTCCATTAAATCAGAATAACTATAATCTAAAATTGTTTAACACTAATATCTGGTGTAAATTGACCAGTTGAAAACCATTGTGTGTTGCATGATACAAACAAACAACTTTCATAAAGCTAACTCTGCTTAATCCACTATCACAAAGCTTAATCCACGTGTTTTGTGGAAGGCATATATATTCTGTGTTTGATTTTTCAATTATCGGGCACAAAAAATTGCGGAAAATAAGATAAATGAAACAAATAACGAACTACCAAGATCTTGCCACTAAAATGGCGTATGGGCTCCAGAGTTGAGACCATTTGTCACTCAAGTGACTTTTAGCACTGAATTAGTTAATTAATGTGACATATAGTTTTGTAATTATCAGTTATAATTGAATTGGCAGACACTTGACGAATATTGTTATAATGAAAGTGGCATAAACCTGATAAATATAACTGATGGCGATAGTTACCGCCCCTTGATCAATATCAATTACAGTGAAAGTTACAGCCACTTGATCAGTATTAATTACAGTGAAAGTTACAGCCACTTGATCAGTATTAATTACAATGAAAGTTACAGCCACTTGATCAATATCAATTACAGTGAAAGTTATAGCCACATGATAAAAATCAATTAATGTTAAAGTTACAGCCACTTGATCAATATCAATTACAGTGAAAGTTACAGCCACTTAATCAGTATTAATTACAGTGAAAGTTACAGCCACTTGATCAGTATCAATTAATGTGAAAGTTGCAGCCACTTGATCAGTATTAATTACAGTGAAAGTTACAGCCACTTGATCAGTATTAATTACAGTTAAAATTACAGCCACTTTATCAATATCAATTAATGTAAAAGTTATAACCACTTGATAAATATCAATTAATGTGAAAGTTACAGTCACTTGATCAATATCAATTTCATGTTAAAGTTACAACCACTTGATCAATATCAATTACAGTGAAAGTTACAGCCACTTGATAAATATCAATTACAGTAAAAGTTAAGCCACTTGGTAAGTATCAATTACAGTGAAAGTTACCTTGATAAATATCAATTACACTGAAAGTTACAGCCACTTGATCAATATCAATTTCATGTTAAAGTTACAGCCACTTGATAATTATCAATTACAGTGAAAGTTACAACCACTTGATCAATATCAGTTACAGTGAAAGTTACAGCCACTTGATCAATATTAATTACGTTGAAAGTTACAGCCACTTGATAATTATCATTTAATGTTAAAGTTACAGCCACTTGATCAGTATTAACTACAGTGAAAGTTACAGCCACTTGATAAATATCAATTACAGTGAAAGTTACAACCACTTAATAAATATCAATTACAGTGAAAGTTATAGCCACATGATAAAAATCAATTAATGTTAAAGTTACAGCTACTTGATCAATATCAATTACGGTGAAAGTTACAGCCACTTGATAAATATCAATTACAGTGCAAGTTACAGTCACTTAATCAATATCAATTACAGTGAAAATTACAGCCACTTGATCATTGTAGTGGAAGTGAAAGAAACCTGATAAATACCAGTTGTAGTGAAAATTGCACACTTAATAAATATAATTTATATATAATATTACTTATGGAGATGTGACAGACATCTGATAAATATACTTATATTGGATGTGACTGACATCTGATAAATATTATTTATAGCGGAAGTGATAGAGAACTGATAAATATATCTTATAGTGGAAGTGATAGAGAACTGATAAATATATCTTATATTGGCAGTGTTGCAGACCTGATAAATGTATATTATATTGGGAGTGATACAGACCTAATAAATGTATATTATATTGGGAGTGATACAGACCTAATGCATGTATCTTATATTCGAAGTGATACAGACTTGATAAATATATCTTATATTATGAGTGATAGAGAACTGATAAATATATCTTATTTTGGAAACGATACAGACCTGATAAATATATATAATATTGGAGATGATAAAGACCAGATAAATATATCTAATACTAGAAATGATACTGACCTGATAAATATATTTTATATTGAGTGCTATCACTTCAGAATTGATGGTGTTATCCGCCCACAACGGAAGTTCTTCAGTTCACAATTGATGGTGCTATCCGCCCAATCCTGAAGTGTTATTAGTTTAACAACGGATGGTGCTATCAATTCAGAACTGAAGGTGTTATCAGTTCTTAAACCAGGTATCAGCAACCGATAACAGGAGTGACGTTTTCAGTAATCTAAACATATCTGCTTTCTTCACCCTTGTCTAATGTGATCTGCCAGACTTTTGAGAGAACATACTGAAAACAGTGACTTTAACAGTGAGCAGAAATATATACGGAATAATAATTTTCATAATGGCATTTGGATGTGATTGATTGTCAAGAATGCAGTGTCTTTGCTGTTATTAGCAAGATGTGAATCTCTTACATGGAAATCATTGGGCTTGTAGAGAGTATTTATTTGCGATATTAATGCCTCAGACAATGAGCATGAGTTTGATTGTTCAGCATATCTACATTTCTTTCATGAATGGTGAGACCAAAATGATTATTTGATAGCTAACAGTTATACGATGTTTGAAATGTTTATTGTGGTCTGAATACTGGTTTATTTAATGACGGTTACTATACAACTGATCATTTTTCAAGAGATTCTTCTTCTCTGTTTGTCCTGAAAAGCAGATTGATTGTGTTATGCCCGTGTAGCTAACATATCTGCGCCTTTCATCACATTGTTATTTAGCTCTGGATTTGCCTTACCTCTCGGATCCATGGATCCGTGCTGACTTGGTCAGATGGTAGTTATGCAGCCTGTTTCCAGAACCACCACTTGGAGGTTGAGTGTTAACTTGGTCAGCTCTGGTGCACTTACTCTGACAGGATCAGTCAAGCTATGGGTAACTGACTGCACTCATCTGTATTTCTATGACTTCAGTCTCATGTTTGATGTTTGAAGAGATGAGTCTCACGTGAATACTCGCTACCACACATTCCTGCTGGCGCAGTAAATGCGGTATGAACCACGCAGTAAAAGTACTATTTGAGACAGTAGTGTATTGTCCGCAGTGGAATGCTGTGTGCAGATTGAATTATTTGCTTGCATAAGATAAGATTGAATTATTTGCTTGCATAAGATATATAGTGACTGACGCTGAACATAATGTTCCTTTAGGCAAAAGGTTTGGAAAATAGGTTACTAGTATATAATATAAATGACTGCCGTGAAGGTTTTATTAATTTATTTGGATAGGTGGTGTGGGTGTGAGTGGGGATCACCTCGCGGAACATACATTTTCTTTTTGTCCTAACATGCTCAGCGAGTCCTTTACAAACTCACGTGGTACTGCACTACTCTGCAGCCAACTGAACGCTTCCGTCACCGCCTCCACCTCCATTCTCACGCTGGAAGGCGTGATGCCATACGCCAGACTACATATTTTAGTGTCCCTTATGGTTTTAGAATTTGCAATGAAAACCTGTTTACCTCTCATCACGGAACCATCCTTATAAACCAGCAACCCGGGGTAACTGCATAGAACATTAGAATAAAATGTTGGACATCAGTAATGCATGATCATCACTAGTTAGTTTGGTAACAGTCGTCACACATCATTACGTGACAGTCAGGTATCTACTGTAGGCGTAGTTACATTCTCTGTGTTTTGATCGGAAAATGTAGTTGGTTAGTAGTTCGTGTCTTCGCCTACGAATAGAGTGGTCCGATATGCAATCCTAAGTAATGGCGATATTTCATTCACACACGCGCGCGCACGCGCGCACGCACACACACGCGAACACTCACACACACACACACACACACACACACACACATATATATATATATATATATATATATATATATATATATATATATATATATATATATATATATATATATATATGCACCAGTCCCGCCCGGGGATCGACTGAACCTCATGAAAAAGGACACCGTGTCAGACTGACCACTCAGCTGCAGTTTACACGTAAACAACGGCTGGCATGACTTTACATTTGATTCATTATGTTTGAAGAAAACCTATACTCAAGTACGCGCGCGTCTATGTGTGTGAACGAATGTGTGTGTGTGCGAGTGAGTGAGTGAGGGAACGAGTGTGTGTGAGTGTGTGTGCAAGTGTGTGTGAGTGCACATGTGTGAGTGTATATGTAAATAGGTGAGTCAGTGTATGTGAGTGAGCGAATGAGTGTGTGTGGGTGAATGTGTGAGTGAGGGAATGTGTGAGCTAGAGTATGTGTGTGAGTGGGAATGTACGAGTATGTATTGTGTAAATAATGAGTGAGTGAGCAAGTGTGTGTGAGCAAGTGTGTGTGTGTATGAGAGAGAGTTAACGAGTGTGTGTGAGTGAATGAGCGAGTGAGTGAGTATGCGTGTGAATAAGTAACTGATTGAGTGCATAAGTGAATGAGTGCGTGAGTGGGCACCTATGTGAGTGAGCGAGTGGGTGAGTGAAATGTTAGAGAGTGTTGTCACAGACGGCAGAGTCAAGTGCTGCTTCTCCAGTAAAATTGTAAAACATGTGAAGTGACGTCAGTAGACATTACATAAACAGCATGTCCAGACCGAGTCTCTTCAGGCGCAGACAGGCAGCGGTCTGTATGCAGCAGTGCACGCCGTGTGCATTCCTAGATTGTGCTGATATCTATCCGCTTTCACATCTACCCTCTTGTATTTCAGTTTGCCTACCGTTTTAGAGATGATGACGTTACTATCGTCAGTCAAAATATTTATTTCACTTGTCAGCTTTTTACGATCCCAGTTCATAATTTTGGTGGGCATATTGTCAAGGCAAAGAGATACATTCGTGAATGCTTGGCCATGTGGCATAATCACGATGAGAAAAACAGACCCAATTCAAGACTGGTGACATAATCACGGTGAGAAAAACAGACCCAATTCAAGACTGGTGACATAATCACGATGAGAAAAACAGACCCAGTCCAAGACTGGTAACCGTGTAAGGTGGCGAATCATCACTGCCCACTGGTATTGGCATGGCACATGATGGTCATGTTGTTGAGGACGTGTTGCCATTCTATGGTAACATTTCATCGCCAGTTATTGCATAGACAAATGAAATCCAGTTATGCCTCTCTCGTAGGGCTACCATGACGGAGTTCTCAGACTCATTATAGGTGGACTAGCATTTTCCTGAGTAAACCGGCCTACCTGCAACAACTCTATATTATATTGTGTGCCTGGGTAAGCCGGTCTACCTCCAACAATTCTATATTATATTGTGTACCTGGGTAAGCCGGTCTACTTCCAACAACTCTATATTATTTTCTGTTTTTGGGTAAGCCGGTCTACCTTCAACAACTCTATATTATATTGTGTTCCTGGGTAAGCCGGGCTACCTCCAACAACTATATATTATATTGTGTTTCTGGGTAAGCCAGGCTACCTCCAACAACTATATTATATTGTGTTTCTGGGTAAGCCGGTCTACCTCCAACAATTCTATACTATATTGTGTACCTGGGTAAGCCGGTCTACCTCCAACAATTCTATATTATATTGTGTACCTGGGTAAGCCGGTCTACATCCAACAATTCTATAGTATATTGTGTTCCTGGGTAAGCCTGTCTACCTCCAACAACTCTATATTATATTGTGTTCCTGGGTAAGCCGGTCTACCTCCAACAATTCTATATTATATTGTGTACCTGGGTAAGCCGGTCTACTTCCAACAACTCTATATTATTTTCTGTTTTTGGGTAAGCCGGTCTACCTTCAACAACTCTATATTATATTGTGTTCCTGGGTAAGCCGGGCTACCTCCAACAACTATATATTATATTGTGTTTCTGGGTAAGCCAGGCTACCTCCAACAACTATATTATATTGTGTTTCTGGGTAAGCCGGTCTACCTCCAACAATTCTATACTATATTGTGTACCTGGGTAAGCCGGTCTACCTCCAACAATTCTATATTATATTGTGTACCTGGGTAAGCCGGTCTACATCCAACAATTCTATATTATATTGTGTTTCTGGGTAAGCCTGTCTACCTTCAACAACTCTATATTATATTTTGTGCCTGGGTAAGCCGGTCTACATCCAACAATTCTATAGTATATTGTGTTCCTGGGTAAGCCTGTCTACCTCCAACAACTCTATATTATATTGTGTTCCTGGGTAAGCCGGTCTACCTCCAACAACTCTATATTATATTGTGTTTCTGGGTAAGCTGGTCTACCTCCAACAACTCTATATTATATTGTGTTCCTGGGTAAGCCGGTCTACCTCCAACAACTCTATATTATATTGTGTTTCTGGGTAAGCCGGTCTACTTCCAACAACTCTATATTATATTGTGTGCCTGGGTAAGCCGGTCTACCTCCAACAATTCTATATTATATTGTGTTTCTGGGTAAGCCGGTCTACTTCCAACAACTCTATATTATTTTCTGTTTTTGGGTAAGCCGGTCTACCTTCAACAACTCTATATTATATTGTGTTCCTGGGTAAGCCGGGCTACCTCCAACAACTATATATTATATTGTGTTCCTGGGTAAGCTGGTCTACCTCCAACAACTCTATATTATATTGTGTACCTGGGTAAGCCGGTCTACCTCCAACAATTCTATATTATATTGTGTTCCTGGGTAAGCCGGGCTACCTCCAATAACTCTATATTATATTGTGATTCTGGGTAAGCCGGTCTACCTTCAACAACTCTATATTATATTGTGTTTCTGGGTAAGCCGGTCTACCTTCAACAACTCTGTATTATATTGTGTTCCTGGGTAAGAAGGGCTGCCTCCAACAACTCTATATTATATTGTGTTCCTTGGTAAGAAGGGCTGCCTCCAACAACTCTATATTATATTGTGTTCCTGGGTAAGCTGTCTACCTCCAACAACTCTATATTACATTGTGCTTAGTTTTACAATTTTTCACATTTTGACTGGGCTGTGGCCTGCATGCCTACTGTGTGATTTCCGACTCCCGAAGAATTTAAACATTCAAAACATGCAGACAGGCCTTTCTATCTGTTTCTCCCTTATTCAGAAGGCCTTGGCGTGCGACTCACTACCCAATGATCAGGGCCAAGTGTCAACACCTGGGGTGCGAGTGTGTGTGGATATATATATATATATATATATATATATAGCGAGAGATAGAGAATCTCTTTAACAGGATATGAACCCGGTATCTTTCCAGTTAGAGGTGGGACACCGTACTTCCAAACCGTTGGTCGCCTAGTGATGTATTACAGGTAACAGATAACATTAGTAGACAACCACTGCTTAGTACTAAACCATCTAGTAATAGCGGAATGCTGCTTCCCGAACGCCTGTAGAGGTTCACTGCATAGAAACTGTGGAAATATGACCACACCTTCACGTGAGTGATAGTATTTACTGTACTGTCAAAGCAATACTTTACATATTTTATTGGTAGGATCTCCTACCAATCTCTCACAAGGTGCCTGGGAATATGGCCACACCTTCACGTGAGTGATTGTATTCACTGTACTGTCAAAGCAATACTTTACATATTTTATTGGTAGGATCTCTCATCTCCAACAAGTTGGCTGGGCAACGAACGTGTCCAACTGCCGAGAGATGTGTAACGTGTGCATGCTGTTGTTGGCCCCGTCCTGGCAAGGCAGAGCACCCCGTTCTCTAGGCAGAGATCAGCATCAAGTATGACATCTCATTCCTGGGTGGGGGTGTACTGAGAGGTTACCATGTCCGCATCAGACGCTGGAGGAACCGGGTTCAATCCCAGAATGGGGCTGAGGTTTTTCTAAGAACCGTTGGTTTCTAACGATTCAATGTTGCTCTGATCGCTTGGGTAGTGAGTTCGGATACATAGCTTTCTCGGATAATGGCGACAAGTAGGGGGTCCCGTAGGCAGATAGTAATAATACATAATCATTTGTCCCGAAGCATTTTCCTGCTATGGGTCTGTGATATCATGGGGCTGTCACATGTTGTAGGCCTGGATGCAGGGAGATATAGGTGACCAATCTTTCCCGCACTTTAGCAGGCGATGTGCCCTGACGTCAAATCAGCATGCGACCGTACTCATGACATTATCTGCGCAGTTCCCCATCCACTTTGCTGACGCGCCTGCTGTGTGCAAGTTGTGTACATCAAAAATCTCACGGCAGTTGAGAATGGCAAAGAGTAGGCCTTGCGACAAAATTATTAGGTAGGAAAACCTACCACGGGTAGAAAGAGCCGGATGCCATGGGTGTCTAAATATGTGTAGTTCATGTAGAGAAGATCTACATTTCATGATAATACATGTTGACTGTATCGTCGTCTGGTAAAACGCATGTTGCTTTATGTATTATTGTGTGGTGGAAAAGACATCCTGTGACATATTAATCCACTGCGCAAAAACTGGCGAATAATTCTTCATTTTCGTTCACTACTCCTAGTCTGTATCTCCCCGTGACCACAATCTATGTTATTAGATCGTATCTTGGCATTCAGATCACTCGTCACAATTTTGATTTGTCATTTCTGTGATTACAGAGCTGTGTAAAATTTCATTCTAACCAATTCATCCTTTCCATTTGTTGATGCGTAGCACTTTCATTTTTGCGATTTTAGATGTGACTGTTATTCAAGAACTCCACGTTTCTTATGCTATTGGTGCCTTTTCTTCATTCATCACGTGTCATGCCGATAAGCGTTCATGTTTCGCCATCTCACTTGATCACCAGAGTCGTAAATCAGCTGGGTGTTCATGTCTCGATCATACCACGTAGTCAAGACATCCCGGTATTTACTTCTCTACCTTCCCCTTGTTCTCTTCCCCTCGGTCTTGCCAGATGTCACCAAGTTCTCCAATTTATTTCTTCTCATAACGTGGCTACACAATTTTGAATGTCTACGAATAATTTCTGTACAGGAAAAAAGATCTGGAGACATTACACATATCTGTCATAGGCTCTGTCATTTCACACCTCTCTTCATAGGCTGATATGGACCTACTTCATTATGAATCCTTATGGTAGCTTGTTGTTTGTAATATATATTTTTACAAGTCTAAGGTCTTTCCCATGAATTTGTAGATCTGCAAGCATCTTCATCATGTTGTAATGTCCCATTTTATGGAAAGCCTTTGTGTAGTCAATAAAGCAAAGATGTAGGTCTTTATTTACTTCTAAAGAAAGTTCAATTAATGTTCTCAGTGTATACACAGCATTTACTGTACCCTTGCCTTCTACAAACCCACATTGTTTTTCTCTTATTTCGGGTTGTATTTTCTTCCTAACTCGTTACATAATTCTCGTTAGTACAATCTTCGTGATGTAGCTCATTATACTAATTGTTCGATGTTGATCACATCCCAAGGCTCCTGATTTCTTCGGGATTGCAATAAATATAGAATTACATAATTCAGGAGGTATATCTCCTGTATCATATATTGTGTTCAGCAGACTTGTGACTTGGTCTGTTCCATATTCTTCTAAGGCAGTGGTTCTCAACCGGTGGGGAATTCCCCCTCCCCCTTCCAGGGTTCATGGTTTCCAGGGGGTTGGGGGGGGGGGGGGGAGAAATTAAGATTATTTTAAGATCACCTTAATACAAGAACCGATTACTTGAAATTGTTTCCGGGAAGGTTAACCCCGTCAACAAATGTCCACAGAAGTCAGATGTGTCGGCCTAACGGCGCACGAACGCAGCTCTGCTGTAAACAGGCACAACGCAGTCACATCCGAAAAAAAAAATCCGGATGAACGCAGAAGAAGAAGAAGAAGAAGAAGAGGAAGAAGAAGAAGAAATTGTTTTTCCCTCCATACTTTAGGGTTCTGTACTTCTCGCCCTTCTGAAATTCGTTTTATAACGTAAGTATATCCGCAAATCACGTTCTATGTAGACACCAAGACTTGTTCTTGTATGTGTTATTAAATTTAGCTTCCATTTTTATATATACGTTGGGGGTGGGGGAGGAAATTTATAGGGAGGAAATATGAAAAGGAGGGATGACATTCTGAACATATGGTAAAGGGGTGCATGGGCCAAAACAGGTTGAGAACCACTGATCTAAGGCATTGATCATTTCTGTTGTGATGTTGTCTGAACCGGGAGTCTTGCCAGTTTTCATATGGTTAAGAGCATTCTGAACTTACCATTTTCAGAATTGATCCATCCATCATGTGCCATGCCGGAAAGCGTGGGCGGTCATGACTCGCCATTTTACTCGATCACCAGAGTCGTGGATCAGCTCAGTGTTCCTGTCTTGATCATGCCATGTGGCCAAGCCATCCAGGTATTTGCTTCTAGGTCTTCCCCTTGGTCTGTTCCCTTCGATCTTGCCATTTGTCATCAAGTTTTCCAGTTCATTTCTTCTCATACTATGCCCAAACAATTTTGTCTGTCAACGTTTAATTTCTTTAATCAGTGTACGATTTTCATTTGTTTCTTGTAGTACTTGGTCATTGATGTTTCTGCCTGTCTATGGTATTCTTTGCATTTTCCCCAGAAACTACATT
The DNA here is from genome assembly GCA_014155875.1 of Cepaea nemoralis. Classification (NCBI taxonomy): domain Eukaryota; kingdom Metazoa; phylum Mollusca; class Gastropoda; order Stylommatophora; family Helicidae; genus Cepaea; species Cepaea nemoralis. The sequence continues at coordinate 182,603 of JACEFZ010016146.1, forward strand.
TCCACATCCATCAGATGTTTTTCAGCATGTCTGCTCATTGTCCACTCTTCACATCCATACAAAAGTACCAGTTATATGTAGCACCTAATCACTCGTTTTCTCGTTGCAAATGACATCTTTTTATTGGTCAGTATGTTGTCCATCTTGCAAAAGGCTACTTTCGCCATGGCAATTCTTGTTCTAATCTCTGCAAGGCATCTCCCGTCAGATTTTATGACCGTGCCGAGATAATTGTACCGATTCACTTTTTAAAGAATATTCCCATTTACTTGTATGTCACATTGTGGTAATTCCTTCTTCATAGTGACGACCATAATCTGTGTCTTTTTACAGTTTAAATCTAACCCAAGTTGTTTACTGTGTACAACAACCGCATCTACTAAATGATGCAGATCCTGCTCATTGTCTGCATTCAATACTATCCATCCATCATGTGCCATGCCGGTAAGCGTGGGCAGTCATGTTCTGCCATCTCACTCGATCACCAGAGTCGTGGATCAGCTCCGTGTTTCTGTCTCTACCATGCCACAAGGCCAATCCATCCAGGTACTTGCTTCTAGGTCTTCCCCTTGGTCTGTTACCCTCGATCTTACCAGTTGTCACCAAGTTCTCCAAATCATTTCTTCTCATAATATGCCCAAAAAATTGTGACTGTCTACGTCTAATGTCTCTAATCAGTTTACGATCTTCATTTGTTTCTTGAAGGACTTGTTCATTGGTCTTTCTGGCTGTCCATGGTATTCTTTGCATTTTGCTCAGAAACCACATCTCTACAGCCATCAGATGTTTTTCAGCCTGACTGCTCATTGTCCACGCTTCACATCCATATAAAAGTACAGGTGCTATGTAGCATCTCAACACTCTTTTTCTCGTTTCAATTGACATCTTTTTATTGGTCAGTATGTTTTTCATCTTGCTAAAGGCTACTTTTGCCATGGCGATTCTTGTTCTAATCTCTTCAAGGCATCTTCCATCAGATGTTATTACTGTTCCGAGATAATTGTACCTATTCACTTGTTGAAGAATATTCCCATTTACTTGTATATTACATTGTGGTATTTCGTTCTTCCTAGTGACGACCATAATCTGTGTCTTTTTACAATTTAATTATAACCCTAGTTGTTCACTGTGTGTAACAACCGCATATACTAAATTTTGCAGGTCCTGTTCATTGTCTGCAATCAAGACTGTATCATCTGCATATCTAATGTTATTGATGCATCGTCCCCCAATGTTGATTCCTTCCATATCTTCAATATTTCTGAAAATACTTTCACTGTACAGGGAAAACAGATCTGGAGACATTACACATCCCTGTCTCACACCTCTCTTAATAGGCTGATATTGGCTTACTTCATTATCAACTCTTATGGCAGCTTGTTGTTTCCAATATATGTTTTTTACAAGTCTAAGGTCTTTTCCATCAATGTGTAGATCTTCAAGCATCCTTATCATGTTGACATGTCTCACTTTATCGAAAGCCTTTGTGTAGTCAATAAAGCAAAGATGTAGATCTTTGTTTACTTCTATAGAACGTTCGATTACTGGTTCTCAGTATATACACAGCATTTACTGTACCCTTGCCTTCTACAAACCCACATTGTTCTTTTCCTATTTCAGGTTGTATTTTCCTCCTAACTCTTTGCATGATAATTCTTAGCAAAATCTTCGTGATGTGACTCATTATACTAATTGTTCGATGTTGATTCACATTCCAAGGCTCCTGATTTCTTTGGGAATGCAATAAATACAGAATTACATAACTCCTGAGGTATATTTCCAGTATCATATATTGTATTAAGCAGACTGGTGACTTTATCTATTCCATATTCTTTTAAAGCATTAATCATTTCTATTGTGACGCTGTCTGAACCGGGGGTCTTGCCAGATTTCATATGGTTAAGAGCATTCTGAACCTCTATCTTCAAAATTGCTGGCCCTTCATTATTATTTTGAACATCATACTGTTCGTCTCTGTTATCGTCATATAGGTTTTTCACGTAATCTGACCATATATGTAAGATCTGATCCTTTTCTATTATGACTCTTCCATCTTTTGTCTTTAGGAAGCCTGCTGATGTACGTGTTCTTTGATTAGTAAGCTACTGAATTCTTTTGTGCATTAGTTTCGCATTTTTACTGTTGTTGTTTTTCAATTTCTCTGCAATTTTTCTCAAGCCATGTTTCTTTTGCCTCCTTACATAAGGTTCTGACTTTTCTGTGAATTTCTTCATACTTGGCAGGATTATATTTGTTCTGTCTTCTTGTTTCCATTAGTTGTAAAATTTCTTCAGTCATCCATGTCTTACGGCCCACTTTCTTTACTTTTGGAATAGTTTTTTCTGCTGCACAACTGATTGAATTCTTCAGCATTTCCCATTGATCATCTACATCTTGAAATATGATCTCTAGATCAGACAATAAATTAAATTTGTTCTTTACTTCTATGTTAAAGTTATCTTGTATTTCTTTGTCAGTTTTCAATTTGCACAAGTCATATTTAGGGTTTCCTGCTGTATACTTGACTTTCTTTAACTTTACCCTCAATGTGCCTGTAATTAATATGTGATCACTGTAACAGTCTGCATTTGGAACTGTTTTTGCGACTGTTAACGCATTTCGAAACCTTTTGCTAATCAGGATGTAATCTATCTGGTTTTTAATCCTGCTGTCTGGACTCCTCCATGTCCATAATCTTCTAGGATGCTGTTTAAACCAGGTGTTTCCTACAACCATTTCTTGTCCATTCTACAAGTCTGTATCCTCTTTCATTTCTCTCTCCCAAACCTTGGTTGCCTACACTGCACCCATCACTGTGCGATACTATATCCTCCGCATATCTAATGTTATTGATCTTATGGGATATCCAACATGAAAGTTTGTCACTACTGGATTATTATTATATATATATATATATATATGAGCTTTCAGTGTTTCACACCAAACTACAACATTCTTTAATTTCACAATTCCCCGTCATAAAGAGTCCAGGGTTGGACATGCGAGCGGTGTGCGAGCAGACCGCTTTGCGTTGCTTTAGATCAGTGGTTCTCAACCTTTTTTGGTCTGTGCCCCCTTCACCATATTTTCAGAACGTCATTCCCCCCCCCCCCCCCTCTATCAAAAATTTGACCCGTCCCCCCCCCATCACCATATTTTCAGAACGTCAATTCCCCCCCCCCCCCCCCATTTCACATTTCCTACCTAAAAATCCCCCACCCCTACACAGTATACGTAAAAATTGAAGGTAAATATGTTAAAACAGGTCTAGACAGGGGAAGACCTAGAAACAAGTATCTGGATGGCTTGGCCTTGTGGCATGGTCGAGACAGAAACACGGAACTGATCCACGACTCTGGTGATCGAGTGAGATGGCAGAACATGACCGCCCACGCTTACCGGCATGGCACATGATGGATGGATGGAGACATCCACATAAAACGTGATTTGTAGGTCTACTTACTTTATAAAATGAATTTTAGAAGGATGAGACGTGCATAACTGTAAAGTATGAAGGGAAAAGCAATATCAAGTAATCGGTTCTTGTATTAACGCGATCTTGAAATGATCTTCATCCCCCCCCCCCCCCCCTCTGGAAACCCTAAAATTCCCCCCTAGGGGGGAATTCCCCACCAGTTGAGAACCACTGCTTTAGATGATATAAAGCTTCGGTGGTTCAGAAAGCAATACTATGGCCTTGATGGGCATTGTCTGATTGTCGTTTTGTTGATTGTTGTGTAAATGTTTGGCACGTAGCGGGTCGCGGTCGCATTCTTGATTATTGTTGTTGTGTGAACACACTGTCAAGTCTGTCTTCGCCTACTCTCGTACATGCTTGTGAGTTGCAAAGTTACAGTATCAAGCGCCGAGACCACACAATAAGAACGTGATGCACGCCTAGTTTTGTGACGAAGAGTAGCATATTATATCATTAACCTGACGAAAATATACAGGAAGACGCGAGGAGTTTGACTCAGCCTACCCTCAACGAATCATGCCTTCTTGACTTGCGGTTTATGCAGTAGAGTTGCAATTTCCCCGTTAACCAGTAGAAGTCGGTCTTATTTTAGCATGTGTAAGAAGACACTTAAAATTCACATATGCGGGTAGTCTGCTGTTCACATGGAACTTAATTAGCGCTGCAGGCAGGATCCCAGATTGGCGGGCCAAAGGGTGAACAGAAAGGCATAGCACGGTGTTTTCCTCCAGTGTTTGTATTTTCTAAAAATTGACCTGTATGAAAGCGTTGTATATTGGCGGAGAAAAGAATAATTTGTGCGCAATGGCTCGCCTCGCTTCAGAGGTAAAGGATTTTGAGAATTGCATGGATTTTCTGCCCTGGTCACGCTGGTGTGCGGGTGAATGGACAGGCTGATCGGCTGGCAGGGAATGCACTTCTGGGTGGTAGATTACCTATGCACAAAGGAGAGGTGGCCGGGTGCCTGTGGGACCAAGTGGAAAAAAGCGGTGGAAAATACCGAGAACCCGTATGTGGACAGGATAATATGGCGGGGGATCGGCAGGGGTTCTGGAAGAATCTCAAAACTGAGAGGGAAGACCAGAGAACTTTCAGTCAGATGGCGGTTGGAACGATTAGTAGTATGACTCTTCTCTGGCCGTTGAACGAGAGGACGGCTCGCGTTTGGGAATGTCTTGAGTGCAGTGATGTCGGCTCTTAGCTCATATATATATATATATGCGCGCGCGCGCGTGAGGGTGTGTGTGTGTGTGAAAACATCAAGTAGCGTCAAATTTGAACTGCAGAAAAGAATAATCGTTACTCAAATGTAGCCTTAGTACCATATAACTCTGAAACGTGAACTGGAACAGAAACAACTTGTAAGCAGTGCGCAAACAGTGAGCTGAACAGACGAGAAATCAAATGAATACATATTTAGACATCGAGGACATTATATAACAATGGAAACAATACGAAGAGTAGACTGTCTTGGCAGGCGCAGAAATTCAGTGTAAAGGAAAAGGCGGCGTCGAAGGAACACTTTCCTCGCACAATCATGAGTTGTTATTAGAGTTGAAGAGAATTGCTGAGAAGAGGGATACACCTTCCTTACACAAGCATGCGTGGATATTAGAGTTGAAGAGAATTGCTGAGAACAGGGACCAATGACATGGCAAGATCGGGAGAGTCAGTACCAGTTTTCCTGCTGAGCAACCTGATGGATTGACTAAACTCTAATGTCAGGTATTAGCGTAGCTTAATTATAACCGTTCTTATAACTAGGACAGTCCTTGCTGTGGCCTAAATACACTGTAAATGTAAGCACTGAAGTCCTGATAGTATTAAGAAACAGCTTATTCGTCCCACAGATGCATCCCTATATATGTGGCCACCAATGGAAGTATAATCCACTTGATAATTGTCCCACCTGTCGCCAGATGCAGTGGGGGAGCATTGTTCTCTCTTAGGCTAGCTGCATAGTACTGTAAGACCATATTTCTGCATTTACATTTTAGTGTCATCAGTTCGTCTTTTTCTGCATTTCCCCCTCCTGTATCTATAATTCTGGGTAGTACAGGCTTGTGCTGCTTCTTAATGGCCAGAGGATCAGGCGGTCACACACACACACACACATACACACACACACACACACACACATATATATATATATATATATATATATATATATATATATATATATATATATATATATATATATATATATATATATTTCAGCTTTGTTCCTTTACCCAACCTTGCGGACACCGACTATGAGCTTTTTGGAAGCCGGTCGATCAGCTCTTGAGTTGTCACAGAGTCCTGCTTGGCTAGTTCATAAACACTCGTGAAGTTCACATGTCTGAATCTGACACTGAGCTACTTGTTGGATGACATGGATAGTTAATTTGGTGATGTACCTAAAATACGTTGGTTGTCATGACACACTGCATTAATAATATATTGCATTATGAGATATGGAATTATTCTCTTTTAAGAGGTGAAGGGACATAACACAGAGGAACTGAAAGATGAAAATTTGATCCAGAATCTGTCTTTTGTGGTGGACATTTTATCCAATCTGAATCTGAGGACTACAAAGAAGAAACAAAAACATTACAGAGTTGTATGATGACATCAAATGTTTGAAAGCCAAAATAAATCTATGAATGTCAAACGTTTTAAATGAAAATTTGGTTAATGTCACCATCTGCAAACAGCTAAAAACCGAACACGGAGACTCCAAATTGAGCTTTGCGAAATATGACAGTTTGCTGAAATCCCTATAAGGATTTCATTAAGAATGCGTAGATTTTCAGCATATGAAAACGCGTTTGCTTTGTTCACAACACCATTTTCCTTTGATTCTTCAAAGGTCCAAGATAATATACACATGGCACATTGCAGCTGCAATCAGATTCTTTACTCAAAGCACAATTCATAAGAAAATGGAAGAAGAGATTAACATGGTTCAAGCTGGATTTAGATAAGAAAGAGGAACAATATATCACATACTTAACGTATGTGTTTAATAATAGAGAAGTGTATCGAATTTAATGAAACATATTCTCATATTTTATGGATTATTCAAAGGTATTTGTTGCGTGGGACAGATAGACCTACAAAAATTAAAATTTTAAGAGTATTCAGCTTTCACATTGCAACATATGCCCGTGAGACCTAGACACTTACTAAACATAAAAACATGTGATTTCGTACCGTGTCGTTCAATGTGTAGTTGAATGAAAATTATGTGACCACAGTGGCAATATGTCTAACGCTAAATCTATTATATCTATAAAACACAATGTATGTATGTATTTCCGTCCGTTCTTTATGCGTTCGCGAACGGTCCATCCGATTGAGATGAAATCTACACGTTTTCCTTTCATTCCTGTGCAACTTTCTGTCATAGTTTTTTAGTTTTTTTTTCCGGCTACTTACTTACTAAAATTTAATATTTCATTTTTCATTATAATTTCTATACAGCAAGGGGACTTAACTCTATAAAAGTTATTTCAAGGGGCATAACTTTTAATAACATTGCTATATACTTGATAGTCATATTGTTGCATCGTTTTCGAAGATTTATAAACTCTTTGCCTATAGTTATTTACAGGCATATGAGTTATAATAAAAAATGATATAATCTTTAAGGCATTTTCAAAGTTTTCATAAAAATAATGCATAATGCATAACATTGTAACTCATCTTTTTATGCTTAAAGAAGTTATCTACAGTCATGTAGGTGATTAAAAACAGTTTTCATTAAAAATAATGGATGGTGTGTGGAAGGACATTCTTTTAAGTTACTGTGTGAATTTAATGAGACGCTCCCAGCCAGGAGCTGGGTGAAGCCACGCCGGGTCAGATAGATAGACAGACAGACAGACAGATAGTCGGGAACTGGAGCTTATATGACTACTTATATGAATTAAATGAGATGCTCCCCACCAGGGACTGGGTGAAGCCGGGCTGGCTCAGACAGACAGATAGACAGACAGACAGACAGTCGGGAACGGGAGCTTATATGACTACATATATGAATTAAATGAGATGCTCCCCACCAGGGACTGGGTGAAGCCGGGCCGGGTCAGACAGACAGACAGACAGATAGTCGGGAACGGGAGCTTATATGACTACATATATGAATTAAATTAGATGCTCCCCACCAGGGACTGGTTGAAGCCGGGCCGGGTCAGACAGACAGACAGATAGTCGGGAACGGGAGCTTATATGACTACTTATATGAATTAAATGAGATGCTCCCCACTAGGGACTGGGTGAAGCCGGGCCGGGTCAGCCAGACAGACAGACAGACAGACAAACAAGCAGACAGACAGACAGACAGACTGATAGATAGATAGATCCCCTCCAGGGCCTGGGCGAAGCCGGGCCGGGTCAGCTAGTCTATATTATATATATATGGGTCAGAACCACACAGAAAGACTAAAACTATTACTAATAAACTACAGATATTCGTTAACTGGTGCCTGCCCAGAAGAGAAGCAATGACGTGAATCATTGAATCACCAATGTGGGACTTATAGAAGGAATAACGTGGATAATTGAATCTCCAATGTGGGGTTTATAGAAGGAATAATGTGAATCATTGAATCACCGCGACGCAGAGGTGTTTCCAAGGCACCAGGGCTGGGTTACATACTGGCTAAGACCTATTGATGCGTCCTCGTCGAGCGTCCTGGGCAGCAGGTCCCTTCGGGGTCCTGGCTAAAGTCAGTAGGATCGCTGATTCTTCCGAAGTCGGAGAGTGTCTGCCTGTACGGCGAGGAACCACCAGTCTGCACACCAATAAGCCAGACATGGGACAACGGATACTCACGCAAACCTCAGGTCCTGTATGACATCACACTGATGTTGGACAACAGGTTGCCTTCATCCGACATACAGGACTTCGCGTTGGAGCTTAAGCCAACGAACACAAGCAAGCAAGCAAGCATTGAATCACCAATGCGAGGCTTATGGAAGGAATAACATGAATCATTTAATCACCAATGTGGGGCTTATGGAAGGAACAACGTGGATCATTGAATCACCAATGTGGGGCTTATGGAAGGAATAACGTGAATCATTGAATCACCAATGTGGGGCTTATGGAAGGAACAACGTGGATCATTGAATCACCAATGTGGGGCTTATGGAAGGAACAACGTGGATCATTGAATCACCAATGTGGGGCTTATGGAAGGAATAACGTGAATCATTGAATCATCAATGTGGGGCTTATGGAAGGAATAACGTGAATCATTGAATCACCAATGTGGGGCTTATGGAAGGAATAACGTGAATCATTGAATCACCAATGTGGGGCTTATGGAAGGAATAACGTGAATAATTGAATCACCAATGTGGGGCTTATGGAAGGAATAACGTGAATAATTGAATCACCAATGTGGGGCTTATGGAAGGCACATATCAATTTACCAAGCGGTGAGGAAAAGACACTGGAACTGGATAGAACATACATTGACAACACCTGATAGTATAACTACAAAATTCTCATGTCTGTAACCCACAAGTGCAACGAAACGAGGGAGACCTAAAACCACACATAGAAGAGACTTAGAGCCAGAGGAGTCTATATGGGAGGAACTGAAAGCGATAGCCAATGATTGGACGGCTTTGGACTTTGTCCAACACTTGTCCTCCTACCCAGCAGTGAACCTCCACCCCGACTGCCTTCTACGCATTACATACGTAGATTATAGCCTCTTGTTCACCGGCATTTTGAGTTGCTGGATTTCCAGTCTGCTGCCTAGTGCATCACTCAGGCAGTCTCTGGCCGTAATAATTATGACGCCATGCTAATTTCCTGTGTCTTGTTGCTGCCAGTCAGTCACTCCCACCACAGGTTATGCTTTGATAGAGTTGCATGCCCAGTTGTTGTCTGTGCCCCTGAATGTCACAGCAGTCCACTCATTATTCTGTGGTCCATAATGGAACAGAATGCAAGTAGAAAGTGCAACCACTAGGTATGTTATCGATCTGGCAAAGCATAAATACTGACTTCGTGAACAGTTCGTGAATTGGCACCCTTTTTAAAGTACACAACAAACTGCCATGAGCGGCCATGTCAATGCAGAAGATGGTAATGGTGCGGGAAGTTAGATAATGACGCTTGAATTAAATGAAGAGTGAATGTTGTGTTAATAAAATGGACGGAAGAATGCATGAATATAACACTTATAAACATGGAGTACACGATGCTAGCTAGCATACACCTCAATATGTCTTGTGCACACCAGCATTTCTCGCATGCATATATTCTGGATGCGTTCCGATCGTTAAACTTGTATTAAAGAGCTTTACAGCTTCACAGAGCTTGGAGAAGAAAATATGGAGAATGTTCGTTCACTGCCGCGTTCTAACAAGAGTTGCGGATTTAACAGTATTTCACGTGTTAGTCCGTGGCGCATGTTGATTCATGAGGCTAGTTTTGTGTAGCGGTCTACGCACTTATTCTATTCTGATTTCTTTCCAGAGTTGCCTGCATGTGCTTCACAAACCGTACGCATCACTTGCACATTTGTCGTGATTAGCTAGTGCCTTCATGTGTCCAGGTGAACCTGCAGAAAACCAGCCTGATTAAATACTGCACACTATAGATGGGGCACATCTGTTGGTTACAGCAGGGGGTTTTGTTGTTTTTAAATTACATTCAGAATTTCTGGAAGAGAACCGACCTTTTGAGCTATTCTCGAACTGTTTAACGTGTTGTGACATTGTGGTTTATATCATGATTTCTCTGTCTCTCTGTCTCTCCCACTCTCGCTCTCTCTCGCTCACCCTCCCCCACTCTTGCTCTCTCTCACCCCCCCCCCCCTCTCATCTTATCTTGTCTTGTACCACCTATTTCCCTGCCCATTCATATGAGCTTTCTACTACACACATTTATGGGGGGGGGGGGGGGGGGGGGGGTCATCTAGTGACTGACATGGGCTCATTATTAACCTGTTTTAGTATACCATATGTAGTGAATACCACGGCAGTGCTCTAACTTTATGTTCTTGTCGTTATTTATGACACATTGATCAGACAATTCGCACGTCGCTAATAGGTTGCATTCCTCCCTGTATTTCAAAGCTAATTGCTTGCCTATTATTCAGTTTGAATAATGAAGACACAAACAATAGATTGCACGATCTATTGCCTGGCATATTTCGCTGCATCTCGTCAGGTATATACTGCAAAATTCACACAACGTAAAGTGAAATAACTAGATAAATCCTTCAAGCTGAAATATACACATGTTCGCACAGTAATGTCAATTGTCTACCACGGTAATTATAAACTAACATGATCTTTCTGTTTGCACAAAACTGGCTTGTGTAGATTAATCATTACGGCCTCTGCAAGCTTTAACAAGCGAGTATTTTGTGTGTTAAACAACACGCGAAAGGCCCTGTCTCTATACATCTCATAGCCGCTTTCCAGCATATGCCTAGCAATTGATGAAGCAGGAAGATTCCGGTGTGTCGGTCCCACTAGGCTCCCATCGCCTGTGTGTAGTATCTTGTCGATCCATTGAGGTATATGTTCAGACACTCTTGTATTCAACTGCCGCTCTGTTCTGCCGATGTAGGTAGACTGGCACCTACATGCGAATTGGTAAATACACTTGTTTTTGGCGTACAGAGGAACAAGGATCTGTTACTGCTGAGCTAGGAATCAGTGTGTTTCTGTACCTAATGACTGGAGTTGCAGCACAGAATGTTCGGCCTACTGCTGTAATGAGCCGGTCTTGTAGGCGTTGCATTACATCATCCTCTATGTATTCAGTGTTATATTGAATATTCCCTGCATTGTCTATACAATACACTACACTATACACACACACACACAAACGCGCGCACACAAACACATCCACGCACATACGCGCGCACACACACACATTTACACACCCATGCACACGCACGCACGCATCAACGCACGCACGCATACACGCACACACACATACGCACACACACACACACACCAAACACACACACACACACACACACATATATATATATATATATATATATATATATATATATATATATATATATATATATATATATATATATATATATATATATAAGGTTTCATGTCCTTTACAGGACATCGCGATCAACCCCAAGCCCAGAATGATTGTCTAGATGTTATGTTCCAGTAGTTTGCCCTTGCTTTCTGAACGGGAAGTCAACATTGAAACTCAACTGTTCAGTGTAGGGAACGATGCCTCTGCCAGTCATCAGCGCTGCGGAAGCTCGGGCGCAAGCTCACTAATGCCGGCGGCCACGTGGACTGAAAACGTAGTTTTGTTACACATGGGGACAGAAACAAAAGACATGTACACATTTATGTAATATGTAACTATGGTGGTGAAAGGAAGCGTATGTACGTCAATGACTGGGATCACTGTAATGGGGACAATGTTTGGCACTGCGGCGACCGGTTGTCAGAAGCGAGTGTATGTGTGTGTGTTATGTGTGTGTGTGTGCGCGCGCGCCCACTCTCGTGCACGTGAGTACTTTTCTGTACAAGAAATAACTACAACAACAAACAGCAAGGTACGTTGACATTGAAACACTATGTAGTATTTTCAGATAAGATGTACATATATGTTGGAAATTATCTGGTCAAATCATCTTGTTAGCTGCCCGACCTATTTAATGAGTTTCCGTTAAACAGCCTCCGAGCTGCCCATATATCATCATTTTCGTGGACTCCCGAGGCGAACATTTGTTTAGAAATCAGCTCACGCTGCCCCTTGTCCTATCATTGGATCAAATCCACGATAGGTAACTAGGTTGGAGGAACCCATTGCTTGCATCTGATGTAGACAATCGAATGTGGTATGCATTTCATTATTGGAATGGAATTATAGGACAGAACGCTGTAGAAAAAAAAATCAATTTGAAGCCTAGGTGAAGAACTGGGAAATTCGGTGACCATTGTTACTGATAATTGTGAGGAGCGTGCTCAAATCTCCCCAGACACGTGAACATCTTGGTCCCGACACCAGCGAAAGTGCAGTTATCTCCTCCCTTATTGCAACAGTCGTTTCCGGGAGATGGTTGGACTAATCCGCTACATGTGAACCCGCTCTGGGACTGATAAATGTAATACGATTCTCTGTAGTCACGATGGACAAACAGAAATAACATAATCCATTCTCTTTGTCATTCATATATACTTCACGTCTACAGTGCCTTTTTCAGCGAGAGACACACACTAAACATGTCAGTGCAGGGTGCAGACTAAACATAAGTGTCAGTGTTAGGTAAAGACTAAACATAATGTTAATGAGAGGTGTAGATTACACATAATGCCAATAAGAGGTGTAAATTAAACATAATGACAATGAGAGAGTGTAGATTAAATATAATATCAATGAGAGGTGTAGATTAAACATAATGCAAATGAGAGGTGTAAATTAAACATAATGACAATGAGAGGTGTAGTTTAAACATAATGTCAATGAGAGATGTAGACTAAACAATGTCACTGAGAGGTGTAGATTAAATATAATATCAATGAGAGGTGTAGATTAAATATAATATCAATGAGAGGTGTAGATTAAACATAATGACAATGAAAGGTGCACACTAAACTGAGGTCTATCCACTTGGTGTATAATGTCTTGTGTTGGAGATCTATCAACTTGGTGTATAATGCCTTGTGTTGGAGATCTTTCCACTTGTGTGTAATGTCTCGTGTTGGCGATCTGTCCACTTGATGTGTTATGTCTTGTGTTGGAGATCTGTACACTAGGTGTGTAATGTCTTGTGTTGGAGATCTGTTCACTTGGTGTGTAATGTCTTGAGATCTGTCCACTTGGTGTGTAATGTCTTGTGTTAGGGATCTGTACACTTGGTGTGTAATGTCTTGTGTTGGAGATCTGTTCACTTGGTGTGTAATGTCTTGAGATCTGTCCACTTGGTGTGTAATGTCTTGTGTTAGGGATCTGTACACTTGGTGTGCAATGTCTTGTGTTGCAGATCTGTTCACTTGGTATGTAATGTCTTGAGATCTGTCCACTTGGTGTGTAATGTCTTGTGTCGGAGATGTGTCCACTTGGTGTGTAATGTCTTGTGTTGGAGATCTGTACACTTAGTGTGTGATATCTTGTGTTGGAGATCTGTACACTTGGTGTGTAATGTCTTGTGTTGGATATCTGTACACTTGGTGTGTAATGTCTTGTGTTGGATATCTGTACACTTGGTGTGTAATGTCTTGTGTTGGATATCTGTACACTTGGTGTGTAATGTCTTGTGTTGGAGATCTGTACACTTGGTATGTAATGTCGTGTGTTGGAGATCTGTCCACTTGGTGTGTAATGTCGTGTGTTGGAGATCTGTACACTTGGTGTGTAATGTCTTGTGTTGGATATCTGTACACTTGGTGTGTAATGTCTTGTGTTGGATATCTGTACACTTGGTGTGTAATGTCGTGTGTTGGAGATCTGTACACTTGGTGTGTAATGTCTTGTGTCGGAGATGTGTCCACTTGGTGTGTAATGTCTTGTGTTGGAGATATGTACACTTGGTGTGTAATGCCTTGTGTTGGAGATCTGTACACTTGGTGTGTAATGTCTTGTGTCGGAGATGTGTCCACTTGGTGTGTAATGTTTTGTGTTGGAGATATGTACTCTTGGTGTGTAATGCCTTGTGTTGGAGATCTGTACACTTAGTGTGTAATGTCTTGTGTTGGATATCTGTACACTTGGTGTGTAATGTCTTGTGTTGGAGATCTGTCCACTTGGTGTGTAATGTTTTGTGTTGGAGATCTGTACTCTTGGTGTGTATTGCCTTGTGTTGGAGATCTGTACACATGGTGTGTAATGTCTTGTGTTTATAGATTTGTACACTTGGAGTGTAATATATTTTGTGTTGGAGATCTGTCCACTTGGTGTAATGTCTTGTGGTGGAGATCTGTACCACTTGGTGTGTAATGTCTTGTGTTGGAGATCTGTACACTTGGTGTGTAATGTCTTGTGTTGGAGATCTGTCCACTTGGTGTGTAATGTCTTGTGTTAGGGATCTGTACACTTGGTGTGTAATATTTTGTGTTGGAGATCTGTCCACTTAGTGTGTATTGTCTTGTGTTGGAGATGTGTCCACTTGGTGTGCAATGTCTTGTGTTATATTCACCTCCTTATGTTGAAGAATCATGCCCAACTGGCAAGTAATGAACTATAGTGCAAGGTTATGTGTGCTGCCAGGATGTAGATCATGACATAGCACCCAACAAATTGTCTGGGAGTTTGGCCCTCTAGAGATATAACGTAGACACTCAGAAGTGTAGGGACATAAATGACACTTCCTCCATCTCTCTCTCCTTCTCAAACTAAATAGACTCACACTCCGACACATGTAGAGGGAGACATCACGTACGGGCGTTTCCTGAGTTTCATGACGTCAATCTACTTAATCTGTCAATCCTTTCGATCGATAAATCAATCGAAATAGTCTGAAATTTAGTGCAAGTCACCTTCCGTAAACGAAACATGACTGGCTACAAGAATTAGCTGATTGCATACCGCCATGGCTGAGTTTAGGCGATTAGCTCACTAAGCAATGGCAGTACTCAGTGTGAACAAATATTATTGACCCAAGGTGGAGCCCCGTAGATTCTCACAATGCTTTACAGCTAGTTGCATATCCTTTACATGACGTCACAGTCAACCCCAGCATTTGTTTGGTTGTTTGTGATTCCAGGGCAAGTTTACGTTCAGTAGTTATCACAATGCTGACGTATGCCACATAAAGTCAGATTTAACTCTAGAAAATGTGCAGCTGTTGTGGAGGAACATTACAATGTGTCTTTGTTGAGTTTTCATTTTGTTTTCGTAGAGAACCCATCACATGTCATTTTAAGTGTTTTCACTTGTGTTTGTCTTTCAACAACAAACAGCAAGCTTCTCCAGATGTCCACGAATAGGCATGAATCTGTTGACATCAACTGCAGACACATTCCTTAGGGTTCTTGTCGTTTGGTTTCATTTGTGACAGTCACCTCTATTCTTGAGTTCATATGAGTCAAAAACCGACACCACAGCACTCAGGATATTCTCATACATGCTCCGTCCTTATTTTCAACAGCCAGCGACGAGTCTCAGTACTAATGGTACCAGTAGCAGTCTGATTATATGCCTGTCTGGCGTTTCCTCTGAGGTTTGAGTGTCGACTAGATTCTCTGGTCACTCCCGGCAGCACCATTCTCTCCAAGCCGTGATAATCTATCTTTTCTTCTGCACTAAACACACGATTCCAGAGGACCTCGACCACTTCCGCCTTAATATGCACCTATAGCCCACCAGGTGATGCAGACCCAGCCAATCTGCTCCTCTCCCACCACATCAGCATGACCTCGTATGTATACACCAGCATATTCTCATGGTCATTGTTGCATTAATTCAGTGAGCTTATCGAGGCCGCGGTGTCTTGAATGAACCTGTGGTAATATAGGCACCTTTCCTCGTCTACCGTGTCCTTACCTTGGGCTCTTCCAGTAACAGCATGTGAACATAGAACGATGTTGGCAGGGCCATTCTTCGCCTTCAGATGTGACATAACGGACCACCAAAACCAAGCATAATTTTCGCGTGTCTGCGTCACGATTAATGCAGAAGCTAACTGACCAGACACGGTGCTGAACGTGTTCTCCGGGAACGTTCTCTATTCTTCAGTTTAAGCAAGATATACAGTTATACTGACTCACTGAATGAACATTCAACTCCAACCTGCGTGGAATTAAAGAGGAATCGAAAAATAACCGGCCCATTTCATCATGATAACTTGCCTGGCGGTGTAATCATCAAAGATGTGACTGGAAGAGATGAAGATGAACAAGAAAACCATCAATTTTGACAATGATGAAACAGACAAGTGACATTGGAATCTGTCTATCGAAGATTATCGTGGCGTAATATGGAGAAGTGGAACACCAACAACTCTGTTCACATAAATGTACATGGCCGTGCCGTGCTATGATACAGAGAGGCGGCCCATCAGGCGGCAACGTCAGGGGGCGGCATAAGCGGCGAAGGAGGGGTGCATTTCGAAGACTTGCATCATTAAGGGGCGGCATTTCGAAGATTTGCATCATACTGAGAAAAGCTACTGCACGGCCCTGTGAATGTATAAAATTGTGCCTTTGTTCAAAATGATAAAGATATGTTGATCGCATACATATAGCGACGGTCACAAGTGTGCGTTGAACAAAGCCACATAGAAGCAGGCAGATCAGGACTATCGAGCGTATTCTCTTAGTGATGTGTAATAAATGGGTACATAGTTCTGTATGCGGGCGTGCTTTCTCAGTATTGTCTCGTATATATTGTCCGAGGGGTTTGTCATTGTGCATGTGGTGATAGTTGATAGATTATACATATCTAATTGTATGACAATAAGTAACCAGCCGGTAGCCATGTTTGTATAAACAGTAAAGCTGGCAAGTTAAAGAATCTGAGCTTGCCGTGAAGGTAGGTTTCGCTACGTCTGCTTTTGGAGTTACAAATCACCTGTCGTGGATGCTTCACTGAAATATTGTATTTAGCAAGTATCCGGTGGAGTGTTTCATCAAGTTTAATTTAAACAAAATTGTCAGAGAAGGAGGTGGCGCATTTTGTAGCTAAGAATTGAGAAGATATTGCCTCTTTGTTTAGATTATCTCAGGTTACGTTGGGTCTGGACAAGTAAAAACTAGGAGAACTATAGCTCACGCCGTTTAAAGTGTTTCCGGGCTAAAGGTCGATGCTTTGAGTACATTGTATATGTAGGGAATAAAGTGCCAGCAGTCGGCTGAATTAAATGTATAGGAATATAAACATGACAGCTGGTTCCCGCCAATACCTTCAAACCGTTTTTGTATGCGCAATGTGCTGATGCTTTCACTGCAAACCTGTCACTGCCAAGACCCCTAGATCTGTCTTAGTTTTTTCAATTTTACATACACATCACACATACTCGCGCGCGCACACACGCATTGGTATATATTTGTGAAGTTGTTGAAACTGCATTATTTGTTTACGAATTTGTATCTTGTATTTGCATATGTTGTATAGTATAGTGCTGCTATATAGCAGGTTGACGTTATAGAGTTGTTGCATTGGTTCAGGGAGTGAGGAAACACGAAAGAACAAGGGGGGGGGGGGGGGGGAGAGAGAGAGAGAGAGAGAGAGAGAGAGAGAGAGAGAGAGAGAGAGAGATATTAAAGTTAGTTTACTGGGGAGTATTAGGTTAGAAAACTCGTAATTCAAATGGGGCTTGCGAAATTGGCGAAGAGTGTAAGACGGTAAGGTATATTTCTTCTGTTTCTACTCCACTCGTTCGCGGGCATTCATGGCAGTACTGGACCTTCATTCGGACTCGGACTCCGAAGGTTGTGAGTTCGATTCCGTACCGCGTCCTTCGGTTTACGAGTGCATTTGTTCGGAGACTCCTGAGGGTCGTCGCTGGAGCTACGGAGTTCGTGCATTCTGCAAAGCTTTCCGCGCTGCGGAAAGAGACTGAGCCATATGGGATTAAATTCCGGTGCAATGAAGTCGACCCTGTCGACTTTTAAGCGACTTTTTATTCGCCAATTTATTTCTACTAATTCCACTCCTCGCCACAACCGGATCGGAAGGACACGTCTGCTGCTGGACGACTGGGGCGGTCATCTGTATACTTCTGCTGTAACATCAGTCTGTTAAAGTACTCGGCCATGTCACATGCATGATACTCTTGGCGTCCTTGGACATAGAATCAAACAAACGCTGAGATATTGCCAGTTGCAGATCGCTCATACAAACCATAAGGTCAAGATAAATATAAATAATTATATGTATAAATGCGAATTACAGAAACTAATCTTATGTTGGAAAATGCTTGGCAGATGAGACTGGGGAAGACAGCGACATGTGCATGTGGGAAGCTTAAACAAATCGGCGGCAAATCATCTTATAAGGAACATAAACTTCATATTACGTGACAGATTACGTGACAGAGAAGGTTGGAGAGTCATGATCGCCGATGCTTGCCCCATACCAGTAATCTGAAGAAGACGATAGTTTAGGGAGACTATTGACCTCAACCATCTACAGCTGACCAAGCCTCGTCACGTATTTCTGGGAGGGAAGGTCTTACGACAGTTGCCTGGTTACACATATGCCTAGTATATGCAAGTTCCTATCGTTCACCTTTCTTGTTCTGGTTCAGTATCTGTCATGTCGGTATCGGCAATGTGATTAACATAACTTTTCAGAAATGTCTATCCAAAATGTGTATTTTTTTTTAAAGCCTTGATCTCGTTAAGTAACTCTTTCCACGCTAATCTGTGTAAGATGTCTTACCGCATGAACACTACATGGCTGTGCCCTCCCAGGCACACGCCCGCACATATGAATATCCTGGGCTGGTGCTTGTTAATCAGCATGTTGTTGAAATATTTCGCTGACTGCTTCAAGAAAAACTGCCTACTGACTGCTGCTGCTGCTTATGTTACAGCTGTGTCTGCCTTTGTCACTAGCAACACATGTGCTACTATCTGCTACAACTATGGCTAACACAGCTGTTACACGTCCTGGCGTCGTTAAAACAACCGCTTCTACATGCATAGCACCCAGCACTAGCTTGCCGGTGGTACTGTTCTCGTGCAATAGTAGCAATACTGGCGCTGATCAGACTGGTACACGTATTGAGAGATAGCTTCGCGTATATATATCAGCACTTATATTATTGGGTGTCTAAATGTCTTTGCGGGTAATCACACTTGTTCCTACATTGAGACGCTGTCGTCATTTAAAAAGTCACTTAAAAGTCGACAGGGTCGACTTCATTGCACCGTGTTTTATCCCATATGGGTCGGTCTCTTTCCGCAGCGCGGAGAGCGTCGCACAAAGGCTCACAAAGCACAAACTCCGTAACTCCGAAAAATTTCACTCGTGAACCGAAGGACGCGGTCCGTAATCGAACCCACAACCTTCGGAGCCCGAGTCAAACGGCTTGACCACTACGACACGGAGACTCCCAAATGCTGTCGTCATTTGTAGACAGGAGGTTCGAATCCCGGTGCGGTAACTGTAGCTTTCAAATGTATAGCGTGTCTCCTTACTCTACTTCTTTCTTATATATATGTGATGTCGATCAGTCCCCGAGCATTTAATTCTCACACTATTCCAATAGCCTTAAGGGTCCCACGGCAGTTGATATTTCTAGTATAAGTATGGCTGCTGACGCTACTATCGTGTTTTCGCTTGTTTGCTGCCACTCCTGCTGCAATCTGTCTATCACTTTCAGTATGATTACATAAGCTGCAGTGGAAGATAAACTCTATGGACCGCTGAATGAACTAAAAAAGACTGTTAGATTCATACAAGAGACAACATTGCAGTTATAAACATAATTTAGGCGAACGAAAGAAGAAGAAGAATAAGCTGCAGTTCACTGTGCTGTAGTATGTAGTCATCTGGAAACAGCGATTTTTTTTTCTGAGACGGAAGTGCAGAATAAATTAGAACTTTGAAGCTAAAAACAAACCTGCTAAAAAAAAAAAAACGAGTTATGCACACCTATGGCACGTTTGAAAATTGAGAACAAAAGCATCTTGTTCACACCAGACTATTGAGACCGTGGAGGCTGGGGGAATATCGGAGACTTCTTTCCTTGTGCACGTCAGCGCGTGCTGAACATCAGCTATCTTGATCATAAAGATTGCGGCCTAAAATAACCTGATAGCTACATGTTTGCCTTTCAGTGCTGTCTGAGTTTCACAAGTTATGGCTTTTACTGCCGGGGTTCGGAGAAATTTCGGCAAGATCACATACAGCATTGAAACATGGCGGACCTCACGGTCTGTGTTGCAGATAAATCATGCTCGGGAACATGGCTAGGCAAGAGTAATCATAGTTGTGCTGAATCATAGTTCGGCATGGTTACAGATGAAGCATGGTTGGTTGGTGTACATTATATCAGGCAGCCAGTGTCTCTTATGACTTGTTTGCTGATCTGGCCTACCAAGCTCATCGGATCCTTTTCCAACTCCGCCATTCGATTAACGAGTGCAGTTTTCAAAGAGACCGACTTGGGGTGGGGGTTAGGTGGAAAGGGGGGGGGGGGGGGTTGACGCTGGAGCTACGGAGTTCGTGCTCTGTGCTAGCTTTCGGTAGGTTTATCTGCGGGGCCATATGGGATAACTCGGTGCAATGACGTCAAACTTCTTGCTTTGAACCTTATGGTGCCTTTCACACACACACGCGCGCGCACACATATCCACATAAAGAGACAGACAGACAGACACTCCGGTGTGATCATGGAGAGGGGTTGAGCTAAGAACTGATATCGCTGCATTCTGGATATTCCCATACGCGTTCAATAGCCAGTGAAGAGTCACACTACTAATTTTTCCCACCGCTATCTAATAGAAAGTTCTTCAGGTCTTCCCTCTCAGTTTTAAGATTCTTCCAGAACCTTTTCCAGTCACCCGCAATCTCATCCTTTTCACATACGGGTTCTCAGTATGATCCCCACTTTCTATACCTTGTCCTACAGGCGCACACCCTCTCCCCCCTTGTCTATAAGTAACAAGAGGTGCATTCCCTGCCAGCCTATCAGCCAATTCATTCCCCCCGCATTCCCCCCACATGGCCAGGGCCAAAAATCCATACAATTCTCACAATCTGTGACTTCTGAAGCGAGGTGAGCCATTCCACACGAAACATTCCTTTCTCCACCATACTAAGCATACTCCTCGAGTCCGTGATGAAGACAGTGTGTGTTGCAGTGGTCTCTTATAACCAACGGAATGCCGCTGTGACTGCTTCCACCTCCATTCTTATGCTGGAGGTCGTAGCCTCATATGCCAGACTCTCCTTTTTAAGAATTGTCCATTAGCCTTCGCAATGAAACCCCAACCACTCCGTCTGTTTCTCACCACTGACCTATCAGTATAGATCACTATGTCACATTGATGTGTGTTACTCTGGATCAGTCAGACTGACCACATCACTGCTGGTATACCTCAGATATGCCGCTGCCACTGTAGTGGATGGGTGTCTGCATTGTTTACACGTAAAAAAGGCTGGCATGACTTAACATTTGATTCGTGATGTTTGGAGACAAGCGATACCTAGTTGCACCAAGCCATATGGGATGAAACCCGGTGCAGGGAAGTCGAATCTCTGGCGTTTACACTCTTTAACATATTTGATTGAACTGCTCAGAGCCCGTGGAAAGTTGCTCAGTTATGTGTGATTCCGTGTGCTGTGTTTGTGCCTGCTAGAGGAACACCCTTGTTCTGGTCACTAGTTTATTCTATCCACGGTCAGCACCTGGCGATTATAGGAGTCGAGTAGCGCTGAGAACTTCGCTTTGAAAGCTGCTATCGTTTCATGCATTCTTTGCACTTGTAAATCTGTGTTAGAAGAATATGTTCATAATTACTAATGTATGCACCAAATGCATTGTGTTACATATGAGAGATACTGATGAGTGGAACCGGTACAATGACAGCTAAACATTTGATGCATGGGTGTCCAACATATGCAGAACAGGGAAAAGTATATTGCCCTGCACCCACTCTATTTGAAGACAAATTCTTTGGGGATATCAACAAGCTACTGTTTTGTTTGCATTTATTCATATTGACGTCTGAACGAAGAAGAAGTACTCTTTAGTCCCCTTGTTATCCTTACACATGAGTGTGCCAGATGGAGAATCTGTCATTGAGCCTGTCAGTAAGTTTATGTTTCTCTCTCTGTCTCCCCCTCCCTCCATCTCTCTCTCTCTCTCTCTCTCTCTCTCTCTCTCTCTCTCTCTCTCTCTCTCTCTCTCTCTCTCTCTCTCTCTCTCTCTCTCTCTCTCTCTTCCTCTCCCCTAAACACTCAACAGCAAATATTTCGACCACATTTCTTCTTCTTTCGTTCGCTTGAAATATGTCTATAACTGCAATGGTGTCTCTTGTATGAATTTAACTGTCTTTTTTTTAGTTCACTCAGTGGTCCATAGAATTTATCTTCCACTGTCGTCTCTCTAGGCCAGAAGGTTTGCCTAGGTATGTTATATTTTGGGCCGTCTTGGAGTATGTGCTCTGCTGTCTGCGACGCCAATCCGCGTGTGCACATGGCTGATTCCATAATCTTGAATTGTGCATGCATGTGGTTTCGTAATCTATTGTGTCCTGTAATGAGGCGCAGAATAATTACTTCTTCTGGTCTGTCCATAACATGGTAGTCGTCTTGAGCAGGTTTTACTGGCTTTCTGACTGATTTGATCATTCTTTTCTTTTGGTGGTATGTATCGGGCACATCAGGCTGTTCTTCTTTTGCTCCTTCCGTAGCCAATCGATCAGCTCTGTCGTTTCCGGGTACTCCACAGTGGGATGGTATCCACTGCATGGTGACCTTATGCTGACTGCTAATTTCAGAAAGTAGTGTCCTTAGTAATGGCAATTTCCCAGACAGAAACGCCTCGAGTACTAATTTTGCATCTGTCAGTAGCACCACAGGTTGTGTACCACGGCCAGTATTTAGTAATTCCTCTGTTGCTATTTTGATTGCCTCGAGTTCAGCATCATAGTTATGGCAGTACTTTCCTGTTGGTACTCTGGCCGTATCCCTAGTATTATTTATGTATTCTATGTACACTCCCGCTCCTCCATTTCGAACTGTATTTTGTGCTGACCCATCTGTGTAGACTCGGATCCAGAGATTTCGACCACAAACCTTCAACCATTTATGCATAGATAATAACTTTATAGTCATTTGTGATCTTTCCTATTATGTGTCTCCCTGGCCTCCTCCCACCCTATACTCCAAGATATTCTCAGACGTGCATAAAGACAGAGTATGGGAATACAGCAGCGGTTACGCAAGCTTGACTTCCACGACTTCGTATTCTAAAGTGATCGGAGAGCTATAACCGCATGGAAGAACAGTAGTTGAAAGCACTAAAAGGGAATACAGCATCCTTGCAGGGTGCTTCAATTATATATGCCCAAAGAAATGGTTAAACCAGGCAGCACATGCAGCACACATAAGCAACATACGATGAGGAATGTCTGATGCAACACAAAGTGGAACAGACATTGTCAGTCATATCAGCTGTAAATGTCATCACCGTGAAACCTAATGTTATTAGAGTTATTCACGTTGAGGTCTGAGTGCGAACAACAAAGAAGAAGAAATCATGCCAAGCACTGTGTATTGCCTATAAGAAAAACAGCAGCTGTCATCCTGGGCTCGTGGCCCAGAAAGAGCATGGCAGGAAGACACGCTCAATGTGAACACGTGATCGCCTAAACTTCCCGTGCGCTGACGTCGCCTTGTGGGTTCTGTCCCTGCACCGGTCGGTGGACTTTAACGTCGACCTCTCGTACAGAAAGCCGTGGCAAACTACTGAACGTAATCTTGCCTAGAAAATCAACCTTGAGATGGTGGCAACGTCCTGCCAAGGACATGCAGTGTTGTCATCAGTAATATAATACATGCATTGTTGTCATCAGTAATATAATACATGACATGTTGTCATCAGTAATATAATACATGACATGTTGTTATCAGTAATATAATACACGACATGTTGTCATCAGTAGTATAATACATGACATGTCATCAGTAATATAATACATGACATGTTGTCACAGTAATATAATACATGACATGTTGTCACAGTAATATAATACACGACATGTTGTCACAGTAATATAATACATGACATGTTGTCACAGTAATATAATACATGACATGTTGTCATCAGTAATATAATACATGAAATGTTGTCATCAGTAATATAATACATAAAATGTCATCAGTCAAATAATACATGAAATGTTATCATCAGTAATATAATACATGACATGTTGTCATCAGTAATATAATTGTTGTCATCAGTAATATAATACATGAAATGTTGTCATCAGTAATATAACTAATGCAATGTTGTCATCGCCGGCTCCCTGGCCGAGGTTTTAACAGCTTTCTCCGTAATCCCTAATACTCTCGTGGTTAACGTGAGTGCACGAGAATTGGAAGCGGTTCGAGTCGCACCAGTGACTTATGAGAGTATGGAGCGGGTCGCTCAGAAAGTCGTGGCGTGCTGATGAACGTAATCTAGCCTAGGAATCAACATACAGCTGAAAGATGCTGATGTTGACCGCAATATCCTGAGATAGGATGGAAACGCGGAAAAATAAATGTTGTCATCAGTAA
The DNA here is from genome assembly GCA_014155875.1 of Cepaea nemoralis. NCBI lineage: Eukaryota > Metazoa > Mollusca > Gastropoda > Stylommatophora > Helicidae > Cepaea > Cepaea nemoralis. Next base: position 207,253 of record JACEFZ010016146.1, read on the forward strand.
AATAATACATGAAATGTTATTATCGGTATTATAATACATGAAATATTATCATCAGTAATATAATACATGAAATGTTGTCATCAGTAATATAATACATGACATGCTGTCATCAGTAATATAATACATGACATGTCATCAGTAAAATAATACATGACATGTTGTCATCAGTAATATAATACAGGAAATGTTGTCATCAATAATATAATACATGAAATGTCACCAGTAATACAATACATGACAAGCTGTCATCAGTAATATAATACATGACATGTCATCAGTAATATAATACATGACATGTTGTCATCAGTAATATAATTCATGACATGCTGTCATCAGTAATATAATACATGAAATGTTGTCATCAGTAATATAATATATGAAATGGGGGAAGTGGGAGAATAAAGTGAAGACATCACCGGGCTACAGGCCAGGACAACAACGACACTTGTATATCACAGTTAGTTTTTGTCATCGGCAACATCTGGGATGTGCAAATGGTGAATACAACTAGTGATACTTATCTGAGTGAATATGTCTGCATAGTGCAAAGTTCACCGGTAATAAAGACCAGATGTGGGTTGCGTGTTCCAGTTATAACCGATTATTACGTCACTGCTGCAGCCAGCGAAGCTAACGTGCAGACAGGATGCTGAGCGGTCGGGGCTTGGTGAGAATCAGGGCTGGGGTGGAAGAGCTGCTGAAAGTGGCTAGATGGAAGGGTGTATGGGTAGCTAGATGATTTTAGGAATAAACGCAAGTGAATATAGAAGTGTTGGAAGAATAACACTGTTGTTATAGATAGTTCTTCTAGACACTTGAAAATCTGCGACTAGCTGTATCTGTAAGTGCTAATCTCATTGGTCTTGTATATTTATCATTAATGAGAAACACGGGTGATCCCAGAATAGAAGTGGCGCAGTTCACTGCTAGTTAATTATATTCACACACAAGCACGGGGAAAATGGGCAGCTAGAGGCAGGTGTAATTTCCGATACATTTAATAACGATTGCAGCTGAATGTCTGCCTCGAGGCCCTGGTATTCCTATAGCTGACGTAGAAAGGCGACTTGCTGCCTGAATCGTGTACATCTCTTCATCAAACCTGGCATATTGAAACACCGACAATCCTAGTATATCAAAGCTGACAGGCTAGTTTGGGTCCATAGTCTGGCAATCTGTCCAGTAAAGCCAATCTTTTATTTCAGATAATTGTTTTTCTGTGTTCTGCAGTTTGCATTCTTACATTTTCTATGTGTGTGTTTGTTCACACACAAGCCGTGTTCCGTTTATTTCCTGTGAATGATTGTGGTTTGGACTTGGAGTTGTTTGACGCCGGGGAACTACTGAAGCCATTAATGAACTCGAGAAATATACTCGTTGATGTTGATGGTATATATATATATATATATATATATATATATATATATATATATATATATATATATATATATATATATATATGTGTGTGTGTGTGTGTGTGTGTGTGTGTGTGTGTGCTAGTACAAGACAGAGGACAAGCAATCATATTATTCACAGTGTTGACCTTTTCCTATGTCGCCCCGGAAATCTTCGTTAGTGTCTATCACAATCACTGGTGTTCTCAGCTGAGACCAGCTTGTGTTGACCGAGTCACGTGCCGATAAAGCTGGCAGGCCCTACCTGACAGCGCTGACAAGCTACCATTGACTCTCCGTTGCCTCCTGCCACTTGGTTCATCTCATTGCCCCCGAGTTCATCATATGGTGTGAAAGACACGCAGCCGACGGCACGTGGTTTGAGAATCAACCCCTAGCACCATGTTGTTGGCACTGGCCCCTCAGCCACTTATTTATCTGCTAGCCAGGATTGTTGGGATGCATGCCTATCTCTCTCTCTTTCTCTCTCCCTCTCGCGTTAGTCTCCGTGGTGAAGTGATCAAGCCGTCTGACTCGGGCTTCGAAGGTCGTGGGTTCGATTCTGGGCCGCGTCCTTCGGTTCACGGGTGCATTATTTCTTAGACTCGTGGGGATCGTCGCTGGAGCTACGGAGTTCGTGCTTTGTGCGACGCTTTCCGCACTGGGGAAAGAGATGGAGCCATATGGGATAAAAACCCGGAACAGTGAAGTAGACCCTGTCGACTTTTAAGCGACTTTTTTTTTTCTCTTGCTCTCTCTCATACACACAAGCACGCACTCGCGCACGCGTGTTTCCCAGGACAAGTCACATCTGGAAATATGCCCCAAGTGATATGTGAGTGGTCATCTCATCGGTGTTGTATATCTGCCAGCTGTTGATGACGAGCACACACGAGTGGACCTAGAGTAGAAGTGGCGCAGTTCGCTGTTAGTTAACTATATTTAACACACAAGCACGGGCGATAGATGGCCGTGTCAACGCATTCATATCTTCCGTTAGATACAGTGAGAACATGTACATGTTGTGGGAAGTAAAGGCGCTGGGCCCCATGTTTGACCACATCGGCCCGTGAGTCTGTACATCAAATGGGAATAGCACCACATACTCAAGGCCGCCCCAGGGCCTGGACCAGGTTGATTGACTGGTTTTAAACAGTAGTCATGCTGATGCCGAGGTAGCGGGTTCAACCACTAAACACTTAGCGAACATGTTGACTTCTCTTCCTTGACTTGGGGACGTTAATTACAAGTACCTCTGAAGCCGGAGTGGGTTCTAGTTAGTGCGCTGGCCTGCCAGAACAGAGACCCTGGCTCAATCCCCGGCATTATTGTGTCCTACCAGTGCGGCACTGGCGTCCACCTAGCCTCAGGAAAATAGATAGCATACAAGTTTCAGAATGTTTTTCGTAATTGTCTGGACAGGAGATACGGCCAGGAAGGGAATTGGCCATCACATCTCATATTTGGCGGTCTAGAATATGTGGCGGCCTAGAATATGTGGCGGCCTGGAACATGTGGCGGCCTAGAATATGTGGCGGTCTAGAATATGTGGCGGCCTAGAATATGTGGCGGCCTCAGACTGCACATCCCAATTACAGTATCTGCTATGGAATTACCTTTACCTTTATACGTGCATATGGAGACCATAAAGCACACCTGCGTCGGAAACACCAGTTTGACACACGTGTCTGTTCGTACATCGATGACTTGCACTGTTTGTGAGACTAATAAACCAGTTGAGGGACGCTTAGTTTAACGGCTGTGGAAGTCTGACTACACACTTCACAGTTTTAGAAGCTCACGAAGGGTCGGCTGGTCTTCAAATGGGTCACGCATGATTTTATGCGGCCATTTCAGCACGCCAACATTGTCCGTTGTTATTGAATATGGTGAAACGTCTAGAAACAGAATAATACGGCAGCCGTGCCACGTGGGGTCGCTGATATCGGTTGACACTTTACAGTTGTATTATCTTTGAATCGCTTCAACAACAACGCAAGGATAGAGAAAACTCAACCACACACTAGCATCGATTTTACATCAACAATATGCCAGTTGAAACTCCAGGGCTTCATTGAAATATATGACTGCACAACGACTGTCTTGATACAAAGCAGTCCTTATGTTAAGTTTAGGGACAAGTTCAGACCATTTATCAGTCCTAGATAATGCAGTGGGGAATAAATCAATTTTCTCCACGTGAATTATCAATAACACTGTGCCCATACAATTCCTGTTTACAATTGAATCGCTTGCTTTTATGTACTTGCCTTCATCTAGCCGTCCCTTGCTGCGTTAGTCTACTCTTTATTGTAGGTCAGAGAGAATGCTACAGCTGGTGTATGGTAGAATAACTACAGCTGGTGTATGGTAGAGCAACTACAGCTGGTGTATGGTAGAATAACTACAGTTGGTGTATGGTAGAATAACTATATCTGGTGTATGGTAGAATAACTACAGCTGGTGTATGGTAGAATAACTACAGCTGTTGTATGGTTGAATAACTACAGCTGTTGTATGGTAGAATAACTACAGCTGTTGTATGGTAGAATAACTACAGTTGGTGTATGGTAGAATAACTACAGCTGGCGTGTGGTAGAATAACTACAGCTGGTGTATGGTAGAATAACTACAGTTGGTGTATGGTAGAATAACTATATCTGGTGTATGGTAGAATAACTACAGCTGGTGTATGGTAGAATAACTACAGCTGTTGTATGGTTGAATAACTACAGCTGTTGTATGGTAGAATAACTACAGTTAGTGTATGGTAGAATAACTATAGCTGGTGTATGGTAGAATAACTACAGCTGGTGTATGGTAGAGCAACTACAGCTGGTGTATGGTAGAATAACTACAGTTGGTGTATGGTAGAATAACTATATCTGGTGTATGGTAGAATAACTACAGCTGGTGTATGGTAGAATAACTACAGCTGTTGTATGGTTGAATAACTACAGCTGTTGTATGGTAGAATAACTACAGTTAGTGTATGGTAGAATAACTACAGTTGGTGTATGGTAGAATAACTACAGCTGGCGTGTGGTAGAATAACTACAGCTGGTGTATGGTAGAATAACTACTGCTGGCGTATGATAGAATAACTACAGCTGACGTGCGGTAGAATAACTACAGCTGGTGTATGGTCGAATAACTACAGCTGGTGTATGGTAGAATAACTGCAGCTGGTGTATGGTAGTATGGCTGCAGCTGGTGTATAGTAGAACAACTACAACTGTTGTATGGTAGAATAACTACAGCTGGTGTGTGGTAGAATAACTACAGGCGGTGTATGGTAGAATAACTACAGCTGGTGTATGGTAGAATAACTATAGCTGGTGTATGGTAGAATGGCTGCAGCTGGCGTATGGTAGAATGGCTGCAGCTGGTGCATAACTCGGAATGTTAACCATAGTGAAAACTGGCAAGACCCCCGGTTTAGACAACTTAATAACCGAAATGATTAATGATTTAGAAGAATTTGAAATAGATCAAGTCACCAGACTGCTGAACACAATATATGATACTGGAGATATACCTTATGAATTATGTAAATCTGTATTTATTGCAATTCCAAAAAAATCAGGAGCCTTGGAATGTGATCAACATCGAACTATTAGTATAACGAGTCACATCACAAAGCTTTTGCTAAGAATTATGGATGGAGTTAAGAAGAAAATACAACGTGAAATAGGAGAAGAACAATGTGGGTTTGTAGAAGGCAAGAATACAGTAAATGCTGTGCAATGTCTCCAGATCTTTTTTCCCCGTGCAGTGAAAATAGTTTCAGAGATATTGAAAATATAAAAGGAATTATCCTCATTGAATGCAGATGATACAGTATTGATTGCAGACAATGAGCAGGGTCTGCAACATTTAGTAGATGCGGTTGTTGCACACAGTGAACAATTAGGGTTATAATTGAATTATAAGAAGGCACATATTATGGTCGTCACTAGGAAGCACAATGTAATATACAAGTAAATGAGAATATTCTTAAACAAGTGAATCGGCACAATTATCTCGGGACAGTCATAACATCTGATGGGAGATGCCTTGAAGAGATTAGAACAAGAATTGCCATTGCGAAGGTAGCCTTTTGCAAGATGAAAAACATACTGACCAATAAAAATATGTCAATTGCAACGACAAAAAGTGTTGAGGTGCTACATAGAACCTGTACTTTTGTATGGATGTGAAGCGTGGACAATGAACAAACAAGCTGGAAACATCTTATGGCCGTGGAAATGTTTTTTCTGAGGAAATGTAAAGAATACCATTGACAGACAGAAAAAAACAATGACCAAGTCCTACAAGAAACAATGAAACTCGTAAACTGATTAGAGAAATTAGACGTAGACAGCCAAAAAATTTTTGGGCATGTTATAAATAAATTGAAGAACTTGGTGACAACTAGCAAGGTCGAGGGGAAGAGAACAAGGGGAAAGCAGCGAAGTAAATACCTGGAAGGCTTGTCCACGTGGCATGGTCGAGAAAAGAACATTGAGCTGATCCATGACTCTTGTAATCTAATAAAATGGCGAATCATGACCGCCCACGCTTATCGGCATGGCACATGATCGATGGATGAATGGTGTATGGTAAAATAACTACTGCTGGTGTATGTTAGAATAACTACAGGTGATGTGTAGTAGAATAACTACAGCTGGTGTGTAGTATAATAACAACAGCTTGTGTATGGTAAAATAACTACAGCTGCTTATGTTAGAATAAATACAGGTGGTGTATGGTAGAATAACTACAGCTGATGTGTAGTATAATAACAACAGCTGGTGTATGGTAGAATAACTACAGCTGATGTGTAGTATAATAACAACAGCTAGTGTATGGTAGAATAGATACAGCTGTTGTAAGGTACAACAACTGAAGCTGGCGTATGGTAAAACAACTACAGCTGTCGTATCATAGACTAGTCATAGCTGAAGTATAATAGAACAACTGCAGCCGACGTGTGATAGAATAAAACTGTGTGTATATGTGATACATATTTGCTGATGAGAAACTGTCCAGGAAACTGTAAGACCATGAGCAGGCAAATCAGAATTCTACACCAGGAACTACATACACCAGGAGAGTCTCATGCAGCAGGTAGGGGAGACGAACAGAGAGGAACAACCGGCGGCGACACCCGGCAACAAATGGCTGTTTTGAAGCGTTTGTCGTTCTAGAGATGACACAACTTGGACAGTTTATCTTTGTAAGGTATACACAATAGACATCATCAGAATGAACTAAATCACAGGGTTTTGTGCAGCCTAGCCGGGGCGCTCACTGAAACATCAGATGAGAAAGTGTAATTTACATCTTCTCGTGTATTATATCTAGATGTGCTTGACGGGCTGAGGAAGAAAAAAAATCACTTGAGTGCTGCATAACCATAGATGACTTCAGAGTGGCACTGTTCCAGACATAACCATAGATGACTTCAGAGTGGCACTGTTCCAGACATAACCATAGATGACTTCAGAGTGGCACTGTTCCAGACATAACCATAGATGACTTCAGAGTGGCACTGTTCCAGACATAACCATAGATGACTTCAGAGTGCCATTGCTCCAAACATAACCATAGATGGCTTCAGAGTCCATTGCTCCAGACACAACTATATATGACTTCAGAGTTTCACTGCTCCAGACACAACTATATATGACTTCAGAGTTTCACTGCTCCAGACATAAACGTAGATGACTTCAGAGTCCATTGCTCCAGACATAACCATATATGACTTCAGAATGCCACTGCTCCAAACATAACCATAGATGACTTCAGAGTCCATTGCTCCAGACATAACCATAGATGACTTCAGAGTGCCACTGCTCCAAACATAACCATAGATGACTTCAGAGTTCCACTACTCCAGACATAAACTATATATGACTTCAGAGTTCCACTACTCCAGACATAAACTATATATGACTTCAGAGTTCCACTACTCCAGACATAAACATAGATGACTTCAGAGTTCCACTACTCCAGACACTAACTATATATGACTTCAGAGTTCCACTACTCCAGACATAAACATAGATGACTTCAGAGTGCCACTGCTCCAGACACAACTATATATGACTTCAGAGTTCCACTACTCCAGACATAAACATAGATGACTTCAGAGTGCCACTGCTCCAGACACAACTATATATGACTTCAGAGTTCCACTACTCCAGACATAAACATAGATGACTTCAGAGTTCCACTACTCCAGACATAAACATATATGACTTCAGAGTTCCACTACTCCAGACATAAACATAGATGACTTCAGAGTGCCACTGCTCCAGACATAACTATATATGACTTCAGAGTTCCACTACTCCAGACATAACCATAGATGACTTCAGAGTGCCACTGCTCCAGACATAACCATAGATGACTTTAGAATTCCACTGCTCCAGACATAACCATAGATGACTGCAGAGTGCCACTGCTCCAGACATAACCATAGATGAGTGCAAAGAGCCACTGCTTCAGACATACCAATCATGACTGTGTTACCCGGGCCCTTGGTGGAAGCAAAGAATAGTCACACACTAACCCACCCTGCATGTCGTAAGAGGCGACTTTGTAGGACTGGAACTGGCAACCACATCCCTTAGACAGTTTTAGCGGCTAGATAAAACTAATCATGAACAGATCTAGAGATAAGGGACGGAAGAATAACTCAGTCAGTCAAGGAGAAAGGAGACTTCTAGTTGAAGAAAGATCTTGGCTGCAGCTGGATATGACAGTGCACCATGAAACAAAAAGACATGTTAAGATCCTGCGGAGAACAAAACACAAGCACAATAACATATGCTACCTTACATTGATCCTGACCAGATAAGCAGAAATCTCAGTGGTAAAATAAGTATAAATACTTGTAACATCACATTGGCTAACGAAAGTCATAATAAATACTTAGAACACGCCACACATGACCTACATTTCGATGATAACATTTCTGAAAAATAACACACACATAACTAATAATAAAACTGTTAGCAATAGTAACACACTATATGAACAAGTAAACATAACCGGATGTTAAAAATGCGAAAGATGAAAACGATGATAACATTTCTGAAAAATAACACACACATAACTAATAATAAAACTGTTAGCAATAGTAACACACTATATGAACAAGTAAACATAACCGGATGTTAAAAATGCGAAAGATGAAAGACGGGTGCGCAATATATCGGCGCATGGCCATAATGCGCTATAGTGTCAGTGAAGATTGGCACATTGGAAAGGTGCTATTAAACATGGGCAATGTCAGGCCGAGCGAGATAGAGTTAAATATTGACTCTTCTTTGGACATTAATGGCAAGAGATGGCAAGGTGGCCGAAAGTCAAGTAACAAGAAACGAAATAAACAATGTTAAACCGTAGCATCCACAACAGTAAGGGATCGTTATAAACCCAGACAAGGCATCGGTTGTGTGGTACTCCCTGGATAACCGGATCGTCAAGGCAGATGTCCAAGGTATTATATTAAATGGATGCCCTCTTAGTAGAGACAGTAAATTGAAGTACTTGGGTATAACCTTTGACAGGTGTTTGTCTTTTAAGGATCCATGTGGAGGGTTTGGTGGTGAAGGCTGGTAGGGGACTTAATGCATTGAGGGCGATGGCAGCAAACGGGGTAGAGCAAATGAAGCTTTACAGGCTCTTTCAGCAGTTAATAATTTCTGTCATTGAGTATGGTTTGGGATTGCTGACAGTATCAAAGAGCCAGCTTGAAAGGTCAGAGCGCATACAAAATGCTGCAATGCCGGTACTCCTGGGGTCTATAAAGGAGACACCAATTATATGCATGAGGCATATCCTGGCCTTTCCAACAATGACGGATAGGCATAGGGTCCTTCAAGCCAAATGGTACCTGAGTGTTGCTGCAGATAGGGATCAGCCCCTGCATGCAGCGATCGATATGGTGAAGGGTCATAGACTAAGGTGAGGCGGGTCCTGGATGGCACAGGCAGAACTTTCTATAATTCAGGTGTGTGATCTAGAGACCATCAATCGTGGAAAAGAGTGGGTTGAAGTTCCGGAAGACATGATGGGCTGGCACAATGTAATAATAACACTGGGTCGTAAGTGCAGAGAATGGGCAGCAGGTCCGCACTGAGTTTGAAGTGCAACAGCTGATCCAGAGTAACACACATCAAGGTGACATAGTCATCTACACCGATGGGTCAGTGGTGAGAAACAGACGTAGTGGTCGGGGTTTCATTGCAAAGGCCAGTGGACGTGTCTTGAAAAAGGAGAGTCTGGCATATTGTCGTGTCCTCCTTTAAAGTGTCGTCCCTGGAGTGAGGAGATCCGACACCCACATTATAATATTATTTTTTTTCCCCCTCAATATTCTGGAGAATCCACCCGCTTCCGTCCAACACACTCCATCAGCCTATGGACACCTTTTCCTATCACTCTCACACTGTCGTACTATGCCCCCTTCTCATACTTCCCCAACGCACATACTCAACAACTCTTGCTTCTAGAAATTAATAAAGATTAATTTATTAAAATAAAAGTGTAACGTGTATGAGACGTGTATGCGAAGAAAATGTGTGACGTGTTCTATAAAGTGTGTAGACTCTGTCTCTCAGACATCAACTCAGTCAGCTGATCACAGCAAAGATAGACCACAGCACGTTACGTCAGAACAAGTACGTCTCACCCGTTGCCGGAACCATCTTGCCGGATAATGCTTTGCCTCTGTAGACCTCTGGTAATCCAATTTCATGAACATCCGAAATAGACACCGGTGGTATTACGAGTTAATCAGGGACCGGTTGCACTCTACACAATGTCCGTTCCTAATGTTCCTAAACAAACTGCACAAGTCTTTTGCAGTGTGTACGCAGTTAGTTAGTTAGTTAGTTAGTCGACAGATCATCCTCGTTGCACATCGAACCACTCAGTTCATAAGTGCTAATTACTAATGTTAATTGTTACTGTACTAACACTAGGTAACTATTAGACTGTTCTCATTTAGTTACTACTGTCTGATGCTGGTGGTGCATCAGTAATCATCACTATCTCTGGTGAATCAACTTCCTCCTAGCTTAAGTTACGTTTCTGTATGCAACTTTATTGATTGTTGAACTGGTGTTCTTCAGAATGGGTTTTTTAATTCTTTCCCAAAACTTGTAGAGTTTCCTTGGATCTGGTAGGGAACCTAGGATAGAAACAACACATCTGGTGATAGTACTAGTCACTGATCCCTTCGGCTGAGTGTAAGCCTATCACCTTGCTTAATGATCTTTAGCTAACTAGAATTAGTCACAGAGCAGATTAGCTACCCACCTAGAGTCGAATCAGGCTATGACAAAGAAAAAATCAGCAACCAGAATGCGGAACCCCGCCCACCAGGGACACCTACGGGAGGATCCCAATTATCCTTCATTACTCAACTAGTAAAGCTTATCAACACTTCACTAATCTATTCTAGCTAACAGAGCCAAGTATCACTTCCCTACTCTAGCTAGTTTCCACTAACAGTGCTAATCATCACACTATAGTTTAACAAGGCTACTGCCTAAAGTAATTATAACGAATATATTATAATAAGTTATACCTTAAATGGCACTACTGCAGTCCTATCAATCATATCTACATCTGCCATATAGGCACGTGTAAAATTAAGTCACTAATTAACACACGGTAGATATTATTTCCACTAGGCGCTGCAGTGCCCTGCACTCCGACTAGAGCATTATTCAAGTCCACCCTAGTTGATCTCAACTCGAGTTTATATGGCAAACTACCCAAGTTGTCCACGTGACGTTATCCTTTTCGCCCCCACACAGGTGTTATTTGGACATATCAGCCATTTGCAAGAATCTATTTTCCTGGCTTTAGTCCTGTCAAAGTTGTCAGTAATTGTTAAGATTTTCAAAACAAGCCAGCAAGTTTATGTCTACTTCCAACAAAGAGTTGCAAATAACCCCGTCAACTTCTCGATGTGCCGGAAACCAAGAATTGACAGATGCACTGTTTTCCTGTCTCTCGCTGCCAATTCCGGTTTGTCTCTGACTGTTGACAACTGTCAAGCTTCTGTTCAGTGGTGACAATCCCAGCAGCCATTTCCGTCTGATGTGTTTATGACTTGTCAAAGTGATATCTGATTCAGCGCACTCACTTCCTCCTCACTCACCACCAAATGTGTATATGGGCTGACCTGATGTAACCTGTGCTGTTTTTCCAGTACGGCTGTTGTGGGCCTAGAAAATACACGCCCAGCAAACGTCGGTATATTTATCTGTTTAACTCATGGCAATCTCGCGACACATATGAGCGACCTCCAGCATGAGAATGGAGGTGGAAGCAGCAACAGCGGCATTCCGTTGGTTAGAGAAGACTACTGCAACACACATTGTATTCATTACGGATTCAAAGAGTATGCTTAGTAAGGTGGAGAAAGGAATGTTTCGTGTGAAATGTCTTTCTTGGCTTCAGAGGTCACAGATTGTGAGAATTGTATAGATATTTTGCCTTGGCCATGCGGGGGGTGCGGGGGGAATGAACAGGCTGATAGGCTGGTAGGGAATGCACCTGTTAGTGGTAGATTACCTATGGACATGGATGAGGTGGTTGTGGGTATGTGGGACCAGGTGGAGAAGGCGGGGAAATAGTTTGAGAACTCGTATGTAGAAAGAATGAGATTGCTGGGGATCGGCAGGGGTTCTGGAAGAATCTCAAAACTGAGAGGGAAGACCAGGAGAACTTTCAATCAGATGGCGGTGGGAACGATTAGTAGTATGACTTTTCGCTGGCTGTTGAACGAGGAGACGGAACACGTATGGGAATGTCCTGTGTGCAGTGATGTCGGTTAAGTCAACTCAACTCAACCACAACAGTATTGAATTGGCACATCCTATTGCGGTAATTAAGTGACTCTCCATTCTCAGTCTCACCAAAGAATTCGAATTAAATGGTGTCTAGAAGAGGTAGGTCTGGATGCTGAGAAAGCTGCAAAGAGTCTAGATCGTTGACTTAACTCCTGTCCCTTGAAGCATCTCTAGAATTGGCACCTGAAGTTTAGAGCAATCTATGTTGTTGGCTAGATGATATAGTGGTAGAAGAAGTGCAATAGTTTAAGATTTCCATTTTGGGATTATGCGAAACAAGAAGTTACCATCAGGAAAAAATCTGCTAAACAAGGTGAAACTGCTGTTCTCATGCCATACAGAGGAATATGCCTTAGGGGTGACGGAGTGGCCATAATGCTGTCTAAAGAGACAGAAAAAGACAATAATAGAATGGGAAGCAGTGAGTTCTAAAATAACAGCAACAGACAACCCCCCCTTCCCCCCTCCTCACACACACACACGCACGCGCGCGCGCGGAAAAAGTAGACGAATGTGATGCAGTGGTATGACTAACAAATGGTACTGATCAATCAGTTAGAGAACAGTTTACATGAAATTGCAAAGTACTAGAGGTAATCAGACAAATGGAAATATGAAGATTGTGATAAGTCACCTGAATGCCCAGACAGAATTGGATAACACTGGCTCTGTAGACATTATGGAGAAACAGGTAGTGAACGAAGATGGTGAATGTTAAATGTCATAGGTGGAAGTACTAGAATACAAAATACCACAATACAGAAAACTGAAATGATCATGTCTGTATGAAAGGGAGAATACCTTTGGAATTTGATGAGGCACGATGGGATTCCACATGAAATCATTAACTTAATCAGAAAAACATATGAAAACACGAAGTGTAGAGTTCTTCACGAAAGAAAACTAACATATATTTTAAATAAGAGTATGAGTGCAACAAGTGCATGTTGCCACCTGTATTAATGTTTTTGACTATAGACTGAATTATGAAGACAATAACTACCGCTAGAAGTGGCGTTCAGTGCACTCTGAGAGATGAGCTTGGCGATCTGGGCTTCATCGGCGATGTTGTACTCCTGTCACACAGACCCACTCAGATTCAAGATAGACTAAACACACTTGTCACAAACATTAGGCCTCAACATTTGTAAAGACAAAGATAATGAGAATATAGTCAAGAAATGATAACTCGATCTATCTTAGTGAAACCTCACTTCAAGAGGTGAAATCATACTCAGATTAAGCTTTTATTGTGGGCAAAGACGGGAAAATATATAGAGATAGTAAAATAAGAAGCATCATCATCCAGTGCTTTACCGGCTGGTGGGCGTGATCATGCTTCTCCACAAATTGCTATCTCCGACATAATGGATCAGTTCGTGTGTTGACTCCCCTCCGTGCCATGCACAAGGCTATCAAGAATTTTCTCACACTGTCCTTCCTCAATCTCTCTTTCCACAAATCTTTCCGGGTGTCACAGCATGTTCCAGCTTTTGTCTCCTCATAATGTGGTCAAACAAATTATGGTTGTTTCGTTCTGATGTTTGTGATAAATTATCTTTGCGACTTAGTTTCCCTCAAAATGTCAAGATGTGCTCAGTTTGGCTGTCTAATTAATGTTCAGCATTCGTCTATAAAGCCACATCTCCAAGACTTCTATGGATTTTTCCCCGCCTGTTTACTAATTATCCAGGATTCACAGCTGTATATTAAAACTGGTTCTATGTAACACGCAAGAACTCTTTTTGTAACTTTCAAGGACATGGGTTTAATGAACAAAATAAGAATACGAAATGCCATTGGTTCTTTCTCATAACACTAGAAAATTTGTGAAGTCAAAAGAAAATAACTCTAATGCCAGACTTGGAATCATCATCATCATCATTAATTGCCATGCCAGCTGGCGTAGGCGTTCATGTCTTTTCACGTAAATCGAGACAATCCATGAAGAACTGTGTCAGCATGCACCAAGTACCACATATTGCCCATATTGTATTTCCAGCGTGGATCTGCGATGACCCAGTGATTGTTGTCTTTGAGACCAGCATTTCAGCTGTCTTGTTTCTATGACAGTAGATGCAGCCAAGTTCCGAAAATGGTAAGGCCTCAACAAATGGCAGCTACTCAAGCCAAAGCTACCCACTGTGAACCGTCTTATGTGTATTAACTATGTAAGAGACCCAACCATGCGGTGTGATATATTGATGAGGAATAACCTGAATTCAGTGATGCACATCGGCAACTACATTCACATTCTCGGTAACCCATTATAGGTGTTCTTGCGTATAACACGGTGTCTGCAAGAGATCTGTCGAATCTGATGGTGCCATGAAGGAAACTGCGACGTGTGATCGCTTCTGTCCTTACAGAAGACGAACCAACAATAGTATAAGTGAGACTATGTGTAGTTAGTGGCATCTTTTATCTGTAGTTGAGTTGAGTTGAGCTAAGAAATGACATCCTTGCATTCAGGTCATCCTTACACGCACTCGTCCCCTCGTTCAACAGCCAGCAAAGAGTCATACTGCTAAGTTCTAACTGCCATCTCATTGAAAGCTTTCCTGGTCTTCTCTCTCAGTTTCGAGATTCTTCCAGAACCCCTGCCGTTCACCCGCCATATCATTCTCTCCACATACGGGTTCTTAGTCTGTTCCACGGCTTTCTCCACTTGGTCCCAAAGGCGCCCGACCACCGCTCCCTTGTCCTAGGTAATCTACAACCGATAGGTGCATTCCCCGCCAGCCTATCAGCCTGTTCATTCCCCTGCACATCCGCATGACCAGGGCAGAAAATCCATAAAATTCTCACAATCTGTGACCTCTGAAGTAAGGCAAGCCATTCTGCACGAAACATTCCTTTCTCCACCTTTCTAAGCATACTCCTTAAGTCCGTGATGAAGACAATGTGTGTTGCTGCGGTCTCTTCCAACCCCCGGAAGGCTGCTGCTATTGTTTCCACCTCCATTTACGTGCTGGAGGTTGTAGTCTCATATGCCAGACTCTCCCTTTTCAAGCATCGTCCATTAGTCTTCGCATTGAAACCCCCGCCGCAACGTCAGTTTCTCACCACTGACTCATCGGTGCAGATCACTATGTCACACTAAAGTGTGTTGTCCTGAATCAGTTGTTTCAACTCATTCTCTGCACTAACGACCCATTGTTACTACTACTATTACCTTGTGCTAGTCCGACATGTCTTCCTGTACTTTTACCCACTCTTTTTCGCGATTGATGTTCTCTATTGCACACACCTGGCTGATAGAATTTTTGCTTGTGCCATCCAGGACCTACCTCTTCTCAATCTTGACCATATCCATGGCTCCATGAATGGGTTGATCCCTATCTGCAGCGACTCTCTGTACCATTTGGTTTGAAGAACCCTGAGCCTGATCGCAACTGTTGGTAGTGAAAATATATGTCCATAATTGAGTTACATACATAATCACCAATGTCATTCTAAACTGTAGTTTGGAAAGTAACAATGTTGTAAAATAAATTGGCGGGTTTGTACTGTCAGTTCTCGCAGACAATACGCACGGTTATTAAAATCTAATTTTTTCCTGCCATCGTACGCTAGTACTAAAAATATTTAAGTTTTCGATATCGAAAGTCACATGCATTGGAAAGTCAGCTAAGTGTGTGTCACAAAGTGACAGTAAAATGGCGCAAAATGTAATGTGCCATCTGTTTTCTTTTGTGCCAGACATTGTTGCACAACACATTTCGCACTCTTGCTCTGTTTCGATTTACGCGTCGCTGTGAGGTTTGGCAGTTTATTATTATGAACGCTAAAAATGTATTCGAGAAAATTGTGTACAGTAGCAGAACATGTCTTTGTGGTAAAATATACATAATTTAGCGGCAGTCGGGCAGTACTAACGACTAGGTCTCTGACAGTAACAAATGCCACATTCGATTATGGCAAAACAACAGAGGAGCTGCAAGTGTTGCCTAGTGAGAAACAAATAAAAATCGTAAACTGATTAGATAAATTAGACGTGCACAGTCAAGATTTTGTGGGCATGTTATGAGAGGAAATAAATTGAAGAAGTAAGTGAAAACTGGCAAGATCGAGAGGAAGAGAATAAGGGGAAGACAGAGAAGTAAATACCCGGATGGCTTGGCCACGTGGTATGGCCGAGACAAGAACACAGAGCTGATCCACGACTATGGTGATCGAGTGAAATGGCGAATCACGACCGCCCACGTTTATCGACATGGCACATGGTGGATGGGTGGAGTGAGAAAAAGGCGAATCGTGGGTCACCATCAGATGTTCCAGACCTAGAAAAGACATTAGTGAAGTGGTTAGTGGATATAAGGCAACAAGCTTCAGTGGTTCATACATTAGCATCCGAGATCATCTCTGTAACTTAAAACAATCTCGCATAACAGCACTTCAAGCGTTGTGTGGATGGGCAGTTCGTTATATAAAGCTACGTTGTCTTTTAGTTCGCTGAAGAACATGTTCCAGATGACCACGAGAAAACAGCGTTTGGAGTTGCACAAGGTGGCAATCAAATTGAGAAAAGAACATATCTTTGACAATGAACGGAGTGGAAACGGCCATCATAAGCCCCCGACCTTTGATTTTTTACGGTAGTTATCTTCTTTGTTCCGTCGCTGTTTAGTACTTTGGTTATAAAGTGATACAAAGTGTGATTTGTTTGTGTAATCAGAGAAGCATGGAGGCAATAAGCTTAACCATATAGTGAACATTTGACAGTCATCAACGTTGTCCCTGCTGTTACCGTGCAAAGCGTTATCGTGTGTTACTAAGACTAAGACTGGAACTTACTTTTAACAATGCAAATAAATTGTTTTGTTTTATTGCGCTCGCTCGCTTTGAACTCAAGCGTAGACCATACACACTATATTAGTGATGGACTGAATTTTGCGTGTGAGCTAGCTTTCCCTATTAACAGTGTCCCTCGCCATCAGACGAACCCACTCCGACTTCAGAGGTACTTGTAATTTACGTCCCTAAGTCAAGGACGACAGGTCAACATTTTAGTCCAGCTGCCCGGTCTAGGGGTTGAACCGCTGACCTCGGCATCAGCACACCGCGTTCTTATCCATTCGACCATGCGGACCTGAAAGTCAATTCATTCTGACACTTGATTCTGTGATTGATTAAATGATTGATTGATTTAGGAACCGACATCACAGTCTGTATTCTGTGATATGCGAGTTAAATAACACCAGGCAGCCACGTGTAATGTGCGCAGCCTGTGCTTGGTTGCATGCATTTGTTTCATGACTGCTACCAGCATAGAGAGCACACGTTAGACTAGAGCTCGGGAATTCTCGGTCTGAGGGAGGCACACCTGTCAGGCCCTAGAACACTTGGATGAGTGCTTACTTGTAAGTGTCCAGCTGCAGCCCTCACACTACGGCGTGTACGACAGGTCGCAGTTGCGCACGCGTTTGAAACATGATATTCACCATTGCATGACTTTTTTTTGGTGATACCATGTTTTCAGTGTTGCATTTGAGACCACTGTGTCTTCTGTTTGTGTTTGAACCCAGTGTTTCGTCTATTTTGTGTTTGAACACATCGTGTCTTCTCTTTTGTATTTGAACATATTATGTCTTCTCTTTTGTGTTTGAACACATTGTGTCTTCTCTTTTGTGTTTGAACCCTATGTGTCTGTGGTTTTGTGTTAGAACCCATTGTGTCTTCTCTTTTGTGTTTTAATTCATTGTGTCTTTTGTTTTGTGTTTTAATTCATTGTGTCTTTTGTTTTGTGTTTTAATTCATTGTGTCTTTTGTTTTGTGTCTTCTCACTAGTGTTTGAACCCATTGCATCGTTTTCGTGTGTGTTGGAACCCATTGTGTCTTTTGTTTTGTGTTTTAATTCATTGTGTCTTTTGTTTTGTGTTTGAACCCTAGTGTCTTCTCACTAGTGTTTGAACCCATTGCGTCGTTTTTGTGTGTGTTTGAAACCATTGTATCTTTTGTTTTGTGTTTGAACACATTGTGTCCTTTATTTTGTGTTAGAACCCATTGTGTCTTCTCTTTTGTGTTTGAACCCATTGTGTCTTCTCTTTTGTGTTTGAACCCACTGTGTCCTCTATTTTGTGTTTGAACCCATTGTGTCCTCTATTTTGTGTTGGAACCCATTGTATCTTCTCTTTTGTATTTGAACCCATTGTGTCTTCTCTTTTGTGTTTGAACCCATTGTGTCTTCTCTTTTGTGTTGGAACCCATTGTGTCTTCTCTTTTGTGTTTGAACCAATTGTGTCTCCTCTTTTGTGTTAGAACCCATTGTGTCTTTTGTTTTGTGTTTGAACCCATTGTGTCTCCTCTTTTGTGTTTGAACCCATCGTGTCGTTTGTTTTGTGTTTGAACCCATTGTGTCTCCTCTTTTGTGTTTGAACCAATTGTGTCTCCTCTTTTGTGTTAGAACCCATTGTGTCTCCTCTTTTGTGTTTGAACCCATTGTGTCTTCTCTTTTGTGTTTTAATTCATTGTGTCTTTTGTTTTGTGTTTGAACCCTAGTGTCTTCTCACTAGTGTTTGAACCCATCACGTCGTTTTTGTGTGTGTTTGAAACCATTATATCTTTTGTTTTGTGTTTGAACCCATTGTGTCCTCTATTTTGTGTTGGAACCCATTGTGTCTTCTGTTTTGTGTTTGAACCCATTGTGTCTTTTATGTTGTGTTTGAACCGATTGTGTCTTCTCTTTTGTGTTTTAAGACATCGTGTCTTTCGTTTTGTGTTTGAACCCATTGTGTCTTATGTTTTGTTATTGAACCCATTGAGTCTTCTCTTTTGTGTTTGAACCCATTGTGTCTTCTCTTTTGTATTTGAGCCAGTTGTGTCTTTTGTGTTGTATTTGAACCCGTTGTGTCTTCTATTTGAACCCGTTGTGTCTTCTATTTTGTGTTTGAGCCCTTTGCTTCTTCTGTTTTGGGTTTGAACACATTGTGTCTTCTGTTTTGTGTTTGAACCCATTGTATCTTTTTATTTATGTTTCAACCCATCGTTTCTTCATGTGTGTTTCAACTCATTGTGTCCAGTGATTTAAGTTTCGACTCCTTGTGTCGTCTGATTTATGTTACAAACCAATGTGTCGTCTGATTTCTCATCCAGCCCATTGTGTCGACTGATTTATATTTCAACCCATCGTGTCTTTTGATTTATGTTTCAACCCATTGTGTATTCAGTTTTGTCTTTGAGCCTATTATTCTCATAGTGAGCTTAACCAAACTTCCAATGCTATTGAACTAGAAGCACAATAGTAACTCGGAAATTTCATGACGCACACATGCACGCACGCGCACACACATGGACGCACGCGCGCACTCACACTCAATCAACTACCGACCCACTCATCCACATAGGCAGGCAAACAGACAGAAAGATACCATGTTTTGGCAAAGCAGATGACGATGCCTTAGATCTGTGTGTTGAAAGCGGAGAGACATGGGCTGGTACACAGGAGCGATTGATGCGTGTCTGGAAACATGAAAAGAGAGTTCTGGCAACCAGTTAACGACGTTCAGATGTGTTTCAGACTTGCAGCGAAATGCTCTGATGCCGACAACACTTTACTCACGGCGTTTTTTTCTCTTTCATATTTAATCTGGAACTTTGTGACGCAAGTCTCTGACGTCACCGCTGGAACAGGGCTCTCAATTGGTTGCCTTGTCTGTTGGTTGCACCGTTTCACAGCACACGGAGAACAAATATTTCAAGTATTTACAGGAGAGGGCCAGTGTGCCATCACTATTCTTGACTCGATCACAAGATTGTTCTTTCTGCCTCCTTCTGTTCATGTGCCTCCCCCACCCCACAACCTCGTCTTCAGAGTTTACAATGCACTGACTTGTGTGATCCCATGCGAAGTACGCACTCACAGACACCTGGAATGAACCTGCTACACAAGTTTTACAAATGTGTTCTGTGTGCAGTGCTGTGTTTTCTTAGGTAATTTCATATATATAATATATATATATATATATAATATATATATATATATATATATAATATATATCTGTTCCCCTCGATCTTACCAGTTGTCACCAAGTTCTCCAAATCATTTCTTCTCATAACATGCCCAAAAAATTGTGACTGTCTACGTCTAATGTTTCTGATCAGTTTACGATCTTCATTTGTTTCTTGAAGGACTTCTTCATTGGTCTTTCTGGCTGTCCATGGTATTCTTTGCATTGTCCTCAGAAACCACATTTCTACAGCCATCAGATGTTTTTCAGCCTGGCTGCTCATTGTCCAAGCTTCACATCCATATAAAAGTACAGGTTCTATGTAGCATCTCAACACTCTTTTTCTCGTTTCAATTGACATCTTTTTATTGATCAGTATGTTTTTCATCTTGCTAAAGGCTACTTTTGCCATGGAGATTCTTGTTCTAATCTCTTCAAGGCATCTCCCATCAGATGTTATTACTGTTCCGAGATAATTGTACCTATTCACTTGTTG
Organism: Cepaea nemoralis; assembly: GCA_014155875.1. NCBI lineage: Eukaryota > Metazoa > Mollusca > Gastropoda > Stylommatophora > Helicidae > Cepaea > Cepaea nemoralis. The sequence continues at coordinate 227,948 of JACEFZ010016146.1, forward strand.
AAGAATATTCCCATTTACTTGTATATTACACTGTGGTATTTCGTTCTTCCTAGTGACGACCATAATCTGTGTCTTTTTACAATTTAATTCTACCCCTTGTTGTTCACTGTGTGTAACAACCGCATCTACTAAATTTTGCAGGTCCTGTTCATTATCTGCAATCAAGACTGTATCATCTGCATATCTAATGTTATTGATGCATCGTCCCCCAATGTTGATTCCTTCCATATTTTCAATATTTCTGAAAATATTTTCACTGTACAGGGAAAACAGATCTGGAGACATTACACATCCCTGTCTCACACCTCTCTTAATAGGCTGATATTGGCCTTACTTCATTATCAACTCTTATGGCAGCTTGTTGTTTCCAATATATGTTTTTTACAAGTCTAAGGTCCTTTCCCATCAATTTGTAGATCTTCAAGCATCCTTATCATATCGACATGTCTCACTTTATCAAAAGCCTTTGTGTATCCAATAAAGCAAAGGTGTAGATCTTTGTTTACTTCTATAGAACGTTCGATTACGGTTCTCAGTACTATACTCTATATATATATATATATATATATATATATATATATATATATATATATATATATATATATTATATATATATATATATATAGAGAGAGAGAGAGAGAGAGAGAGAGAGAGATTTTGTATGTCAGAATTTAGTCGGCGTTTCTAGTCTTTTTAAGGCACATAAGTATCCATGTAACATGTCTATGTCACGATTTGTACTTAAGATTGTTCCGGTGAAAGTAAAGTATGCCATCTAGTTTCTTGAAATTGTTACCCCTGCTAGTCATCCAGGGTAAAGATTTGATGCCAGCTTCAAGAAATGACCTTGAACATGTGCGGTATAACTCTTCAGATGCGTGATATTCAGGCTTGGCCATGGGAATGTTATTCCCATGGGATTCCCATGGGAAAGGTCCCATGGGATGGGATGGAACAGCACACATTTGTATTTCCCATGGGGCAGTTGCCATATTATAGCAACTTGATCTACGTCAGAGCTGCCCTTAAATTTGTTTTATTTTTTACCTTTTTAAAGCTTATTATCCTTCTTCTTTCTTTATATATTTATATTTTTTAATATAAATATACTTTATGTTTTGATCCTCCACGAAACAAAACACTTAAGTTTGACGACCCCAGAAACAAATGCCTTGAGGATGAAGTCGCCATGTTTCAAAAATTACGGCAACCAACTTCACAACCATTAAATTATTGGAAAAATGAACATAGGTTTCCACTACTAAAAGCAAGTGCGAAAATTGTTTTGGCCATACCAGTGTCACCATGCAGCAGTAGAGCGCTTATTTAGTGCAGCTGGATTGTTGTTGAGTAAGTTACGAAAACGGATGTTACCAGCTCTCGTTATAAACTCTGTGCATATCAGATTTGCATGTAAGATGAACATTGTGGAAATGGTTTAGGGACTACCTGGATTAACTGAATTATTAGAAACAGTCGATCAGCAGGAAATTGATAATGTGCTGAATGAGCAGAGTGACTCAGAAACAATGAGAGTGTCAGAATGACACTGAATTGTCATATTTAGATAATAAACTTTGTTTTACAAAATACTCTTGAATATTAAGATTAATAAATTCTGTCGTTTTATATGTCTCTTTGTACATGTAGTCCTATTTAGTAGATACTAAACCTAAATTTTCATAAATTTCATAATTTGATTTGAACTGTATTCCATATAAATATAATCATGGGAATCCCATGGAATAGGATGGGGTGGGACAGGCATAAATTACCATGGGATGGGATGGGATGGATAAACAAATAGGTCACATGGACAAGCCTGGTGATACTTGAGAGGTGACATGGTCAGATGACTCCAGCACCAGTTTTTGAACCTAATGATGATACCAGGGGACAGTGGGGTGCCATGATTAGATGGCTTTGAACAACTAGTCTGTGGACTGAATTATCCGGATAGTATAATAATGAAGTCAAGAAAACCAGCGTGAGTCGTCGGGTTACGCAGTTGAAGACTGCTTTCTTTTCCCGGATCTTCAAACACATACATATCCACCCAGGATTACATTTGTAAGTAGAAGGTTCTGATTTTCACGCCCAACGTATGCCATGCCGTGTCATAGTGTTTTGTGAGATCAACAAGAAACAACAATAATACAGACGTTCCTACTTTAACGTGGTTTGCTTTTCGATAATTCGCACTTTCGACTTATTTGAATAATTTTCACAAATCACAATGAGATCACTGTAATGTGAAACTTGAGAAGGCTAAGAGACATTGTTTAAAATCTCCGAATGTAAATGATTACAACACGCTATTTACCGTTTGATTTGAAGGCAACAAGAGTGAATAATTGCATGACTTGTGCATACCCTCATGTGAGCTTACTGGGAGAGGATGTCATGAGTATTATTGTTGACTGTGTCGTCCTAGTCAGCACACCAGATCTATGCGCGTTTCCCACGTCTAACTTGCTCCTTCATCTCTCACATTATGTCATTCTCTCAAAATGTCATGCCATGCCATATTATGTTAGGTTATCCGGTCGAAAGATTGATTTGAAGTTTAAACATAAGTCAGAGTACATTAGATGAATACATAAACATATCCACTGTACATGTGGCGAATAGCAACACACGTCCACTGTACATGTGGCGAAAAGCAACACATGTCCATTGTACATGTGGCGAATACCAACACACATCCACTGCACATGTGGCGAATAGCAACACACATCCACTGCACATGTGACGAATACCAACAGACGTCCATTGTACATGTGGCGAATATCAACAGACGTCCACTGTACATGTGGCGAATACCAACACACATCCACTGCACATGTGGCGAATACCAACACACTTTCACTGTACATGTGGCGAATACCAACACACTTTCACTGTACATGTGGCGAATACCAACAGACGTCCATTGTACATGTGGCGAATATCAACAGACGTCCACTGTACATGTGGCAAATACCAACACACGTCCACTGTACATGTGGCGAATACCAGCACACATTCACTGTACTTGTGGCGAATACCAACACACGTCCACTGTACATGTGGCGAATACCAACACACTTTCACTGTACTTGTGGCGAATACCAACACACGTCCACTGTACATGTGGCGAATACCAACACACATTTACTATACGTGTGACGAATACTTACACACATTCACAATACATGTGACAAATACCAAGAGAAGCGGAGATAATTTAATGTACGCCTATTCTCATGGTTGTGTGTACAGCATCAGCAACTTTGGAAAATCGTGAGAAAAATGGGTTTTCCATCACATGTAGTGCAACTCATAACAATGATCTATCTTTTTGATCTACCTTTCAGCAGGCGGGCCAAATTTCAGAAATAATATTTCCTGCCGGGCCACGCGCCTAATTTTTTATTATTTAATTAAAGTAAACAAGCAAGCGTGCTACACCTTCGACCACATCGTCGCTTCCCACTCCGCGGGCCTCAACTAGACTCCCGGCGGGCCGCATGCGGCCCGCAGGCCTCGTGTTGGACACTCCTGATCTAGACCAACAAGCAACGGTTAGAATAGGTGGAGAGACATCAGATTGGTTTGACATCAAGCAAGGAATCCGTTAGGACATCCAGTACACACACTATATTCGACTTAAATTACCTAGCAACGAAATCAGAATGGTGTCAGAAGCGTGATCACAACCTTGCCTTGCTGGCATTCGCATAAATCTTGGAGGAGAATAAATTATGGAGCCAATTGACAGATTGTATTTTACACTATTTTCCCATTCACTGGCAGCCGTGAGAAATTCGCTTCGTGCTGAACTCTTATTTGTTTAACCTGTACGCCGAAAATATAATGAGAAATGTCAAAATGGTAAATAAAAAAATCGAGAAGATCGTCTTCATTGCACCGGGTTTTATCCCATATGGTTAGGCTCTTTCCACTGGGCGGCTTGCCGAAAACACGAACTTCGTAGCTCCAGCGACGACACACAGGAGTCTCCGAAAACAATGCACTCGTGAACCGAATGACATAGCGCGGATTCGAACCCACAACGGTCGGAGTCGCGGGGTAGATGGCTTGACAACTTCGCCACGGAGACTCCCGATAATGAAATACCAGAGATTCGACATGCTGATGATACAGTATGGCATAGAAAAACTAACCACCTGATACCAAAAGAATAGTGACAGTCACAACTTATATCTGAACATAGCAAAAACAAAGATAATGCATACATATAAAACTAATATAGAGAAAGAAATATATGTTAATGCGGAAAAATTTGAGGTCGTGGAAAATGTCGAGTATCTTGGACCATTAATTACCAACAATGGTGACACAATGAAGGAATTAAAAGACGAATATCTATTGCTCTTTAAAGACTAAAACAACTGAATAAATTGTGGAGTGGGACAGATAGGACTACAAAAATTAGATTTGTTAGAGCATGCATCTTTTCCATTGCAACATACGCCTGTGAGACCTGGACACTTACTAAACAAGTTGAACAGCGCATAAATGCCTTTGAATATAAATGTTATAGTCAGGTTTTAAGCACATCTTGGATACAGAAAAGAACAAATACGACTAGAAATTAATATTAAAGAAGGTTGGCTACTGAATACGATAAAACAAAGACAAATTAAATATTTTGGTCACTTGAAAAGTCATGAAAGTTTGGAGAGAACAATTATGGAGGGATATATGCCCTGGAAGAGAAGAAAAGGAAGGCCAAAGAGAAGATGGGTGAAGGATGTAGTGGACGATCTCCAGATGGGTGTATCGGACGCGGTACATCTTGCATATAACCTAGAAGTTTTCCGGACGGTTGTTATGGGAGCGAATTTCTGCAGCAATATGCTACTGAATGAATGAATGAACGAACGAACGAATGAATGAATGAATGTCGTGCGCAACTTGAAGCGGCCACAAAATCACCTTACAATAGAGTTGTCAGCAGTAGTTGAAACTCGACGAGAGGTCTTTAAAGTGGCACCAGTAGTTGAAACTCTGAAGCAGTGAGCTGCAAACCACTATAACCAATCACCACCCCACATTTTGACTTCCAAAATGAGATTGTGGCAAAGGCGGTTTTTGAGCACTTGCACTGAGAATAAACAGACCACACATGACCACAGCCTATTCCAGTGCTAGTGAAGTTTTCTGCACGTCCCGGGCATCATGTGCTGAGGATACGATACAGCACGGTCTGCCTCTAACTACAATATTGATAGTTAAACCAGTGAGGAATATGTCTCCAGAAACAGGTCTCTCTCTCCGCCCGCTGGCCTTTTTTCAGTTCATACACTGTTATTGTGTGTATCCAGTACACACGCTATATTCAACTAAAATTACCTAGCAACGAAACCAGAATGGTGTCAGAAGCGTAATCACAACCTTGCCTTACTGGCATTCGCATAAATCTTGGAGGAGAATAAATTCTGGAGCCAATTGACAGATTGTATTTTACATGTTTTTCCCATTAAGTGGCAGCTGTGAGAAATTCACCTGATTATGGCCAGTCTTTAATGTTTGGACCTGTTAAATAATCAGATAAGAACCAGTTGCACATTACAATAACAAGTTATAATAGAAGGTCATATTGATCGACCTGAGTGTATGCTGACGATTCAATCTGACCAGACAGGAGGTCAGTAATTGTGACTGATGTCTCTTAAAGACCGAAACAGTTTGCGTGCTGGTAGCATTGGGCAAACTTTGTTTCGTTTCTCTGGTTACAACATTCTGTTGATGTGCACGCACAACATCGACTGTCGTGTTGGCAAGAAATAAACAATAAAACAACACGAAGTAATAGCAGCTTTACAGAGCACAGTTGCCGGAAAACATAGAACATTGCGGTGGCTAACCTTCACCAGCAAGCAAATACACATAACACAACGTATAAACAATGGGAAGTACACTACAGAAGTAAGAATGAAAGTTCCAGTAAATCCCGACAGCACACACTGGAAACACTAGCGACCTGTAAGATTTCGGGACGTCCTGTCGATAGATCTGTCTATGGTTGTGCACGACTGTGTGACACGCCAGCATGTGTATGGACAACACGTTGATCGAGGCAGCCTGCAAGTACCGTTGGTATGTGCCAAGGGAGGCTACGATTGGCTCCAGGAAAATAGAATATGAATATTGGGACGCAGCGAATCATGTTCGGTCGTCGGTGATAAAAACTCCGCCGTGGAGCAAGCATTGACAGGGGGATTCTGATCGTTAGAAGGGTCCCACTTCCCAGAATATTTTGGCCCTTTACCTCCTTGAAAATCTATGGGGTCGGGCGCGCTTGGGTCATGACTCCGAGTGTCTTTCCCTAGCTGTGAAGTACCAGCAAGGGAAAGGCTTGCGTTGTCTTGCGCTTGTTCCATGTTTGCCCCATACCTGTGAAAATTGACTGATGTCTAGCCCACCGTCCTTCAGGGAGAAGAGCCTCGTGCACCTGCAGCTTCGTGCCCTCACACAAATCCTAGCATTTGTGACCATGGGAAGTCAGCTTCTTTCCTGGCCATTGCCTTTGTCGCCTACGCACCGACGCTTCTATGCGCCGGCGTTCGTCTTCGTTGTCATGTTCTTCCTTCGTACCCTGTTCATGAAGCCGGCACTTCCTATGGCTTCCTCGACCCCTCTCTTGGTTTCTGCTGCGGAGTGTGGCCCTCGCAAGAAGACTACCACCACGGCTGGGGTTTGGACTTCGGATGCCATTTACCTGACTTGTGGAGATTTTCCCTTACTGAACAGACGCGTTCTCAGATGCACTGCCCTCGCTTTGAAGGATGGCTACATAGTCGACAGGAGACAGTACAAGTTCTAGATTAGTGGTTCTCGACCTTTTTTGGCCCATGCCCCCTTCACCATATGTTTAGAATGTCATTCCTCCCCTTTCGTATTTCCTCCCTATAAATTCCCCCCCCCCCACCCCCACCTTGCCCCTACATAGTATACGTAAAAATGGAAGCTAACTTTAATAACACATACTAGAACAAGTTTAGACGTCTACATAAAACGTGATTTGTGGGTCTACTTACGTTATAAGACGAATATCAGAAGGGCGAGGAGTACAGAACCGTAAAGTATGGAGAGAAAAACAATATCAAGTAATCGGTTCTTGTATTAGCGCGATCTTGAATTAATCTTTATTCCTCCCCTGGGAACCCTAAAATTCCCCCCTTGAGGGAAATTCCCCACCAGTTGAGAACCACTGTTCTAGATCTTGGTTGAAAGATTGGTTCTGATGTTGGTTACCCTGCAGTTACAGACAGAAACGTTAAACATATTATTGTGGGAGATTATACCTCTTGCGCCTACCTCTACGGCGGATAGCCTGACAGTGCACCCTTCTTGTCACATACTTGCGACCATGTCACATACTTCTCCAGCTTGTACGTGCACTGCCCCTCGATTCTCGACTCATATGAAACGGTCAGCTCCATCAGCATTAGCTGCTGTGCCGACGAGGAGTGAAGTACATTGTCAGGTCGCAGTCGAAAAGGTTGGATCAATGCCGGACACGCACCACGGTCCTTCAGATCAACAGTCAGTCGGCAGCGCTGTCTTCCTTGTTACTACGTTGCTATCCAGCTCTGGCGAAGTAACTCCGCATTGGACCTGCTCTAGACCCTCTGTTCACAGGAATCCTGTCTTCATCCACTATGGCTGCCAGCCCAGGAAGAACTTTATTGTGGCGTCATGTGAATCGGCCATGGCAAAAGACTACTTTGCATGCAGACGTGCTCCGCTGTCTGGACTTTCTTGTATACAGAAGGGGCAGGAGGGGTCGGTGGCTTTATCCTACTTGACCAATGGTTGAATGGTTAACCCTTGACCAACAGTTCACAACCGAGGAGAAATGTTTCTCCAAGTCGGTCGTCTCTTAAAATTCCAAACATTAACATTAGTGGTGTACCTCCGTTCATTATCTGTGGCTTCATCAATGGAAATATATATCTGTCGTCGGCAGTACAAGAACTTATCTCATTTAAAACGTCTTGGTAACAAGCACTTAATTTTTCCGTAGCGCGGTTTCACTGAGGATGGTCTGATCAGTATACCTGTCTATAACTTCCTTCGGTGCATTGGGTTGAGTTTGTGTCAGAGATATCAGCAGGCGTGACCATCTCACACTGATCGTTGATGAGCTCTGGCTTCTGCAACAGCAGCTGTTGTCGGTTCTCGGTGCACAATCTCCAGCCACACTGCTCTAGTGTTTGGAGATGCTGCAGTGCTGCTGCACATAAGACTAGGATTGTCAGATACGTGGACACCAAAAGGAGGACACAATAAGACCAAAAAAAAAAAAAAGAGGGCAAAGGAGGAAATATTGAATGTTTCATTTGAATCGTTCCAGATTAAACCCACAATCGGTACAATTTTATTATTTTAGCTGCCAATAAGTGTATCTTACTGTTAGTGAATCGACCAAGAAACAATCGTGTTAATAAATAAATATAAATTCAGTGGTGGCCTTTTTCAAAATGCTAAAAAACATTATTTAAACAGCCGATTGAACAATTATTACCTTATAATCTTTATTAATTACACAACATATTTCTCGGAGGAACTAACTTTCCGTAGAAGATCCTCGTTATCAGAAACTGTGTACATTTAACAATTTAAACATAAGTAGAGTGTAGATACATTGTAAGTTGTAACTTCTTCTTCTTCTTTCGTTCGCTTGAAACATGTCTACAACTGCAATGTCGTCTCTTGTATGAATCTAACAGTCTTTTTTAGTTCATTCAGCGGTCCATAGAGTTTATCTTCCACTGTTGTCTCTCTAGGCCAGAAGGTTCGCCTAGATATGTTGTAGTTTGGGCAATCCTGGAGTATGTGCTCTGCTGTCTGCGACGCCAAACTACATGTGCACATGGCTGAGTCACCAATCTTGAATTTTGTATACATGTGGTTGCGTAATCTATTGTGTCCTGTTCTGAGGCGCAGAAGAATGACCTGTTCTGATCTGTCCATAACGTGGTAGTCGTCTTGAGTAAGGTTTGGTGGCTTTCTGATTGATTTGATCATTCTTTTCTTTTGGTGGTATGTAATAGGCACATCAGGTTGTTCTTCTTTTGCTCCTTCCTTAGCCAATCGATCAGCTCTGTCGTTTCCGGGGACTCCACAGTGGGATGGTATCCACTGTATGGTTGTAACAATAATACATTAAAAAATTATACCATAAAATATAAGAAAAGCCGGACGTTTTAAAGGTTTTTAACTTTGCCTGCCGGACGGAGAATATTAGACTAACAAGGAGGACATGTCCTCTTTTTGCCGGACGTCTAGCAACTCTACATAAGACTGCCTCTCAGCAACACACAATCTCCAGCCACACTGCTCTAGTGTTTGGAGATGCTGCAGTGCTGCTGCACACAAGACCGCCTCTCAGCATCGTTTACTTCACTGTTTGCAAAAACATCTCGTCATTTGTGCTGAAATGTTGTCCTTCAAATTCCCGTACAAATTCTCTGAACTTACTTTTAGTTGAACACTTTGCTTTTAGGCATTTTTAGTTGAGACTGAAGTGACAACACAGCTTGAGGCTGTATGGACACAATGCAGTCTTCCAACTTACGTTACCGCAGTCTTGTCCCTGATTGCATCGCTCTGTCTCCCTGGCCTGCATGAGTTATCTGAGTTAGCCTTCACGTTACAGCCTCGGACACGTTCAGCTTATATAGAGATAGATAACCCTTTATTCCACCCCCAATTGTTTCTTTGTAAATAAACCATATCAAATTGCTGAAAAAATTGTTTTTTGCTAAGTCGGAAAATCACCCTACCATGAAATTTGTATGACATTTTGTTTGATAGGAACAAATTGCTTAAAATGTCATAATATGAATAACATATCGGAGTAGAACCTAAAAATACTGGTATATGACACATTTCTTAACAAGACGGAAGTATGCACATATATGCATAATAGAAACCATTTACCTGCAATCATAGTGTGCTAAAGCATACTTACAATTATGATAAGGATCTCCGACACCCACCGCCCAGACTACATGTCATAACATTGCTTCGGCTAGTCATTACAGATATGGCAAGAGTGGAAGCATGACATGACTACAGCAGTGACTGACGTGTGTACAGCCGACACAATTCTTCATCAACAATATCTCAGTTCACATGGAAATAAAGCATTACATTGTGATCATAGATAGCCCTGAGCAAATACACGCCCTATTATGCGGGGGGGGGGGGGGGAGAGGGACGGGGGCAAAAGAAATGGCCATTGTGAAGACTAGATGATAGAGTATGAATCTATGAGTTGACAGTGAATGCACCCCCAAAATGTGAGTTTCTAACAGTTATGACGCGCTCGAGTTCGAGGGACAGTGATGTGCTTATACGTATGATTATAATAATAGTTTAGACGTCAAGAAACCCAGATAGAGGACAGAGGTAACGAAAGATGCACAAATAATTAAATAAAAGCCATTTGCGCGAGGAGTACAGCAACACTGCCTTAGATGTGGGTCGTATGGAGTAGAGTGGTCTAAAGATATGCAGCTTCACTCTCGCTGTTCACTATACAATAATGACAGTAAGGATGTTTGTCATGCCATGTAACGAACCAAGATACCAAAGATGACATCCAACATGTGGACTTAACAAGTCACCTACACTACCTGTCCTGCGTCTCCGCGGTGCCCTGGGACAGGCTTCTTCCTATCCAACATTGGATGACTTCTAACGTTGTCTTCCTCTTGCACGATACACCTTCCTTTTCCACCAACCATCACACCCCTTAACAAAGAGCTAGGGTTCTTCATTGGCCCAAAATACTTGACTTGTCCTTTGTTGATCTCATCAAGTTATGTTTTATTCAGTCCCAGTTTTGTTATAAGACTTCTTTGTGTAGTTGTTCTCGTGCCATGGTCTCCCTCTAATCTAACTACGTATCGCAGGTGTCAGTTGCACCCAACAAAGACACCTGTGGCAGTGGGTGTACATATGTCATGGTGCCACTTACTGTTGTGTCAGGCTACAGTGGGACGGAGACGTTGTTTTTGATCTACTCTTGTCCTGGTGCATTATGGCACACTGGCATGTCTGTTTGTTTACTTTTAGTCAGGTACCAAGAGTTTCTGGTCTCTCTCTCTCTCTCTCTCTCTCTCTCTCTCTCTCTCTCTCTCTCTGCGTGCGTGTGTGTGTGTGTGTGTGTGTGTGTGTGTGGGGTGGGCAGAGGGGGTTAATCCAAGTGATGCTTGTCTCTGACGCCAAATGTGTCTGGTCCCTGTCCAGTTTAATGTCCATTTTCCATGAAAACCATACATGTGCCTAATCAGCTCGCATAAGGGCGAGAGATGAGTGCTCATGCGCTAATGGCCCACGATTAAGATTCCTTGGCAGTTGCAGTCACAGGTATGGCGAAAGTCAGTTGCCCTGGCAATGTTTCATGTGAGAGCACCCAGTCACAAGAGAATGCCAAATGGTTGTAGTGTGTGTGACACAGCGAGAAGAAAGACAGTCTGGCTCACACACACACGCTTTCCTCAAGTCCCGTGTGTCGACTGAAAATGCAGTTGTCGTAGTTTGCAGTTTAGTCGAAAGTAAATACAATCCCAACTTCAGAACAAACGAGCATGATTATACACAATGGGCAGTAGAATATACCATTTCATGTTCTAATATTTTTCATTGCCTTAATGAGAAGCTGGCCACAATCATCTCTGACTGTCTTTTCTGTCTTTTAAAATTAATCTTTCCAGATATCATATGCCCTAGTTCAGTGGTTCTCAACCGGTGGGGAATTCCCGGTGGGGAGAGAATTAAGATTATTTCAAGATCGTGTTAATACAAGAACCGATTACTTGATATTGTTTTTCCCTCCATACTTTACGGTTCTGTACTTCTCGCTCATCTGAAATTCGTTTTATAATGTAAGTAGACCTGCAAATCACGTTTTATGTAGACGTCTAGACTTGTTCTAGTATGTGTTATTAAATTTAGCTTCCATTTTATGTATGCTGTGTAGGGGCGGGGGGAGAGGGGGGATTTATATGGAGGAAATATAAAAAGGAGTGAGGGGAATGATATTTTGAACATATGGTGAAGGTGTGCATGGGTCACAAAGGTTGAGAACCACTGTTCTAGTTGTTTCTCTTCTCATATGGCCAGAAATGTTAACTCTGTTTGGCTTCTTTCAAAATATTCTCATATTGACTGTTCAAAGTATTTTCTACATTCTTATGTAAAACCACATTTCTGTGCTCCATTTTTTACTGCTTGTTCACAATCCAGAAGTCATGGCCATCTGTTAACATTGGTTCTATATAACATGCAAGAAGAATTCTTTTTTTCTAGCTTCTAGCTGTGTAATATTTTCTTCATTCCATAACACATAGTGTTTCGCGTCACCTGTTTTATTCTGCTGTTTTATTTTTTTTTTTTTAAATGCGATCCCGTTTCGCATGCAATGTCACCCATGTATAAGGTTGCTAGACGTCATTTTAGCCTAATATTCTCCGTCCTGCATGCAAATCTAAAAACCTTTAAAATGTCCGGCTTTTCTTATATTTTATGTTATAATTTGTTATGTATTGTTGTTACAACTTACAATGTATCTACACTCTACCGTGTGTTTACATTGTTAAAATGTACAAAGTCTTTGCATTTCTGCAAGCTAGTCGATTATGTTAATTATAACTGTTATCTGTATCTGGCTCATTACTCTTTTTGATATTTACTTTTACTTCTTTATTAAAACCCATTGCTTTATAATATTTTTAAAATTTTCCTAGTTATACCAAATGTGAAACACCAATTATTTGTATAATTTGAATCTAACTATTGCTCTATTCGGCAACACAATCTAGCTCTACTCTGTAGTCTCTACGGTCAAAATGTAAATGTTATTTCCGGTAGCAGAGACGCAAATAAAATTTTTTTTTTTAAATTTGTAATTGTTGCCATCCATGTTTATGATCGGCTGTTTAAATAATGTTTTTTTTAGCATTTTGAAAAAGACCTCCATTGAAATTATATTTATTTTTTTTCGCATGATTGTTTCTTGGTCCATACACTAAGAGTGAGACACACTTATTGGCAGCTATTGTAATAAAACTGTACTGATTGTGGGTTTAATCTGGAACGATTCAAATGAAACATTCAATATGTCCTTCCTTTGTCCTCTATTTTGGGTCTTATTATGTCCTCCGTTTGGTGCCCACGTATCTGGCAACCCTACCCATGTACCTAGATTTCTATAATTGCTTTAAATTAATACCACTGACTTTAGTTCTACATTTGGATAGAGTACATTTCTTTGATATTTTTTTTTCGCCCGCTCGCTTTGAACTCAAGCGTAGTCTATACACACTACTTATAGTAGTGCTGGACTGAATTTTGCGTGTGGATATTAGCTTTCCCTATTAACAGTGTCTCCCTGGCCTAGGGGTTAATGCCTTTCTCCGTAATCCCGTATATTCTCGTGAGTAACGTAACCTGCGCGAGAATCAGTTGCGATTCTCGCCGCGTTGGTAACTTATGGGGTATGTGAGCCGGTCGCTTAGAAAGCAGTGGCAAACTACTGAGCATAATCTTGCCTAGTACATCTTCAGCAGCTGAAACATGTTGATGTTGACTACAAGTCCTGTTAGGTATATGCAAAAAAAAAAAAAAAAAAATTTAACAGTGGCGCCATCAAACGAACCCACTCCGACTTCAGAGGTATGATATTACTATGACTTATGACTTCTCTCTCTCTCTCTCTCTCTCTCTCTCTCTCTCTCTCTCTCTCTCTCTCTCTCTCTCTCTCTCTCTCTCTCTCTCTCTCTCCTCCCTTACTACAACACACTGTATCGGTTACTGTGTGTGGTTCCTGCTGACTTGTTGCAATGTAGACAGTGCCACTGGCTCAGTGGATCATTTATGACCTGATTACCAACAGCTTAGTTTCTATAGCGATGCTTATATTTACTGTATAATACAAACATCTCAGCGGACAGATGACATCTGTGTCTGACATCCTTGTTTCATCATCATCGTGTGCCCCACAACTGGTTGAGGCTGTCATATGTCTCCGCACATCTCGGTGCCTGCTGTTCCGGTCAATCTCGGTGCCTGCTGTTCCGGTCAGTCTCGGTGCCTGCTGTTCCGGTCAGTCTCGGTGCCTGCTGTTCCGGTCCATCCCGCTGATGCTGTTCCTTAATGTCACGTGTTGAGTTCACCTCTCATCGTGTCGCTCGGCCTGCCCCTGCCGCTGCTACCGCTGATGGTGTTCCTTAATGTCACGTGTTGAGTTCACCTCTCATCATGCCGCTCGGTCTGCCCCTGCTGCTGCTACCGCTGATGGTGTTCCTGCATGTCACGTGTTGAGTTCACCTCTCATCATGCCGCTCGGTCTGCCCCTGCCGCTGCTACCGCTGATGGTGTTCCTTAATGTCACGTGTTGAGTTCACCTCATCGTGTCGCTCGGCCTGCCCCTGCCGCTGCCACCGCTGATGGTGTTCCTTAATGTCACGTGTTGAGTTCACCTCTCATCATGCCTCTCGGTCTGCCCCTGCCGCTGCCACCGCTGATGGTGTTCCTGCATGTTACGTGTTGAGTTCACCTCATCGTGTCGCTCGGCCTGCCCCTGCCGCTGCTACCGCTGATGGTGTTCCTTAATGTCACGTGATGAGTTCACCTCTCATCATGCCGCTCGGTCTGCCCCTGTCGCTGCCACCGCTGATGGTGTTCCTGCATGTCACGTGTTGAGTTCACCTCTCATCATGCCTCTCGGTCTGCCCCTGCCGCTGCCACCGCTGATGGTGTTCCTGCATGTCACGTGTTGAGTTCACCTCTCATCATGTCTCTCGGTCTGCCCCTGCCGCTGCTACCGCTGCCACCGCTGATGGTGTTCCTGAATGTCACGTGTTGAGTTCACCTCTCATCATGCCGCTCGGTCTGCCCCTGCCGCTGCTACCGCTGATGGTGTTCCTGCATGTCACGTGTTGAGTTCACCTCATCGTGTCGCTCGGCCTGCCCCTGCCGCTGCTACCGCTGATGGTGTTCCTTAATGTCACGTGTTGAGTTCACCTCTCATCATGCCTCTCGGTCTGCCCCTGCCGCTGCCACCGCTGATGGTGTTCCTGCATGTCACGTGTTGAGTTCACCTCTCATCATGCCTCTCGGTCTGCCCCTGCCGCTGCCGCCGCTGATGGTGTTCCTGCATGTCACGTGTTGAGTTCACCTCTAATCGTGTCTCTCTGCCTGCCCTGACGCTGCTACCGCTGCTACCGCTGATGGTGTTCCTGCATGTCACGTGTTGAGTTCACCTCTCATCGTGTTTCTTGGCCAGCCCCTGCCGCTGCCACCGCTGATCTGTCCAGTGTTCACCGTATTTTCCTGAGCTTCTCTTCCCGTGCCATGATTACAGAGCGTCATTTGCCTCCTTATATTTGTACATAATGCTCTGCTTTCAT
Organism: Cepaea nemoralis; assembly: GCA_014155875.1. Taxonomy (NCBI): domain Eukaryota; kingdom Metazoa; phylum Mollusca; class Gastropoda; order Stylommatophora; family Helicidae; genus Cepaea; species Cepaea nemoralis. The sequence continues at coordinate 243,379 of JACEFZ010016146.1, forward strand.
TAGTCTTGACCAGGCAATATTTTAGTTACTGGCAGTGCAATTTACTCGCAGCATTCATCTTAGAACCCACATCTTGTTGCTTCCAAGCTCTTCCTAATTTCTTCGTTGACTTCTCACAACTGACTGCCATACAGTAGAACCGACTCGTATGCCAGATTTCAGTACTGTCTTTCTACCATTCAATGATAGTGATTTATGACATATACTTTATATGTTCTTACATGCAGCTGCTGCTTGGCCTGTTCTGCCTTTAACCCCTGCCATGCATCTTCAATCTAATATTATTGTTTTCTCAAATATTTCAATTTATTGAATTGATTAAGCATGTTCCTTTCTATTGCTATACCGCCCTTAGGTGATAACTTTTTCTTTGCATTGCTTCAGTGTTCTTGATATTCAGGGAGATTCCTGTTTTGTACCCTCTATTACGACAATGCTCAACATATGTTGTAGATCACCTGCCTTGTCAGCTACAATTACTGTGTCGTCTACATAGCTTGGGTTGTTTCGCGTGCAGCTGAGTTAGTTGTGTCTCTGTCTCGGGCAGTCAGCGGTGGGTCGTACAACATAGTTCTTTAGGGACGTGATGTGTCTGTTGGGGGTTAGTTACAGGGCGTAGCAGTCAACCCCGGCATTTTTTGGCCGTTCGTGATTCCTGGGCATGTTTACGTTCTGTAGTTTCCCATTGCTTTCTGAACGACCGGCACCCATACCATTTCATAAAAAACCAACGTAAGGCGGTCTGCCCACATATCGCCCACAGCTGCGTTTCGAACGCGGGTATGCGGGATTACGAACTGCGTACGTAACTCTTTCGCCACGGAGCTGGCAAAAACGTTTTTGCGTATCCTTTACAGGACGTAGTAGTCAGTCCCAGCAGTTTTTGGTGTTCGTGATTCCTGAGCAAGTTTACGTTCAGTAGTTTGCCATTGCTTTCTGTTGGAGGGTGGCAGGTTCACATCCCCATGTACCTATAGTGTTTAGCTTTTTGGCTAGTCTGTCAATTGCCTAGTTTGTCTACTTTTTAGTTTGCGCTCGCTCGCTTTGAACTCAAGCGTAGTCCATGCATACTATTTATAGTAGTGATGGACTGAATTTTGCGTGTGGTTTACCTTTTCCTTATAACAGTGTCCCTCGCCATCAGGCGAACCCACTCCGATTTCAGAGGTACTTGTAATTAACGTCCCCAAGTCAAGGACAACAGGTAACATTTTAGTCCAGCTGTCCGGTGTAGTGGTTGAACCGCTTACCTCGGCATCAGCACGCCGGATGTTTAAGAACTCGCGTTCTTATCCATTCGGCCATGCGGATCTGCGTGTGTCTACTTATTTCTACGTCCTGTCTGTGTCTTCTCAGTCTTTCCCATCATTGTTAATAAATTTTGACATATTAAACAGGTCATCATGTTTTATTCTAACAAATGCATTATTATAATTTACAAAGCACAAGTATACGTTTGTCTTTTTCTTTATTGATGTCGCAACTAGTGGCGGTAGCGTGTAACTGCATTGTTTGTACCTTTCGCTTCCACAAATTCATAATTTCCATCATTAATTATCTTTATTTTCCTTGTTTTTCGTATGATATTTTCGAGGTGCAATTTGGTGACGTGGCTTATGCGATGAATTCTACGACGTTCTTCGTATTAATTTGCTTTTGATATTTTGGGTAGAACAATAAACACAATTGTGAGCATAACATTAGGTATATATCCATTGTTGTGATCACCATTCAACAGTTTAGTTAGTATTCCTATTCCAGATTCTCCTAGAACTTCCAATTCCTCTGTTGGGATTCCATCTGGCCAGGCTGCTTTCCCTGTATTATATGACATCCTTGTTTACACAGTGAAGTGTTCCCGAATGGTTGTCGGTTCCTGTATCGTCTATTCGCTGCCAATGTGTTTTTTATTATTCTCATATATGCTCCATCACTGCTTACATGTTCTGGCAGTTTCATTACTTCCTCGTGCTTCTGTCAAGTAATTTTGCATAGTCTATGAAAATATACGTTCAGGCACGCTTTCATTTCTTTAACTCGTTCTAACAACACCCAGATAATATATGTCTCATTATGTGTGCTCTTATCCTCCATAAATCAATATGTGTGCCCTTATCCTCCATAAATCAATATGTGTGCCCTTATCCTCCATAAATTAATATGCGTGATCTTATACTCCATAAAAGATTCTCAGTAACCACTTATTATATTTCTCCTCTCTCTCTCTCTCTCTCTCTCTCTCTCTCTCTCTCTCTCTTCTCTCTCTCTCTCTCTCTCTCTCTCTCTCTCTCTCTCTCTCTCTCGCTCAATCAACACAACACAGCCAAGCGTCATTGTGAAAATGGCATTGAGTGTTATTGATGATTGATAATTATATACACAGTTGTATTTTCTACAGTGTATTAGTCCATTTGAAGTCATAGCAAACGGATGAATCGATCAGCATCCCTGGTGTATAATCAGCCTGGCATTACATAATTAACCCAAAGTTCAAGACCTCTAGAAGACCTGCAGAAGTGTATTAGACAATTAGATTGAGGCTAGTCTCGTCGAGTCTACTCACGGGATCTTTCACTCGGAAAGTGCGTCACTGATGTGCATAATGAGATAGACCCACAAACAGCGGCTTGCAGTACATTGAAGAGCCCTCTCTACAACTTGTCTTTGTTGGAATTGACCAATAACAATGTGTCAGTGTCTCTTCTGATAACTCGAATAAATCATGTGTTTGGTGGATGAGCAGAATGGCCACACACAACACAGACATGTTCAAATGTTTGGTGGATGGGCAGAATGGCCACACACACCACAGACATGTTCAAGTGTTTGGTGGATGGGCAGAATGGCCACACACACCACAGACATGTTCAAGTGTTTGGTGGATGGGCAGAATGGCCACACACACCACAGATATGTTCAAGTGTTTGGTGGATGGGCAGAATGGCCACACACACCACAGACATGTTCAAGTGTTTGGTGGATGGGCAGAATGGCCACACACACCACAGACATGTTCAAATGTTTGGTGGATGGGCAGAATGGCCACACACACCACAGACATGTTCAAGTGTTTTGTGGGTGGGCAGAATGGCCACACACACCACAGACATGTTCAAGTGTTTGGTGGATGGGCAGAATGGCCACACACACCACAGACATGTTCAAATGTTTGGTGGATGGGCAGAATGGCCACACACACCACAGACATGTTCAAGTGTTTGGTGGATGGGCAGAATGGCCACACACACCACAGACATGTTCAAATGTTTGGTGGATGGGCAGAATGGCCACACACACCACAGACATGTTCAAGTGTTTGGTGGATGGGCAGAAATGGCCACACACACCACAGACATGTTCAAGTGTTTGGTGGATGGGCAGAATGGCCACACACACCACAGACATGTTCAAGTGTTTGGTGGATGGGCAGAATGGCCACACACACCACAGACATGTTCAAGTGTTTGGTGGATGGGCAGAATGGCCACACACACCACAGACATGTTCAAGTGTTTGGTGGATGGGCAGAATGGCCACACACACCACAGACATGTTCAAGTGTTTGGTGGATGGGCAGAATGGCCACACACACCACAGACATGTTCAAGTGTTTGGTGGATGGGCAGAATGGCCACACACACCACAGACATGTTCAAGTGTTTTGTGGATGGGCAGAATGGCCACACACACACACACCACAGACATGTTCAAGTGTTTGGTGGATGGGCAGAATGGCCACACACACCACAGACATGCTCAAGTGTTTGGTGGATGGGCAGAATGGCCACACATACACCACAGATATGTTCAAGTGTTTGGTGGATGGGCAGAATGGCCACACATATCACAGACATGTGTATGAGGTTGGTGGAGTGGTAGAATACCCACACATATCATATACATGTGTATGAGGCTGATGGAGTTGTAGAATATCCACACATACCATAAACGTGTGTATGAGGCTGGTGGAATGGTAGAATACCCACACATATTATAGACATGTGCAAGTGATTAGTGGAGTGGCAGAATACCCACACATATCATAATAATAATAATAATAATAATAATAATAATAATAATAATAAGTCTTTATTTTCAAAGGGTTAAGAATTGGGCACGCAGGCCCGTCTGACATTCTGCCCTTCTTCTCTATTTCCTCTCATACATTCTTTCATTCAACATCACTTATGAAGCAACTTTTGACAACAAAAGAACATTAAAACGCATGAAAAAATAATCAATAACAAATGACTCACTGAGGCAGTGTTTAACATGGGCATTATAAATACCTAAGGAGGGTGTAACGTGCCATACATAAGGGAATGTTTTTTGGCTAGTTGTCGTTTGAGATAAGTTACCATTATTGTCTTTTTGTGTTATTTGTTATGGGGGCATGTAGTCTGTACTAAGGTAGTGTTCAAACAGGTTGCGAATGTATGTATCATGATTGGTGGTGTCTTTGATTTCTTGTGGAAGATTGTTCCACCAACTGAGCGGCAGAGTATGCTAAGCTTGTTTTATATAAGTCTATCCTAGGTTTAGGGACATGAAGTATATTTAGTCGTTCGCTATGTCTAGCGTTATATTTAAACAATGGCCAAAGGTAGCTTGGAGCATTTTGAAATAGGATTTTGTGAATTAGTTTGGTCTTATTAAAAAGCAGGCGCTTGTGGAGTGGCAGTAACCGGAGACGTTTATATAGGTTAGAATTGTCGGTAAGCTTTTCAACCATTAATTAAACGCACTGCCCTTTTCTGGAGTGAATATAGGCGTTTTGTTATTGATTTGGAGCATCCATCCCAGACTGTGGGCAGTAATCAATATGTGTTTGTATATGAGAAGTATAGAATATCATTTCTTGTGTTTTCGTCAAGGAAATTTTTAATTTTGGCAAGTTGGTATACTTTTTTGGCTATTTGTTTAACTAGAGCATGAACATGTGAGTTAAAAGTTAGATTTTGATCTATGATAACACCCAGTGTCTTGTGCTCGGTGACACTTTCTACAGGCGTGCTGCCAATGTGCAGCTGAAGAGTTCTCTGCGAGTTTAGAGTGTGAAGTCTTTGCCTGGTTCCTATTAACATAGACTTTGTTTTAGTAATGTTAATTTGCATGCGGTTTGCATGACTCCAGTTAACTACACTATTTTATTTCCTGTTGCAAGGATAATTCTAGCACATTACGATCAACAGCGTTTGTATATACTGTGCAGTCATCAGCAAATAGATCGCAGGACGACGACAGATTTAATGGAAGATCATTTATATAAATGGCAAATAATAGAGGGCCAAGAAGACCCCTGAGGTACTCCAATTTTAAAATGGTAAGGTTGAGAAAAAACCTTTATTGTGTGATACTACTTGCTTTCTGTCTAATAAGAATGATTTTATTAATGTCACTATATTAAAACTTACTTTCATTGTTTCTAGTTTTTTAATTAGAATAGTATGATCTATCATATCGAATGCTTTCCTAAAGTCTATAAACACCGCTCCACATAGAGTATTGTTGTTAATATTTTGTGCCTTTTTTATAGTTTGTTAGTGCCGTTGCAAGAAATTTTGGCCGAAACCCCGATGGTGTCAAAAAATTTGGTTTTTGGCAAAACTAAGGATCTAGTTTGTTTTGTTATGTGCTTTTTCGCGGTTTTTGGGTAATGAGGAAAAATGAAATTGGTCTAAATTACTCATAGACGATGTTTTTGAGGACCCCTTTTAAATGGGATAAATTTACGATTTTAAAAGGGTGAGGGGAAGTGACCTCTGGGTTTAAATTTTATTATATATAAAGTTATGACTCGCGATCGCCGGTGCAGCATGGCGAAGGTCGACTATAAATTCCCTCTATCCTGATGAGTTTTTGTTTTTAGATTACGGAGTGAGTAAATACTTCAGTTGTTCATTAGCGGTATGTATGTGCAGGTGGTTAGTGGAGTGGCAGAATACCACACATATCATAGACATGTGCAGGTGGTTAGTGGAGTGGCAGAATACCCACATATATCATAGACATGTGCAGGTGGTTAGTGGAGTGGTAGAATACCCACACATATCACAGAAATGTGTATGGGGCTGGTGGAGTGGTAGAATACCCACATATATCATAGACATGTGCAGGTGGTTAGTGGAGTGGTAGAATACCCACACATATCACAGACATGTGTATGAGGCTGGTGGAGTGGTAGAATACCCACACATACCATAGATATGTGTATGGGGCTGGTGGAGTGGTAGAATACCCACACATATCATAGACATGTGCAAGTGGTTAGTGAAGTGGTAGAATACCCACATAGGGCTCAGGCGTGTGCTTTACCAAAAGAATGTTTACAATAGCAAAGTTATTTAGAAAGCTCACCCATAATATTCTGAAGAGTGGGATAGGTATCGGAGTGAAGATACTATCGTTCTTTGTCAGCTCATCACAGAAGATTGGCAAGATTAGCGGGGAAAAAAATCGATGTCAGGAAAGATACAGAGCATAAGACAATTTCATGGTAATGAGTTGCGGAAAAAAGGGGAGGGATGTGGAAGAGAAAGAGCAGCCAGAGGAGAAGTTTGAAGCGGCTTAATTATGTGGAGTATAATGTTGACAGCTAGAGAATACCTACATCCAACAGTTGTATTGATTCAATTTGGGTATCAGTCGGTGTCCGTTTTGTGCAGAGTCTGAAATTGCTTGTTTGCCTTGTTATATATAACGTTAAAATGAGATCTTGTATGTAATTCAGCCTGTTCTGTGGCTCCATGTGGTGTTGTACTTTCTCTTAATAAGTGTGTTTGTTTCATTAAGTGACACCTTGAGGCGAAACTCCTTCTTTTGGATGTCTGATTATGCCGATCAGTAAGCTCTTTGACTTCTGCAGCACAACCGTGTGCAGAAATCCATTGTAGTTTCACTGTTTTGTTGGCAAACAGCTAATTCAAATGTCCAATGATTTTTCTTGTGGTTTATTTTGTATAGTCTAAATGCAGTCACATAGGAAGATTATAATCATTTGAATCTATGTTCATTCTGTATCTTTTCGGCTTTCAGGGCTGCCTGAAACTCTGCTGTGTAGTTTGTTGAGAGTTGACCAGTAGCAACCGACCCTTCAGTTTTTAAGGTTTCGGCATTAGGATTTGGATCCCCGCATTGCCTTCCTTAACCGCGTCTTCTGGCCCGCAGATTATAAATGTGACTGAATTTTGATAGATAATACCCGATACAGATAGAGTAGGTAGCCTGCTCTAACCACAACCCTTCCTTAGTGGCCTCTGACGACATGCCTGGTAGGGTGTAGTGGTACTATTCTGTGCTGCCCTGGCCGGCCCGGGTGATGCACGGGCGACTGCGTGCATTTGGAGTTGTCTTATCTGTGCTGATGACAACGTATTGAACATGACGAGCAAGCCTGGCGTCTGTGATGGTGTGCCGAATACTGGTGTGCACCAGAGTTTACTCACTGTTTCCCTTGGTTCTGTTTCCTTGGCGCGCACACGCACACACACGTATTAACTGTTTAACAAACCATCCTTCCTGTTCTCTCTCTCTCTCTCTCTCTCTCTCTCTCTCTCTCTCTCTCTCTCTCTCTCTCTCTCTATCTCTCTCTCTCTCTCTCGTGGTTGGCGAGTGGGTGGGTGGAAGATGTGTGGGAGGGTGAGTGTGTTTAGGTTGGGGTGGGGGATGTGTGTGTGTGGGTGCGGGATTTGTGGGTGGGGGAGATTGTGTGGGTGGGGGAGATTGTGTGGGTGGGGGATGTGTGTAAGTGGGGGATGTGTGCAAGTGGGGGATGTGTGGGTGGGTACGGGTTTTGTGTGTGAGTAGATGCGGGAAATGGGAGTTGGCGGGAATATGTGTGTGTGGGTGTTGGATATATGGTTGGGGGATGTGTGTTTGGCTGAGTGGTTGGGGACGTGTGGGTGGGTGGTGGAGGATATGTGGGTGGGTTAGTGTTGGTAGGTTATGGAATGGGTGGAGGATTTTGCGTGTGGGTGGGGAGATGTGTGAAGGTGGTGGGATGTTTGGGTGGGTGATGGATGGGTAGATGCATGCATGTGTGCCTAGGTGTGTGGGTGGGTGGGGGATGTGTGTGGAGGGATGTGTGGTGGGTGGGAAATGTGTGTGTGGGTGGGGAGATTGTGTATGTGGGGGTGTGTGTAGGATGTGTGGGTTGGGGGATGGGTGGATGGATGTTGGCATGTATGTGCCTGTGGGTAATGTTTGTGGTTGGGTGGTGGATGTGTGTGAGAGGGACACGCGGATGGATAGGGGATGGGTGGGTGGGTGAGTGGGGGATTTTGTCTCATAACATGGTAACATGCATTGTTTATGTTTACAACATTCATTTGACAATGTTTTTTTTCCTATGTGAATGCGCTATGCACTGATGAACAAAGGATGAGTGATTGGAAGGGCCGAATATAAGACGAACGAACGGACGAACGAAAATCTTTATTTTCAAAGATATAAGAATTGGGCACGCGGACAGATGGGCCTGCGTGCCCAATTTGTTACTCTATGAAAATAAAGTTCGTTCGTTCTCTCTCTCTCTCTCTCTCTCTCTCTATCTCTCTCTCTCTCTCTCTCTCTCTCTCTCTCTCTCTCTCTCTCTCTCTCTCTCTCTCTCTCTCTCTCTCCCCCACCTTAGGTAATTGTACTTGTCAAAAATCAGTATCAGTGAATCATGTATTATTGATTATTGCACATTTTCCATGCGTTTTAATGGGCGGCAGGAAGGTCTCTACACCAGCCGTATCCGATAGATACTTCTTCTTCTGCGTTCACCCGGAGGTTTTTTTCGGACGTGATTGCGTTGTGCCTGTTTACAGCAGAGCTGCGTTCTTGCGCCGTTAGGCCGACACATCCGACTTCTGCGGGCATTTGTTGACCGGGGTAACCTTCCCCGAGATAGATACAATCTCTTGTACATGCTCAGACAACCTGAACGCCAGTGTATGGGACTCCAGAACTCTCGTGGGACACACGCAGCATAGCAACCAGGCCCTCACTATAGGTGCCTGGGCGTACACGCAATGGACCCAGGATTTCGAACTGAAATCTCCCGGAGACCTTCCAACCAACCACCCATGCAGATGTGTTATCTTGTGTACCGAACATAACCTGAGCGTCAACAGTAATAGCGGCCCAGTACTCCTTTGCGCATGCACAATGGTTCTTTACTTACTTACTAGCTAAACTAGACGAACTGAAAACTAGGTAGATTGGGATTGGAATCTACTTCCCCCAACTAAATCATACCTTCACTGTAGTAATACGCTTGCTTGGATGTGCGATCAATCACTGACTAGTCGAGACGGAGACTCAACAAACTCAACAGCACGTGCCAAGTGGCCAGGTCAGACTTCCACGACTATAGCGTCAGCCAAGGTTTGTAGATAGCTTTGTCAGAAGAGTGTGTGGTCTCCCCCTGTTCTCCCTGGCCCTCATCTCCCGCGGTCTCCTGTGACAATTACTAAGTAATGAGCCGATGAGAGCAGCCGTCATGACCACCTCACAGCTTGAACTAGATGGACCCTGCCTTGTTATTTGAGAAATATCGTTGTATCCCCGGAAGGAGGCACTGAGATACCCAGGAGGCTGGGAGATATCCCCGAGTAAGCTTCCAGTTCCGCGCAGCTGTCAATGTCACAAATGCACAGGTGTCAAGTGACATAAACAGGTGTCAAGTGACATAAACAGGTGTCAAGTCACAGACACAGTTGCCAAGTCACACGACGGTCCCATACACCAGAGATCCGTTTGTGTGAAAACCCCACTGCCCTTGTGACTGTTGTGTCGCTGCAGAACGGAGGACCGTAGACAACACTGCAGATAACAGCAGTTGAGCTCCCAGCTCGACCCAGCCTAACATGGGTCTTCTGGAGTACCGGTGGCCGGCGTGATATTGACCACTTCATGCCTGGAGTGTCGATTGGTCTATCGTAGTATGGATCTATCACAGTATGCCCAGTACACCTTCAGGCGTGCAGAAGGAACTGTTACTGTACTTACTGGGAATATTAACGCTTACATTAACTCTCCGTCCTCTAGCTACTCTCTATATCTACAGGTGTGCAGAAGGGTCTGTTACTGTACTTACTGGGAATATGAACGCTTACATTAACTCTCCGTCCTCTATATACTCTCTACACCTTCAGGCTTGCAGAAGGGACTGTTACTGTACTTACTGGGAATATGAACGCTTACATTAACTCTCCGTCCTCTATATACTCTCTATACCTTCAGGCGTGCAGAAGGGACTGTTACTGTACTTACTGGGAATATGAACGCTTACATTAACTCTCCGTCCTCTATATACTCTCTACACCTTCAGGCGTGCAGAAGGGACTGTTACTGTACTTGCTGTGAATATGAACGCTTACATTAACTCTCCGTCCTCTATATACTCTCTACACCTTCAGGCGTGCAGAAGGGACTGTTACTGTACTTGCTGTGAATATGAACGCTTACATTAACTCTCCGTCCTCTATATACTCTCTACACCTTCAGGCGTGCAGAAGGGACTGTTACTGTACATGCTGGTAATATGAACACTTACATTAACTCTCCGTCCTCTATATACTCTCTACACCTTCAGGCGTGCAGAAGGGTCTGTTACTGTACTTGCTGTGAATATGAACGCTTACATTAACTCTCCGTCCTCTATATACTCTCTACACCTTCAGGCGTGCAGAAGGGACTGTTACTGTACTTGCTGTGAATATGAACGCTTACATTAACTCTCCGCCCTCTATATACTCTCTACACCTACAGGCGTGCATAAGGGTCTGTTACTGTACATGCTGGGAATATGAACGCTTACATTAACTCTCCGTCCTCTATTTACTCTCTACACATACAGGCGTGCAGAGCGGTTTGTTACTGTACTTGCTGGGAATATGAACGCTTACATTAACTCTCCGTCGTCAATCAACTCTCTCTCTCTCCCTCTCTCTCCCCCCCTCTCTCTCTCTCTCTCGTGTGTGTGTGTGTATATATATATATATACCGGGTGTTTGTAGTCTCACTACACTTTGTATGTAGAACAAATTTGAAAAATGTAGTCGATGATGTCATCCAAAAATGTGCTCTACAGTGTCACAAAATGAAACCGTGTGTTTATCCGGTTGATTATTACAGAGGATTTTCGGATTAAGCGGACGATCGACCAGCGACATCTATTTGTACTAACAGAGTAAACACAGTTGTACAGGTTACATCGTGTCAGCCCATATACACATTTGGTGGTGAGTGAGAATGAGTGGATACACCGAGTTGGCAGTTCATTAACAGTTGGAATCACATATATTGTCACCACGGAACAGAAGAGTGACAAGTTTGTCAACATTTGAATGCAGATGGAAGCCGTGAGATCACAGGGGCAGATGTAAAACGGAAGTACCTAGTACGGAAAACAGTGCATCTGTCAATTCTTGGTTTCCGGAACATCAAGATGATTGGCAGCTTGGTATCGAAACTCTTTGTTGGGAGTTTACAGAAACTAGCTGGCTTGTTTTGAGAATCTAGGCAATTACTGACAACTTGACAGGATTTAAGCCAGGAAAATAGTTCTTGACAGGGGATGATTTGCCACTGTGCCACCTGTGTGGGGGCATAAAGGATAACGTCACGTGGCCAACTTTGGTAGTTTGCGATATAAACTCGAGTTGAGATCAGCTAGGGAGGACTTGAAATTATGCTTTAGTCAGAGTGCCAGAGCACGGCAGCGCCTAGTGGAAATAATATCTACCGTGTGTTAATTAGGGACTTAATTTTACACGTGCCTATAATGGCAGATGTAGATATGATTGATAGGACTGCAGGAGTGCCATTTAAGGTATAACCTACTTATAATATATTCGTTATAATTACTTTAGGCAGTAGCCTTGTTAACTATAGTGTGATGATTAGCACTGTTAGTGGAAACTAGCTAGAGTAGGGAAGTGATACTTGGCTCGGTTAGCTAGAATAGATTAGTGAAGTGTTGATAAGCTTTACTAGTTGAGAATTGAGGGATAATAGGGATCTTTCCCGTAGGTGTCCCTGGTGGGCGGGGTTCCGCATTCTGTTTGCTGATATATTGTTTCTTTGTCATAGCCTGATTCGACTCTAGGTGGGTAGCTAATCTGCTCTATGACTAAGTCTAGTTAGCTAAGATCATTAAGCAAGGTGATAGGCTTACACTCAGCCAAAAGGATCAGTGACTAGTACTACCACCAGATGTGTTGTTTCTATCCTAGGTTCCCTACCAGATCCAAGGAAACCTACAAGTTTGGGAAAGAATTAAAAAACCCTTTCTGAAGAACACCAGTTCAACCATCAATAAAGTGCAGACAGAACGTAACTGAAAGCTAAAAGCAGGTTGATTCACCAAAGTGAGGGATGCGTACTGATGCACCACACAGCATCAGACAGTAGTAACGAACCGAGAAACCGGCTAAGAGTACCTAGTGTTAGTACAGTAACAATTAACATTAGTAATAGCACTTATGGACTGAATGGTTCGATGTGCAACGAGGATGATCTGTCGACTAACTAACTAACTAACTAACTGCGTAAACACTAGAAAAGACTTGTGCAGTTGTTTAGGAACATTAGGAACGGACATTGTGTAGAGTGCAACCGGTCCCTGATTAACTCTTAATACCACGGTGTCTATTTCGGATGTTCATGAAATTGGATTACCACAGGTCTACAGAGGCAAAGCAGTATCCGGCAAGATGGTTCGGCAACGGGTGAGACGTACTTGTTCTGACGTAACGTGCTGTGGTCTATCTTTGCTGTGATCAGCTGACTGAGTTGATGTCTGAGAGACAGAGTCTACACACTTTATAGAACACGTCACACATTTTCTTCGCATACACGTCTCATACACGTTACACTTTTATTTTAATAAATTAATCTTTATTAATTTCTAGAAGCAAGAGTTGTTGAGTATGTTGCGTTGGGGAAGTATGAGAAGGGGGCATAGTACGACAGTGTGAGAGTGATAGGAAAAGGTTCCATAGGCTGATGGAGTGTGTTGGACGGAAGCTGGTGGATTCTCCAGAATATTGAGGGGAAAAAAAAATAATATTATAATGTGGGTGTCGGATCTCCTCACTCCAGGGACGACACTTTAAAGGAGGACACGACATACAGTGCGTCGTCAAGCAATATGCAGCGAATGGTTGGCGTCTGCTGGAGTAATTCTTTGCACTCCAAACAGAATGGTGTTATCAACGGAAGAAAGAAGTATTTTGATTGAACAAGTGTTTCGAAATTGCGGTCGATACACACGGATGGTTGTTCAAAGATTTATGGCAAGATTTCCTGATAAACAATCTCCTCATCGCATTACGGTTAGAAATGTGTTGGATAAGATTTTTGCTACGGAAAATGTGAAAGATGCTCCGTGATCTGATAGACCTGCTGTGTCTGAAGAAAAATGTCTAGATATCCAAGACAGAATCCTGAAAAGTCCAAGCAAGTCCTGGAACATGTAACAACAAGTGAACGTTATTAGTGAGAGCACAGTGCACACCATTCTAACCAACGATGAAATGTTTTATCCATACTGGATTAGTCTGAACTAAAAGAGTGTTATAATCAATCCAGAATCAACTACTCCACGTGGTTTTCAAAATATTTAGCTAAAAATAGAAGTCAGTTCTCGATGTAACATCTCCTCTGGTGAGGCATGGTTTTCTATCTCTCTGGATACGGGAATAGCCAAAATATATCGTATTTAAAACACTTTTAATCCCAAGCATTTCATTGAAGCGCCTACTACCCGATGAGAAAATTGGGGTTGGCCGTCAGTAAAAAATGTTTTATTGGACCCGTTTTTCTTCATAAACACTATTAATGCCGATAGGTACCATACTGACATTCTGGAACCCTTTTTTAGAACAGCGAAAAAAACTGAAATTGAAAAGCGTGTTCCAGAAAGATAGTGCAACTGCACACACAGCTATATCATCACTGTTTTGTGTGTGGAAGAAATGTTCACAAAATCGAAAAAATCATGTTAATTTTGGGCCCGCTCGTTCTCCAGATCTAACGCCATTAGATTATTGCCATGGAGTTTCTTGAAAGGAAATGTTTACAAAAATAATGTACACACAATTTAGGAACTGAATGAAGAATCAGAATTACCATACAAGAAATAACAACAAACATGTTGCAGAAAGTACTTGACAATATGAAGAGACGTGTGCAGTCATGTCTTGATGCCCTTGGTAGAACCGACATCACTGCACTCAGGCCAGGACATTCCCACACGCGCTCTATCCCCTCGTTCAACAGCCAGAAAAGCCATAATACTATCGTTCCAACGCTGTATGATTGAAAGTGCTCCTGTTTTTCTCTCATTATTGAGATTCGTCCAGAACCTCCCCCCATCCCCCGCCATATCAATCTCTCCAGATAGGGGGTTTTTAGCCTGTTCTACCGCTTTCCACACTAGTCCCACAGACGCCCAAAACCCCGCACCGCTGTCCACAAATATAAGTATTATGAACGTAAAGAAACGGCTCCCAAAGAGTATTATTGTAATAACATTCAAACGTACGTAAAGGTGTTTTTTAAATTTCCAGCTTCAACCATTCCCCCCTAAAAGTCCAAACCCTTTTCCACAGATGTTCCTGTCCCCTTGCAGCGTCAATAGCAGTGTCACTGACCGTCACCAGACCCGTTATCTGATTATTCTTGGACGCCTTGGCTGCTAATTGACCTGACTAGTATCTCTCCTTCTTGGTCTGGTTTGGCCGGTTCCCCCCCCCCCCCCCCACCCACCACCCACCCACCCCACCATGTCAAGTTAAGCTTTTGGGTGACTTTCAGTTCAATAGGTAATCTGTTAATGGTTTTTCGTGCTTCACACGTGTTTACGATGACTTCACAATGAAAATGATTTATTCTCAAAGGTGTTTTCGTCACAATCGACTTACACGGCCATCGAGTGATTGTGGATCCATTTAAACCCCGGGAACCGTGTCTAGGAGCAAACAATGCGGGGCACCACGTGTGTTTACTTTCATAGGTGAGCCAGGCAACAGTTGTTATGTAAATCGTGACTGTGAAGGTCAGGGGTTTCGCGCGGATACAGTTGTGTAAAAGCAACAACTCTTCGCGACAGAAGTAGTTTACATTCATAGCTGGAAGAGACAGATTTCAACTAATAGGGTGAAAAATTTGGGGTTTAATGCACGACTTGCTGGGGACGCAGGTTGCCAGTGCTTTTCTTCTGCTGATGATGCTACTGATGTTGGGTCGCTGTTTTCATCCTGTTTTTGTAATGGGTAATGTAGCAAACTGGTTGGACAAATAGAAGTGAAAACAGTAACAATGACATACAGTGCTCATAATGCCAGTGCTTTTTCTTCTGCTGATGATGCTACTGATGTTGGTGTCGCTGTTTTTCATCCTGTTTTATGTAATGGGCTAATGTAGCAACTGGTTGGACAAATAGAAGTGAAAACAGTAACAATGACATACTGGGCTAATGTCACGGCTGACTGAGGCAGTAGATCAAGAAATCAATAGAGCATTGTAGGCTAATTTAGCATATGTTACTCACAGAGCGAGATAAAGTAATTATGACCTAGTCGGATAACGTAGCAACTGCATGGGGAAGTGGTTAAAGCAATAACTATGACGTGTTGGGCTAATGACGTAATGGGCTAATGTAGAACAAGGCGATACAATATATAAAGTAACAACTGTGACATAGTTAGATATTAAGATCTAAGACCGAACTAATTACAATAATAAATATGACATAGTTGGCTAACGTAACAACTGGTGTGATGGGAGGTACAGTAATAAATGATATAGCTATGCAATAGCGGCTGAAACAGAAGCAGTTGGAGCTGGTGTGTCCTTGACAGCGCAGAGGCACACCCAGGTACTGCCATGGACATAGTGGGGTTGGGCTCCACACCGATCAGGACCCGGATGATTAAAAATGTGTGTTGAAACCAGATATGCAATAACCCTGTGATTTGTTTTTTGCAACCAAGGGTAGACTTGCAGAAAAATACCGCCTGGCATGTTGTTGATGTGCACACCAGCAATGACACATGGTTGGGGGCTAGGGATGCGCTATACCCACCGGGTTCATGTTACCTGTGGCATGGAGGATGGGTGGCTGATGGCCATGAGTCGAAGTACTCTAGTTTTAACATCGAGCCACTGTCGTAAATTGGAGGCGGCAGGTTCAAATCCCATTGTGTCTCTGTGTATAGGGGCCAGTGTCCTTTGAAATCTGCTGTTTTCTTGATTCAATACTAGACATTTATTTCTCCTGCTAAATACCGTGCACTCCAGGTTCCGTGCGTGCTATTCTGTTTATTACAGATGTAAATTTGCAGTCGGGGGGTAGTGCATTATGTAGGCACATGTGTGTAGCGTGTACTTGGACTTAGTGACACAAGCAATCCACATGATTGTTTGTCTGCAGTCTGCACATTGCCGAGCCGTGCAACGGGTGCGATTCAGTATATCACACGGCGGTGGTCTGATATAGTTTGACGTCTCCACCAGTTTATTATGCTTGTTTGTTTTGGAAATAAACAAAGCAGAAGTTGCAAAATTGGCTAATTGTTGTCAAAGCGCCGACCTGCCAGCTTTTGCTTCGTAGTGCTTGTCTGCCGTGTGCGATTCTCAGGTGATCGGCTGGACCAGCCGTGGACAAGTTCAATTTATGCTATGTCGATAATTGAATACGGAATTACTGTCACATTTTCTGGCTGGTAACGGCAATTTTTCCATATTGTATTAATGTTGTGTGTGTGGTGTGTGTGTGTGCGCGCGCGCGGCGCGCGTGTGTTAGAATTGGTATAGTCAAAGGGTTTTGAGATGATATTAATATAGATCCCACTGGCAGTAGGAGAGAGGAGGGAGAGGACAGGAGAGAGGCGCTTTGTCCAATGTGCGTCATTCGCTTACCGGGGGGAAAAAAACCGATGGCCCGGAGTTTTTTTTGTCTGCAGCTCTTGGAAGCATCGTTGAACGTGTCCGTGAATAGCGTGGCGTGGATTCAAAATATATGACGGTCCGATCGTGCGTCAGCACCGCCACCTTCCACTCGCGATACCCACTCGGGCATAGTGTCGCACCTTTCTAGAATAATCGGAATTAAACGTTTGCTTTCATCTGGTCAAGACACGCACTCAGCACTTCTAATGGCGTCGTTACGATTTTAAATTAACTGTTAGTCATTATCCGTCGTGGTTAGTTAGTCTTTCTCGTATTTTGCCTCGGTATAGGACCCAATTACACGTCCTGAGGCGTGTCTGGTATCAGTGGCTAGCCCCATGTTTGTATAGCCCAACCCGACTGGGCTTGTGTCATATGTCTTATGATGGGGGAATGTGGAAGTGGGGGGGGGGGGGGGGGGGTGGTGTGCGGCTGTTTGATTGGTCCATGTGTCGAAGTACTCCTTGTTCTGTCCACGAGCCACTGTCGTGGAGACAACAGGTTCAAATAAGTGCTGTGGTTAGTATCTCGCCGTCCGCCTTTACTTCCCATGATATGTCCTGGTTAGTTAGTTAGTCGCTAGTCGTGGTTCCAGCTTCACGACAAAGGGTCACCCAATAATGCTCCGCACCTGTGCCAGTGAATAACCAACAAAAGGCTCCTCACTGTCCCATGTGAAAAGTGGAACAGGCAGAAGTTCCGAAAAACCAACATACCACACAGGCATACATGCATGAGGTCTTTGCCAGAGTGCCAACACAACAGTCCACCACTACAATTACGGTTCATCGTAGATGGAAGCAGCAGTCACTAGAAAACCAGCAATTGCACACACATTACTACATAAGGCCAAACCAACTAGTTCAACAGCCGACCGGCTGCCATTTTTCAGAACATGCATTTGACAATACAAACAATGGTAGACACACGTAAAAGCATACCACATAAAATCCACAGCTCACATTGTCGCTCCACGCATTTTACCTAGTAGCCGAGCGACGGAGCTATGTACTACCAGACCAGCATGAGGAAAATGCGTAAGCAAACTGTAGCCACAAGCAAAGCACTCATGAGGCCGTATGGGCTCAGCAGCCTATCCACCATGTTGGACCAGACATCTGGTATCCCATTTTATGCTTGGTCGACCTGGGAGCTCTGTTCAGTTTAAAAATTGGATGGAGATTCGACGACATGACCACCAAACCGCTAGGCAAGGTGCTACTTACTGCGCAATCGAAGTCAGAAACACATATTGCTCTTGTCCTTGGCAGGATATTGCCAAACCCCAAGTGGATTTTCTATGTAATTTTACGTTAAGTAGTTTGCCTTGGCTTCGAGAACGAGAAGTTAACTTTGAATTATTAGGTAAACAATGATACAGGACGGACCAGTTATAACCATTATGTGGGATCAAAGACATGCCACTAATCTTGTGCCCGTACACCTAGAATGTGGCGCAGGGAATACAGACGCAGCAATATGATCACTCACAGACAAACAGACATTACCCGCCGGCAGTGCTGTAATCACATGTAAACTCCGGGTTATTATACCTCCAACCAGTACAACAGCTTCACTGTCGATCCGCGTGTAACAAGCAGATCGTTTAACCCTGAATGAGTTTCCTCCAACATAAATGTGCATACATGCTATTACTTTCCAAGCTTTCATTTCCCCTATACTGACATTGTCAACTGCATCGGTAAATGTGTGTTAACACAGCCAATTTATCACAGTCAGCAGCAGATCAAATCACAGGACAATGGGCTTGCAAAATGAGCACATTTAACATCTGAGCGGGGAATATGCCTGGCTTTGTAATGCAGAGAAATGATACCTGCATTGTGTGCATAAGACACTTTTTTGACGTGAACCTTTCATGTCATCCGGAAGCATAATTTCCTATGAGTGCGCACTCATAAAAACCTGTTAACATAAACGTTGGTGAGATGGCAACATTGATTCCATACGCATGTATATATGGTTCAATTTGAGGCACGCACAATTAGAAAATCATGTTAATATTATCACTATATAAATTGACTCAGAACGTGACACAAATGAACACTATCGTTAGTTAGTTAGTTAGTTAGTTAGTTAGTTAGTTAGTTAGTCGCGGTTCCAACTTCATGGCAACGGGTCGTCCCCATATTGCTCCGTTCCTGTGCCAGTGAATATCACAACATGCTTCTCACTGCCCTATGTGAACAATGGAATAGACAGGAGTGACGGCAAGCCAACAGCTCGCACAGGTACACTGTGCATAATACCGCCACCAAAATGCCAACACAAAAGTCCTCCACGAAAAATACAGTTCATCGTCGATGGAAGCGGCAGTCACCAGAAAGACTACATTGACCGGGGTTTTATCCCATATGGCTCGGTCTCTTTCTGCAGAGCGACCCACCGAAAGCGCCGCACAAAGCACGAATTCCATAGCTACAGCGACAACTCCAAGGAGTCTCCTGAAAAAATGCACTCGTGAACCGAAAAGGCAAATACGTCAATCCAGCAACAGCCAGCTGTCATCGTTCCGAACATGCAGTTCACGCGAAAAGCAACTGCGGACAGATGCAAAAGCATTCCACGTAAAATTCACAGCTCACAGTGTCGCGCCACGCACTCACTCAGTAGCAGGGCGACGGAACCATAGCCTCCTTAGTCGCCTCTTATGACGCGCATAGTAGGCAACAGTGTTACTATTCTTTGCTCCCCCCGTATGGGCCCCGGCAACACACTATCGTTACAGAACTAAGTAAAATACACTACAAAGTTACAACACCAGTTTATAATATCAATTAAAAAAACATGCTTGCATTGTGACAAAACAAATGAACACCAGAAGCAAGTAGGATACGCTTCAAAAGGAAATAGCGTTGGAAATACACTAACACTTACCGATTGTAAACAAAGTGCACACATGCTTACAATATAGAGAAAACATTAAGAAGAGATGTGTCGAGGCAGCAGACACTGATATAATCACGAGACTCCACATGGCAAGACAGATGTAGTTAATGTCTGCAGCGTTAATGTCAGGTCCAGAGACTCATCAGAGAGCAGGAACAATCTTCCTCGAATTGGACATCATTTTAAACTATATGCCTTGGCTTATACCTGATATTCTTGATTTCGGCAGTGAGTGTAATAGCCGGAGAACTGCGTGTACTAGCATCATCATCATTGAAATAACCGGGTTACTGCGTGTAATGGTATCATCATCATTGAAATAGCCGGGTTACTGCGTGTACATGTATCATCATCATTGAAATACCCGGGTTACTGCGTGTACTGGTATCATCATCATTGAAATACCCGGGTTACTGCGTGTACTGGTATCATCATCATTGAAATAGCCGGGTTACTGCGTGTACTGGTATCATCATCATTGAAATAGCCGGGTTACTGCGTGTTCTGGCATAATCATCATTGAACTAGCCGGAGAACTGCCTGTACTGGTATCATCATCGTGATACGTATGCGGTCATGGCTCGCCATCTTCCATGATTACCACTCTTGGATCAAGTCTACGTACTGGCCCCGATTATGTCACGTGGCCAAGCCATCCAGGTATGTATCTCGCTGCCTTCCCCTTGCTCGTTTCCCATAAATACTGCCAATTGTCACCAATTTGTCAATGTTACTTCTTTTAATAGTGTGCCCAAAACACGTTGACTGTCTGCGTCTAATTCTCTAACCAGTTGACGGTTTTCGTTTGTATCAAGACAGGCTGTCTCATTAATTTTCTCTCGGTCCAAAGTATTCTGTGCATGTTGCTCGGAAATAGATTTCCACTGCCATGGCTGGCATCATCAACATGTGCCATGCTGATAAACGTGGGCTGTCATATTTCGCCATGGTTCAGGTTAGATCTAATAAAAGACCAGGGAGCGACATCTCCTGTCTGCGTCTGTTCTCTTGTAGACGATCTCTGCATATCAGCAGCTGTCAATGGATTTCTCATGTTACGAGGGCGAACAGGATATAACCTGTTGTCATGGCTGCGGAAGTTTAGTTAGATTTTATCTAGGC
The DNA here is from genome assembly GCA_014155875.1 of Cepaea nemoralis. Classification (NCBI taxonomy): domain Eukaryota; kingdom Metazoa; phylum Mollusca; class Gastropoda; order Stylommatophora; family Helicidae; genus Cepaea; species Cepaea nemoralis. The sequence goes on from JACEFZ010016146.1 coordinate 264,352, forward strand.
AAATGTCATGGTATCAGTTCTGCAAAAACTGGCGCCTGTGTCCTTACACAGTATGCCTGCTTAGCTAACACATTCCACATAGCCATTGATTGTTTTGTTTTATATGCAACATCTGTTCAAGGCTTCTGTTTGTTTATATGTAGTTTTTTATTATTTAATTTTTGTGTTAAATATTTCCGGACAATAATGGTATTAATACCGTTTTCTTTATAGGTAACTTATAGTGCTATACTGTTGCTGTGTTCCACTGTGGACTTGTTATATATGCATATGTATGAGCCATTTTAACTCGTCTTATAACAACAATTGAACTTGATTCAATATTTCATTATCACCAAGTGCCATGTCGACAGGCGTGGGCGGTCATGGTTCGCCATCTCACACGGTCACTAGAGCCTCGTATCAGGTCTGTGTTGTTGTCCCGACCATGCCATGCTACCAAACATCAATGGTATTTATCCCTTTGTCTTCTTCTTGCTCTCTTCTCCATCAAGCTTGCAGGTTGTCACTAAATATCTAAGTCCACTTTCTCCTCATTACATGCCCAAAATATCTTGACTGTCCTACGTCTAATTTCTCCAATCAGTCTCCGTTGTTCAGTTTTCTCTTGAAAGATGATTTCAGTTGGTCTTCTGTCCATCCATGGTATTCCTTGCATTTTTCTAAATAAAAAACCCCCATTTCTACCACCATTAGATGTTTCTCAGCTTGTCTGTTAATTGTCCATATTTGATACGCACACAACAATATGGGTTCTATATAGCACTCCAACACTCATTTGCTCACTGCAATTGACCAACTTTTTTTTTTTTTTTTTTGGGCTGATTTTCCACTTTGCAGAAGGCCACCTTTGCCATGACAATTCTTGATCTAATCTCTGCAAGGCACCTGCCATCAGATGTTACGACCTTTCCGAGATAGTTATACCAATGCACCTGCTTTAAGAATATTTCCATTCACTTGGATGTTACAATGTGGTATTTCCTTCTTGGAGACAACCATGATCTCTGTTTTCTTACAATTCAATTCCAAGCCTAGTTTCTCACTGTGTATAATGTGCACTGGTATCATCATCATTGAAATATCCGGGTTACTGCGTGTACTGGTATCATCATCATAGAAATAACCGGGTTACTGCGTGTACTGGTATCATCATCATTGAAATAGCCGGATAACTGCGTGTACTGGTATCATCATAATTGAAATAGCCAGTTACTGCGTGTACTGGTATCATCATCATTGAAATAGCCGGGTTACTGCGTGTACTGGTATCATCATAATTGAAATAGCCGGAAAACTGCGTGTACTGGTATCATCATCGTGATACGCGTGCGGTCATGTCTCGCCATCTTCCATGATTACCATGGAATCCTTGGATCAAGTCTACGTACATCAGATGTTATAGATCCTGCTCGTTGTCAGCAATCGATACTGTATTTTCCGAATATCTTATATTATTTACCACTTAAAAGTCGACAGGGTCGACTTCATTGCACCGGATTTTATCCCATATGGCTCGGTCTCTTTCCGCAGCGCGGAAAGCGTCGTACAAAGCACGATATCCGTAGCTCTAGCGATGGCCCACAGGAGTCTCCGAAAAATTTCACCAAAGGACGCGACCCGGAATTGAACCCACAACCTTCGGAGCCCGAGCCAATATTGACGTTGTGTAACCTATTTCTTGTTTTGTTTAACTCCCAACCCTGTACATAATGATCCTTAGTAAAATCTGTGTGACGTGGCTCATTATGCTGATTGTTCAATGTCGATCACATCCCAAGGCTCCTGACTTTTTCGGAATTGTAATAAACTGATTTACTAACGTCAGCGTAATATCTCCAGTATCATATATATTGTTTATCAGTCTGGTAGCTTGGTCTATACCATACTTTTCTAAGTATTAATCATTTCGGTTGTGATGTCTGGACCGGGGGTCTTGAAAGTTTTCATTTGATTGTTAGCATGCTGAACTTCTATTTTCAATATTGGTGGCCCTTCTATATCATAGTAAATATCCAGCTGTTCTTCACGTATATCATTATACAATATTAGATTATTACTATTCTACTTGACGTAAATGATTCCATAATCTAGATCTGTAAATACATGGCCATGCATCTGTAGACATAGCAGACGTTTGAATATTGAGTACAACCCACTACTGGCAACGCTGATCGTATTCCGGTACGAACCTTGGGCCTTGTCCACGTCAGATTGGAAGTACTAGACTAATTTCGCTCTCGTTTGAGCTCGTCAGTAGTGCATATCCATGACTGAACCCGGGACCGAACTCCAGATCACTGACGTGTGAGGCGGGTGTGGAACCAATGACCACGCGACTACCGCTAAATGTGATCAAATTATCACAATAGAACATCACAATGTCACCCATAGAAGGATATAGCTCAAAATGTGCCCGATCGCAGACTTTGTATGTTCCCGCCAGCAGGTGTCCGTATGTTATCTGAACATCGTGAACAGAAGCTCCGCAACTCTGACATGTGTATGGACATCGTAGCAGCATAACTCTGCGTACACATCACACACCCCGTGTTGTCTGACTTCAGTTTTATACATCGTCTGTATGGACACTGTCAGTCGCTCACACGGCAAAGCTTCCCTGTTGTCAGTTTGCATGCGTCATCAAGGTTGTTGTGTTTAAAGCAGTGCGGGTAGCAAGTTTCATGTTGCCGCTATTATCACGGAAGTCAATTGTGGAAATCAAAGCTTGGGTACTGAATGGGCGGCAGTTTTAGATGTCGCTTCAGATTGCCACGGGAGGCTGGTTTGATACAAGCAGTTGTAATTGTTCCGTGGGTCAGACCATAACACCACTTGCAGCTCTGAGGTACAGACGGCGGAGATGTTCAACACTGTTAGCCCTAGTATTGCCCGAGTGTCACTTTATGTTGCTCTATATGTAGACGTAGACAGTCAACATTTTTTGGGCATGTTATGAGAAGAAATGGATTGGAGAATTTGGTGATGAATGGTAAGATCGAGGGGAACAGACCAAGAGGAAGACCAAGAATTAAATACCTGGATGGCTTGGCCACGTGGCATCGTCGAGACAGAAACACGGAGCTGATCCACGACTCTGGTGATCGAGTGGGATGACAGAACATGACCGCCCACGCTTACCGGCATGGCACATGATGGATGGATGGACATGTAGTTTCCTACATGTCGCTGTCTGGACGGATTCCAGTTTCTTCATATTAACCATGTATTGTTGCTTGTTGAACTTGCAAGTATGAACAGCTTCTGTATGGACAGTTCTGTATGATACCATTTTGGGGGAACCCTTCTTTTCTTCTTCTCTTTTCTTCTTCTTTCTTCTTCTTCTTTTCTTCTTTTCTTTTCCCTTTTCCTTCTTCTTCTTTCCTTTTCTTCTTCTTTTCTTCTTTTTTCTTCCCCTCTCCTGCTTCTCTTCTTTTCCTCCTTTCCCCTGTTCTGCTTCTTCTTCCTCCCCGTTTCTCTTCTTTCTCCTCCATTTCGCTTCTTCTTCCTCCTCCTCTTCTCTTCTTCTTCCCCCTCTTTTCTGCTTCTTCTTCCTACTCCTGCTTCTGCTTCTTCTTCCTCCCCTTATTCCTCCCCCCCCTCCTCTACTTCCCTTCCTCTTCCTCCTCCTTCTCTTTCCTCCGCTTTTCTTCTGAAATTCTTCGTGGGGGAAATTTTTTTTTTTGGACGAATTCGGCCTTTTACAAAAAGAGCGCGAAGCACCCGCCAACACATCTGCTACACAGGCATTGTTGGGGGGGTTTAAACATTGGGTGTTTCTAGGAGTTTGATCCACGTTTGGGATTCTAAAAATCCCAAAATATGTTCTAGACATGAATTGTAGAACGTCGCAAACATGTGGCCAGAACATGTATGTAGATAAGGGCATGCACTTGTGCGTTCAGTATATGATACTGGGTGTCATATTGTCCATGGTAGTCAACCGTTCACTAGGCGTTTTTTGGTTAAATTTGGGTTTATCCGATAAATGGAGTTCGCTATCACCACTCTTGTGTTAATTTGTACGATCATAGTTAGTAGAGCTCACTTGAGTTAATTTAAGTATAACGTAAAAGTTATTTTAAATGTTTATGTAAAAAAAGGGGGTCTCCCTGGCCCAGGGGTTTTAAGCTTTCTCCGTAATCCCGTATATTTGTGAGTAACTTTGGCGAAACGGTAGCGGTCTGGCCGCGTTTTTTAACCACGGGGTATTGAGCGGTCGCTCAGAAAGCAGTGACAAATGCTGAGCGTAAACTTGCTAGTACATTAACAGCAGCTGAAAAATGCTGATTTTTACTGCAACGTCCGTACATTTTTTGTGTTGGTAGCCCTTACGGGGTGTTGCGTCAAAACCCGCATTTTCGCGCTGTTGATGTAGTAGGCAAGTATTTCGTTCAGTATTTTTCATTGCTTTCTGAAAGACCGGCCCCATACCTTTTTCGAAAAAACCGCACGCCGTGTTTCGAACCGGGTATACGGGCTCACAAACCTCGTCGCAAGCCCTTAGCCACAGAAACCGGTATTACGGTTACGTCCTGTAAGGGATATGCAAAAAAAAAAAGTGTACATAGATCCCACTTGAGTTAATGTGTATGATCCTGTAAATAGAACTCATATGTTTTTTTTTTTGTAATCCCCTTAATTTTAAAATTTTTTAAAGCAAAAACCCAATTTGAGTTGGGAAAAAATTTTTGGGTTAAAAGGGATCCCC